>MU839453.1:0-328001 GCA_030685255.1 Podospora conica | reverse complement strand
ACGCGGGTTCTGCAATTTCGGTTCGTGTTTGCCTTGCTAAGCTCGTTCCGAAAACCTCCCTACGTCAGCTCGCGCAGCGTAGCGTCTCAATTTCCTTTTTCCAGAGGAAGGAGGGGATTCCTACGTGGCCGGACGGCGTGCATCGGTTTGGGCTTGCATTTGCACGTTGTGAAATGTAGTGGAACATGCCGTCGTCTCGCTGTCTTCGGTGGGATATGGCCACGACCTCGACTTGGTCACCGTGGTGGTTCTCCGTTCCGATTCGCAGGCAATGCGCCGCATTCCTTTTGCGCTTTTTCCCGGCTGCTTTCGGGGCGCCGTCCCTCCTGCCAGGCGATCGAGTCGGGTCGGCTCTGTCCCTTGTCTCGGGCCGGAGAGGTGCGGGCATGTTCCGTTCCTCGCCGCGAGACCCGATGATCGGATATTGCAATGCTGCTCGGCTGCTGTTGACCAGTGGAGAATCCCAACCCATCCCGAACTAGTATCTGCGACTCCCCAGAATGTCATGACGACGTCTCCCATCGACGCCATCGCGATGCCCCCACCCTACACCACCTCCCCCACCCTCCAGCCCCACTCACCCCCTCACGAAAGCGCCCCCAGAACACAAATACCACGCCCGATGCTGCCAGGGTTTGGTCAAGAAACCATTCTCAAGCCCTCGTCCGGTAATGCTATTGATACTGTACAAATCTTCTCCAGCCACTCTTCGGTTTCTCGTGTATTATTTAGGTAGGTAGTTTCAAGTTGTCGTTTAGAGGGATGGGCGGCGAATGTTAACCGCGGTTTGGCTGGACTGTTCGATTCTTCATGTTGGGCACGAGGATCTCCGCTATGATGTCGTGCAGTCAACCCCTGGCCTGGGATTGAGTTTGTGGTGGTGATGCTGGGACGCCAAACATCACATGGCCTGCGTGATTTTCTTTATCATGATGATAACAATAAGAATGCCCGTCAAAGTTTGGCTTGGCCAAACATTTGGGCGCCGCAGTTTGATCATGACATCGTCCGATTTTTCTTCCTGTCATCAGGCGAACGGGATCATAAAGCTCACAACTGGAGTCACAGGCCGTGTCATTGAATGCCAGGGACTGGATATAAATACCTAGGTACCTATCTACTTAAACCTTCCCGGATCCGTGTCCAGTAGATCGACGCACGACCGCATGACAACCCCAAAACACAACATCTGGCTGGAAGATCGACGCACGACCGCAAGACAACCCGAAAACACAACATCTGGCTGGAAGATCGACGCACGACCGCAAGACAACCCCAAAACACAACATCTGGCTGGAAGATCGTCTCCTCCGGGCACGATGTACAACAACAGGTACTACTACCCTTGTTTTCCCTCCTATCCTCAGCAGGAGGACAAGACCTCTTTCATCCCCCATGCCGAGGCATTTGATGCCACAGTCCACCCCGATCTCCAAGCTCAAGCCGGCATCGCCAACGACGACTACCAAGCTCAAGCCGGCATCGCCAATGACGACTTCGAAGCTCAACTTGCAGCTGTCATGGACTGGGGTAGTAGCGACTCCGAGCCCGATGCGCCATCCGTCAAGGAGCCGGAATGGGCCGACAAAGACATTGATCATGAACGTGTCTTTATCAAGAGCCTCCAAGACCACATCGTTCTTATGACGGAGAATTACAAGCAAACCAATGGTCGGGTATCGAAGGCATTACTGCAAAAGCTCAAGGAAATTGCAGACGACCATCGGGATGTCCTCGGTCAGAGTCGCGGGGAGTCCAACGAGGAGAGAGCTGGGGAGTCCAGCGAGGAGAGAGCCGGGGAGTCCAATGAGGAGAGAGCGTCACTGTCGCTTGCGGAAGCCCGGGGCTTCTCCAAGGCCGTCCAGGCCCGGGCGGCGAAGATGTGGGATAAGTTTCACGAGAAGCGCAACGCTAGTTTCAGCAAAGGAAACTTGGACTCTCTCGTGAAATTGGTCAAGGAGCGGGCGTCAGCTTTGGGGATTCCGGAGTGATTGGCCTCACCATCAACGGACTCACCATGATCTCAAGGCCGTGGTGGGGTGGGCAACGACGGCAGTAGCGTCCTGGATGGAATGGAATACTAGTATCAATCAACATGACACAAGTCCAACCGTCTTTGGGAAAGACCACTGGACAACAAGGAAGAGTGGGCAAGCTGTTTTCGTTCTTTCATTCTGCGCAAGTCATAATTCAAAATTCACTGGTGACTCGCCGGGGCATTGCATGTTATGCTCACAGTTGGATTGTAAATTTTCAAGGGCACAACGCTCTTTCTTCACTTCCATCTCAACCACCTACTTTCTCAATTTTCTCCCACACATATAAGCAACACCACCACACTTTTCCAGCCAGAACCCTTTCCTTCACCACCCTACCTTCACCTTACCACTTCCCTCCACCACCAAACACACCACCAAAGGTTTTCGAATCAGCCCATCGCTGCACTTTCGGCGCCCTCGGCTTTCTCAACCACCACCTTCCCGCACGTAACCACCACCATCCCGCGCGCAACCACCACCTTTCCGCACGCAACCAACCAAACGAAAACATGTCCAACGGCAACAACCGAACCACCGTTGTCGAAGACCTCGGGGAGCACGAACGGGCACTCTTCGCCAAAATCCGCGAGCAGCTCGCTGGAATCAAGGCCCATCGCACAACCAGTCACGGCCGAGTCCTAAAGCCGCAACTGGATGCCTTGCAGAGACTGGCGGAAGACAGGCTCGCGGACCTCGAGGACTGGACGGAGCCAGAGCAGGGCGACGATCGGAACATTGCTATCTTCGCTGCCACGAAGCAGTTCGCTACGGATATGCTGGAGATTGTCGGTCGAATGCGGGCGTCGTACAACACCAACAGTGGGCGGCTGCCGGTGGGGTTGATCCGGGAGTTGGAGGACCTGGTCGAGGCCAGGGCGCAGGCCGAGCTGCAGGAGTGATGGGTAGAGTAAGTCTCTTCGTGGGGCAGGAGTGGTATGATTGTGTACTGACTCGATATCTTAACCTTTAGGGGACGAAGACACAAGATTGACGATTTACAGAAGGGACATATGCGTGGATGCGGTCACAGATGACGCAGTCAAGCTTGAAGCGGTTAAGGGGCTGAACCTAGTTTAGCACATCTTGGAGATAAAATAAACATTTTTCATTTTGCTTTTGTGCCATGCTTCCAGAATTGCTGCACGTTCCCGTCGATATCCCCACCAGTATTTTTCCTCCACAGATTTTCAATTTCCTCTCCACGACGAAACACCACTGTTTGTCTCTCCACACCTCTCGACCAAACACCAAACACACCAAACATTCCGAGTCGGTTTATTCACCACTTGTATCCCTCGCATTGACCTTTACAATCTCCCTCCACCGACTGAAATACCACCAAACGCCGCATTCTACCACCGAAACCGAAACGTCCCCAACCTCGGCCTGCACTACTTTTTACCTCGCACCTTCCCACTCCCTCCACCACCGTTCGTCTCCCAGCACGACTTCAACCCGTCGCTGCACGACCGTCCTGCTCAACCAAACCACCCGCACGCGGCAAAGCAAACGTTAGAATGTCCGCCAACCAGACCAACACCGCCTCCTGTTCGTCCAACGAAGCAGCGACGGGCGAAGACGGCGAGATCGAACGCACCCTCTTCAGGAATCTCCGCGAGGTGCTCAAAGACATGCGCGAGTACTACGGAAAGGCCCCCCGCCGCGCCTTGAAGCGGAACCTCGAGGAGTTGGAGAGATTGGCTACGGAAAGGGTCGACGAGTTGGATGTGTGGCAGGAACCAGAGAAGGGCGATACTCGAAACGTCGCCATCTACGCTGCGACCACTGGGTTCGTCTCATCCCTGCAGGGTATTATAGGCCAAATGTGGATGGTCTATAGAGCCAACGGCAAAAGCGTGCCCGCGTCGCTGATCCAGGACTTGGAGGATCTGATTGATGCCAGGGAGGCGGCTGAGCTGAAGGAGTGATGGGTAAGTCTCTTTATGGGGAAGAGTGGCAATGTGCTGATGTTTTTCTAGCGGACGAGGATACAGGACCGACGACTTCAAGAGAAGTGGACGTGGACGGGATCAGGCTCGAGATGTGGTTGAGAAATCCATCACACAGCCTCGACACCTGTCTTGGGAGATAATTTACATGTTTTCATTTTGATTTTGATTTTGTGCCATGCTTCCAAGCCCTTGTATTGGTGGTGGACTGATCTCATGACCCCGAATGGTCTCCGGATATGGACCCTCCTCTCGGCTTTCAACGGCAACCTATCGAGACGATGGGGACTCCAAGCGCTGTAGCAAGCTAGCAAACAAATCCGGACCGCCAGTCCAAGTCCAGCCGACCATTCCCTCTGCTCCATCGTGCCGTGATATTGATTGCCGATTTCCGGAACAGCGACACCCCGTCCACCGCGTACGAAGGTCGTGCCAACCCCAGGGCGGAGAAGTCTTCCACTTTGCAGCATTACACAGTCGAGGAGGAGTCGCCCTCCCCGCTCAGCCCTGTCACCCCCGCGGCATTCTTGGTTGCCTCACCCACAAGGAGTTGGCCGCCCAGCCCGCCGCCGCCGAGCTTGCTCGAGAGGTCAAGGAAGATGAGGACCAAGTTCAAGGTTCGTGTGCCTTCATTGAAGACATTGATGTCAACAATACTGTTCGAGCCATGTCCGTCATATTTGGGAAAACTGGCGGCTGAAGTAGTTCGGGATCTGACGAAATGGAAGTACTATGCGGACGGAGACGAGGAGAGAAATGGGCGTGTTTGTTTTGTCACTTAGTAAACGTTGTTGGTCAGATGAATGCTATGTATACAGACGCATGGCTTTTGTTTTTGATCCAGGACCTTGGCCGGGTGGAGGTGCGAACAGAGAGAACAGGCGAGAGGAAAGCAGAGTACGTCCGGTTGCTGGCATGCCTTTTGCTGTAGTCGCTGTCGCCCGGGGACTGCAGTATGTGGTTACATAGATGAGCGGAAGGAATAGAAGCTTCAATGGTAATCTGCATCGACGAGGTGTATTGGATTGGAGAGGTTGATTGGAGAGGTTGAGTGCTCAGCGCCTACGAACATCCCGTGACATCCTCGATGAAATTCCTGGCAGCCATGACGCTGAGCTCGGGCGGCGGGGGCACTTTCCAAAGAACAAAGTCCTTTGTATGTCCTACTCAGACACAGGCAACAATGAACAAAGGTGATTCAGCGAGACAGGCCGATACTGTGACCAAAAAGACTTGCGGGCATCGCGGCTGATCAAGGACTGGACACAGACCGGTGCTCATCATCGGTGTCCCCGTCGTCTCTCGCCGGCATGTCCTTTCATAACGAGTCCAACGGCGTGCCGCTCTGCACAAAATGTGTTTTTAAGCTCCGAATTCTGCATCCTTCTCCCCTCCACGTGACCCATATCGCAAGACCGCGGCAACCACCGGAAGAAAGAGACGCAGCGAAAACAAGGACACAATCCGATATGGACGCCCCAGGGAACCAAGACGTCGACCCTCAAGCTAGGCCCAGCCCAGCTTACCATCACGCGGAGAGCGAGAAGCTGCAAGGATCCGACCCCTTCTCCCCTGGCTACTCGATCTTTGCCCCCGACTCCAACAACATTGACGCACAATCGCAAGCCTCCCACCCTCCTTCGCCCCACCCAACACCATCCGTCGACGCACAATCGCACGCCTCCAGTCCTCCCTCCTCCCATCTACCCACCATCGACCCCAACAGTCTCAGCAGCGCCACGCAACCCCTAGCTACCGCGCAACCCCTCGCCCGCGACCCCTACCGCGAGTGTGCCTTCCTCAACGATCTAGACGCCCAAATCGCCCTCATGAAGCAGCACCGTCGCAGGAGCCACGGCCGCTTCAAGAAGTCTCTGGTCCTCGATCTACAGGCGGTGGTGGAGGCGCGCGACAGGGATCTGAACGCGTACTCGCGTGGGCGACGACTTCAACCGGAGGAGATCTCTGCGCTTGAGGCATGCAACGGTTTTGTGTTTCCGCTGCAGGACGAGGTCAATCTGATGTTGGTGAAGTATGCCTCCAGGGTGCAGGTGAAGCTGATGTCGCAGTTCGTGATCTTGCAGGCCATCGTGGCGAATCGGAGGACTGTTGTTGATGGTGGGGCTAAGGAGGACTAGGACCACAACGACTTGGAGGGGAGGGGAGACGGGAGGGGAAGAGTTTGCTGGTGGTATCTTGAAAGGTAACATTTTGGATCTGCGTGCCTGAATTGGAAAGAAGACGAAGCAGTGAATGGCAAGCATTGTTTGCGTGAGTAGCTCGGGGCCTCGGGCTGGAAAAAGAACTTCACCTAAATTAGTACTCTGGGCAAAGCAATATCAAAGGTTTGCCATGCTATAGAAAACAAGATATTCACCATCTTGACGACTCCATATACTCCCCCTGACTGTCGTCCCCGGGTATCTCAAGTCCACGCACAGTCCAACTGCCACCCTCCAAAACGACCAAGGTTCAGGGCCAAAGTAAATAAACCCCTGACCAGGTTCCCCCCATGTGCCAAGACCTCAATCCCCACTGCCACCTCCCCCAACCTAGTTCCCCATCCCCCAACGAGGAGCATTGATGATGATGCCCATCAGACACCCTGAGAATATTCCCGTGCATGGCAGGGTAATGATCCATCCCATGTAGATCCAGGCCACCATGCGCCAGTTGATGGTCCTCCAGGTCCCCGAGCAGAGACCAACGCCAACCGTCGCGCCAGTGATGCACTGGGTTGTCGAGACGGGGAGCTCTATTCTCTTGTCAGTAAATGCATTCTAGCACATCCTCAGCCAAACTTACTCAGGCGTGTCGCGAGAATGACAGTGATGGCCGAGCCAAGCTCCATCGAGAAACCGCGCGAGGGCGACTGGAGCGTGAGACGGTTGCCCAGGTTCTTCATGATGTTGTAGCCATAAGTCCAGACTCCAATAACCAAGCAGGCTCCACCAAAGACAAGAATCCAAATGGGCACGCTGGATTTGCCGCTTTCGGGGAGAGCGCCCTGGCTCCAGATCTCGTAAACCGTAGCATAGGGTCCGATGGCATTGGCAATGTCGTTCGCGCCGTGGGTAAAGGAAGCCGTCGCAGCCGTCATGACTTGCAGGAATGAGTACATGTACTCGGCCTTGTTGTCAAAGTGAGTGGCGCGGGCGTGGAGCTCAGCGATGTCTCCGGAGAGCACACTTTCGCGGTTCTGCATGTTGACGACGTCCTGGTCGACACCGCGAAGGAGCAGCCACTTGACGTACCAAAAGAGGACTGCGCCCTCGTGCCATTTGCCTTCGGGTCGGGGGCCAACAAGCTTCTTGACAACAACACGGGGTTGTTCGTGGCTGTCGCCCACCTCGGAAGTGTCCGAAGCGGCCTTCTTTTCGCCAGTGACATCCGGAGCGGCATCCGCGGCAGCAGGAGAACCTGTGACCTCGACATCACCATTTGCCGCAGCACGTCGAGCGTCGAGCTGCTCCTTGGTAAGACGTCCTTGGTAGTAGTCCTTGACGACCTCGACGCCTTCCGGGGGCGGGGGAGCCTCACCGCGGCGGAGAAGGAGGAGACCGAGAGGAATATGCCACCACCGAAGCTGCCAATCGTCGCACAGAACCACCCGGTAAAGCCAGGGCAGGAGAGTGACGCAGATCAATAGGCCAAAACCAGCACCGACGCCGACAATGGTGCCGCCCATCTCGGGATCGGTGAGGTTGATCGTGTAGCCGCCACCCTTCCACATAAGCAGCATGGTGAGGAGCGAGGCTGTGAGGGCGAAATAGATGGGGACGGCAAAGAAGGCCTTCCAGACGGGGTTCTTCCGAAGCATGACGCCGTACTTGGTTATCAAGAAGATGATGGCACCAAAGGCGCCCGACAGACACGGGGCAATGATCCAGGCGAGGAAGACTGACACCACGCCAGAGTTGACGTTTCCGTCTTTGGGGACCCACTGAACACCTAGTACGCACCATGTCAGCCCTCTCTGGTGCTCTGTGTCACCGCCCTGATAGAAACATACCGGAAGCGCCAACAGACGCGACGCCCATGCCGATGACACCGCCCATGATGGAATGGGTTGTCGACACGGGCATGCCGAGGCGCGTCGCCAGAGTCAGGTAGAGGGCCGATGCAGTAACGGCACAGACCATGCCGAGCATGAGCATGGCGGGATCGTCGACGAAAAGCGAGGTGTCGACGACCTTGGTTCGGATTGTATCGGCCACGCGAGCGCCCACACCAATCGAGCCTCCAAACTCCATTACCGAGGCCAAGACCATGGCCTGGAGGTAGGTAACCGACTGGGAGGCGACCGAGCTGGCCCACGAGTTGGCGACATCATTGGCACCTGCGGATGGGGGTCAGCGAGTGCAGCTAAAGCGATGTCATGCCGGGACGTTGGTGGAGGCATACCGATGTTCTGGATAGAGAAAGAACATGTCAGCAAGCTGGCGTCAAGGCAACAAAGCGCGGGGGTACTCGGCCCTCCACCTCCAACTGGGTGCGTTGGCGGGGACCGTGGGCCGGGAGAAAGGGGTGTCAGGAGGAATTCAGACTTACCCAGGCATCGAGACCGGCAAAGATGGTGCCGATGGCAAAGAGGTAGTCGTACTGACTGAGGGCCACCATTGCGTTGGTGCTACCCTTCTGTCGGAAGGCTAGGTAGGGAGGGAATAGGTCGCGTGAGGTGTTGTATGTTCGGGAAGAAAACTCTCGAGGGACTCGGAGTGAAACCAGGCGGGACGGGACTGCGAGAGGAAGAGCCTGCACAACGTCGGAATGTCGAGTTGCAGTGGCGCCCGTCGTCCATTTATCCGCGCAGTAACCACCCAGCGTTCTTGACTGGGAGACGGTACACGTGGGAAAAGTGATCAGTGGCCGACGTCAAACTCTCGGAAGATGCTTCTTGGTGTGAAGACCAAGACGCTTGGCTACAGGTGTTGGCATCCTGGCGGCCTTGTCGATGCCCTGGTTGGTGGTCAGGTAGGGCGCCATTACCAAGAGAAAATGGAGGACCTATGTGTCCAAGAGAACACAGGAGCGGGAGATGGGGGTCGACAGCCCAGGGCGTGCCTTCCACAAATGCTACTCCCTCTGGGCCTCTGCCGGTATGGTACTAATTTGTGACAAGGTCGGGTGCTGTGCCGCGTTTGAACCCAATGCAGTTTCCCAAGTATTGAACCCCCATTTGCTGTCTGTATCTGCCCTGTCCAGCAAGTACTACCCAACCCCAACCTGAAAGGCATACTCTACGAAGTTGTCGTTGTGCCGACATTATGCACGTAGCCAGCACTTTCAGGAAACCAACACGACATGAAAGAAACTCTTAATTCCATACACTTGGTGGTCATCTTCCATCCTACCGTACATGGTCCCATCCATGACTCTATGACTCCAGATCTCCCGACTCCATCGCCCTCGCATGGACTGGACGGACACTCGCAGGAACGACAAGAACTTACCCCAAAAAGAAATCCCAGCTTCAACTCACCCCACACATTTCACCGCACGACCTCCCAGTCCTCCCACCCCGCATGACAAGCTGCAGTGTAATAATCCAATCCGATGGTTCTGTGCGAGCACATGCATCCCAGCATCCCCATCATCGCCAAACCTTGGCTGGGGGTCCGCCAAGCCCCAGGTCGGAAACGGGCGGCGTTGGGCGCCCTGATTGGTCAACCCGATTTAGACCCCCAACCCCGGGCTGCTTACACGCCCCTTGGCCTCCAGGGGACCCCCAACCCGTCCTCAGCCAATCAGTCCACCCACGTGTTGGATCTTTTCAACATCACTGTCGACGAACCTGTTCGCCACGGGGACCCTCTCCAAGCTTCCGAGCTGATGGCTCCCACCTCGCCCCGCGCCCCATCGCCAATCGTTGTCCCAAACGAGCCAAGAAGCCAAGCAGCGTCGATATTCGTACTCGGAGTCTAGAACCCACAGCCCGCGAGGTTGGGTGGCACGCAACATGGTTCCGGCGCAGCGGCGAAAAAAAGAAGCTTCTCCTTAAAAGCTTACCTTTCTGCTCTCTCTTCATCATGCATCTTTTCTGCAGTGGCCAGTACCAGCAGTCCGGACAACTCAGGGACAACAGCAAGCAGCTCGACATACCGCAGCAGCTCGACAGCAGCCCCTCAACAAGACCGCCACCATGCCGACGTTGGACGCCTACACCTACGTCTTTGTGATCGGCACATTCTTTGCCGGTCTCGATGCCTATGTACGTTGGAATACCATACTCTCCCGGGCCGAGCAACACTGACTCCCTCCCGCAGAACAATGGTGCCAATGACGTCGCCAACGCTTGGGCAACCAGCGTCTCGTCCCGATCCATCACCTACCGTCAGGCCATGGTTCTCGGCACCATCTTTGAGATTCTCGGTGGTGAGTTGCAACCCTATCCAAAACAAGTGCAGGGAATTCTGCGCCGAGCCGGCCAAGACATTCCCATGCAGCCATCAGAAAAGCTTGACTGACAGTCCGCCCAACAGCCACACTAGTCGGAGCCCGTACTGCCGACACCATCAAGAACCAAATCATTCCCAATGACGCCTTCCGCGGAGATGCCGGCGTTCAGATGCTCGCCTTCACCTGCGCCCTTGCCGCCGCTTCTTCCTGGGTCATGTGGTGCACCAGGCACTCGGCTCACGTCTCGTCCACTTACTCGCTCGTCTCGGCCGTCGCCGGTGTCGGTGTTGCTACAGTCGGTGCCAGCAAGGTCCAGTGGGGCTGGGCCGGCGGCAAGGGCCTCGGCGCCATCTTCGCTGGTCTCGGAATGGCGCCTGCTATCTCGGCCTGCTTCGGCGCCATCATCTTCATGCTTATCAAGCTGCTGGTGCACATCCGCAAGAACCCAGTGTCGTGGGCGGTCTACACCTCGCCGTTCTTCTTCCTCATCGCCGGCACCATCTGCACCCTGTCGATCGTCTACAAAGGCTCGCCCAATCTTGGACTCAACAAGAAGCCGTCATGGTACATCGCTACCGTCACCATGTCGTGCGGCGTCGGCCTCGCGATCCTCTCAGCCCTCTTCTTCGTGCCATACGTCCACGCCAAGGTCATCAAGAAGGACTACACCCTCAAGTGGTACCATTTCTTCCAGGGCCCGTTGCTCTTCAAGCGTGCCGCGCCCGCCGATGCCGATCGCGCCATTGTCCCTGACTACGCTGTCGTCCAGGATGACGAGGATGTGGTTGAAACTTCCGCCGGCTCCGGTGCCTCGGCTACTAGCGACAACGAGAACCCCAAGCAGACTCTGAGCGACGTCGAGAAGAAGCTTGCCGCCGACGTCGAGATTGCTCGCCCCCACAAGACAACCAAGGAGATCAATGATGAGGGTTTGGAGAAGCTGCATGCCAAGCTCCGAAAGAACACTGGTCCGATCGGTTGGGCCATGCGCACCCTGCACGAGAACCGACAAGGCCCCGGAGAAGTCTACGAACTGCACAACATGAAGATCATCCTCAAGCGCATCCCGGCCCAGATCGTCTGCGCCTTCCTGTACGGCGCCCACTACGACATCCACGCGGCCCAGAGCGGTCTTTCCGGCACCCCTGAAGGTGAGCGTATGGCACGCGTCTATGCCCACGCCACAAAGTACCCCAACGAGGTTGAGCACACATACTCGTTTGTCCAGGTTTTGACGGCTTGCACGGCCTCCTTTGCGCACGGCGCCAACGACATCGGCAACTCGGTCGGCCCCTGGGCTGTCATCTACTCGGCCTGGTCGACAGGGAACGCGGCGGCAGCCAAGGCCCCGGTGCCGGTCTGGCAGCTGGTTGTCATGTCCCTTACCATCTCCCTTGGTCTTGTCACCTACGGCTACAACATCATGAAGGTCATGGGCAATAAGATCACCTACCACTCGCCCAGCAGAGGTTTGTCTCTCCCCATGCTTGATGTGCAAAACAACAAATACTGACTTGCTTGCTACAGGATGCTCCATGGAAATGGGTGCTGCCGTCACCGTCCTCGTCTTCAGCCAGTTCTCCCTTCCCGTGTCAACCAGCATGTGCATCACGGGCGCCACCGTAGGCGTCGGCCTGTGCAACGGGACGGTCAAGGCTGTCAACTTCCAGCGAGTCGGCCTGCTCGTCCTCTCATGGATTGCTACAATTCCTGTGGCCGGTACCATGGCGGGCCTTCTGATGGGTATTATTCTTAATGCTCCTCATTTCAAGTCGTAGTCGGGCGCAACGGAGGGTGGTTGTGGGGTAAAACGGGAACGGTGCATTTTCGGAGCGTGGTGTTGAGGGTCTTTACAGATTGGGATTCTGGGAATTGGGATAGAATCGGGATTTTGGGTTAGGGAGAGACTCGATACGTCGATGTCTGGATGCTAAAATAATGCTGTTTGCTTGATCACTTCAATTTATGGGTTTATTTGGCGATTGTTGTACCTTGTGCTGTGGTGGGTTTCACGCTCCCCGCCCTGCTTCCGCCGTGGAACCGACAACCAGCTCCCCGGGACATACAGTATACAGGAAGAGCACCCAGTACTCTGGTGCGCAGGGGTAGAAATTGACCACCAGATATTGTCCCTGATTTTCTGAAGTCGTCGGCGCCATGTCATTGACGTCCCAACGGAAGTCAGCCTCCTCCCCCATCCAGACGCCCGAATCATATGCGGAGCACTAGCACCGGCATGACATGTCACATCACGTACAAACGTGCGAGGTATCATGTACATGCACGCGCTTGCGTCAAATGGGTGTCCAGTTCCATCGCATGTGCGGCAGCAGTAGGAGCAGGGTGGTGGGCTGCCGGCAGAAGCGGGAACAGGTTCGGGTTGGTATGGCCATGGCTGGTCTGCCGGGAAACAGCTCCGGACTGGACAAGAGGACCTGGTTGGGGATGGGAGACGTAATGGGATTGCGTGAGACGTGACCCCCGTGATTTTGGTCTGCTGGTCTGCTGGTGGAAGGGCAATGAATGGCTCGTTCCATTGCTGGGATTGTTGAATGATCGTATGAGGCCCTCAGACTGCCGGTACGGAGTAGACACGTGCTGTTCTGTCTTGGCCATGGCTGTTGACGACGCGTAGATCCCGATGTCCATGCTCCCATCCTTCCAGCCGAGCGAACAGACCGGTGCCCGACGGGATGGACTGCCCGGAGGGGCTCCGCAAGCTCCGACATCGACCGACAGGTGAGGACCCCGGGCGCTGGGCGACGTCAAAAGCGGCGCACATGTGGGGACCGAGGCGACAGTGCCAGCCACCTGGTGAGGATTCTGAGGAATTTCGTTTGTCCAATTCAGGACATCTTCCGCTGTCATCACCAACCTAACGGAACCCGGTAGTGCGAGGAACCGATAGTACTGCACACGACGCGGCCAGGAATGGGGATTGGTCACGGTGGAAGGGACCGACTTTCAGTATCGCGTCTGAAGATTGTGATGGAAGGCATGGTCTGTCGTTGAAAATTGAAATCAGCCAAGCCCGCCACGCCCATGCGGCTGGGGGGCGATCGGCTTGGCTGAGATTGACCAATCGGAACGGTGAGTGTCGCAACGTGCCGCATTGACAGGGCTTCAGCAATCCCCCGCGCTAGTTCCTGGCGGTGTACCCGCGGGGTAGGTGGGGGTCATGGCGGGGTGGGCCTGAGATGCTTGTATCGGGACTGCTGGTTAACCCTCGCCCCGTTGACGACCAGAACGACTTGCTCTGTTATAGCGATCAGCTGGCAAAGGTCTGGGAAAGATCCACCCTGGATCCACAATGTCTTTCAACGACCTTCGGTGGTACCTTGCATTTTATTCACCCTCCCTCAGTGAGGGTTGCTGACTTCTCATGGCTGTTTATACTGGCATTTCAGAAGGTAAAGACCGGCTACATAAGTGAGTTTGTAGATTGCGTGCGGGGAACCTCATGTCCGTTGGCTTGGCGAGGTGCCTTTGGGCAAAGCCTCGACCGTCGACAACGTCACGACCTCGACAACCACAACGACGACCACAACCACGCCGACAGCGACCGTCCTCTTGGCATTTTCAGTCTCTCTCCATTGAACGACATACAAAACCGCGCCCTTGCCAGGTTCGACATACATGACGCGATGGCACAAGCCCGACTGCGCGACTCCCGACGTGGTCGTCGACGCGTCCACCCCGCACTGCCGAAGCTGCAACGCCGTCGTCTCAATTGACCGCATCATCGCCGAGCATGTCGCCCATCAAGTTCCCCTCGTGATCCCCCCGGACGAACCTGTCGGCCAGATGTCACTTTGGTGGCCCCCCTGCGTCCCATACGTGTCGAGCCATGGCGACACCCTTGGCGAGCAACAGAGAGACGAGGTCGTGCCCGTCGCCAACCCAACACCTCCAACGCCGCCGTCAAAGGCATCACCATCGGCGTATGAGACCACACTGTCAGCCGATGAATTTCGTCTCGCCAGGTTTGACGCGCTTCAAGAAGGGTCCAGCCCCGACCATCCCATCCACATCACCCTCGAGGTGTTCCGACGCGACGACTGCCCCGAGTACGAGACCGTCTCCTACACCTGGGGCGGCGAAGAAGATGACAGCACCCTTTGTCGTCCCGTCTTCGTCGGCCCCTACTGGGACGTCCTACCGCAGACGAGGAACTGCTGGGACATGCTGCGCTACCTGCGTCCCAGACGAGGAGTTCGTCTCGTATGGATTGATGCTATCTGTATCAACCAGAGTGACCCCGCGGAAAGGGGCCTTCAGGTTGCAAGCATGCGAAGCGTCTACCAACAATGCTCCCGAGTCGTCATATATCTTGGTGCAGATATCGCAGCCACGCCGCCGACATCGGACATCGTGGCCCGGATGCATCCTCCAAGACACGGTCTCCATGACTTTGAGCGCGTTATGAGTGTCGGCCTTGATGGGCATGAAAATATGGCCCTCCCAGACATTCTTACCAGACGATACTTCAGTCGTCTTTGGGTCGTTCAGGAACTTCTTCTGTCAAGAGCAGCCGTCATTCCGATCGCAGGTCGTGATTTCTGGGCAAACAATCTCACCCCCATCAAGTATGAGGACGCACGGAAGCTGGCAAATACCCCTGATTCAGACCGGGAGGGTTGGAGCTGGGAATCATCAACGGCACCTTGGATGAGAGACCTGTGTCGTGGTTCTCTTCACACCGAGATCAGCTTCCTTGACATTCTACGCCTTACACGACGATGCAGGGCGACGGACCCTCGAGATAAAATCTTTGGTGTCCTTGGTCTCGCAGAACCCCAGACTCCGAGCTCCTCGGTCAGCGCAGGCCAACCGCTACTCTATGGATCAGCATCGGGCCCAATCACGCCGGACTACAGGATCTCCGCACGACATGCGTATATTGGCATTCTGGCTCACACTCTTCTCAACCACGGCGTCACAGATGTTCTCCTAGGGGCAGCCGGGCTATCTGCTCCTTTGAATCACCCATCGTGGTTGCCAAGATTGGACATCTCCGAACGGCTGCGGAGTGGGTGCAGTTCCCACGGATATCCCCCAGAGGATCCCCCAAGATTTTCAGTGCCTAGAGATGGCATCATTGACATGCTCACGTTGGCCACCGGCTGGGAAGAAAAACAATCAGTAGCCGGCTGGAAACCAAAATCGCATTGGGTGTTACTTTCACTGCTTCGCTTACCCCCCCTACTCGCCGTCAGAGCTGCTATGTTTACCTTAGACCCGGACGACTCCTTTCGCGACGATGACAGTTTTTGCGGTCCTCGGCACGGGCAAGTTGGAGTATCTCCTTTCCTCTGCCTACCCCATCCGTGGCGTGCGACTGCCACAGTGGATGTTTCGACAGGCGCCCTGGCATTCAAAGCCGTTCATCTCGTGGAGTTCGAATCCTGTCCTCGAAGAATCCGGTGCTTTGATAACGCTACAGTACTATACGAGATCCAGGAAGGCAACTGCTGTTTGTTTTTCCACTCTCCAGAGTTTGACTTCCAGTTGGAAACCTTATTTTTACCGACCGGCAAGAACCATTTGGTTTATCTGGAAAAAGACTCGGATGTAGGAGATAAACCAACCGAATTTCTACTCCTCTTCCTACGGCAGGTGCAGGGAATCGACATGCACATCCATCACGACACTAGACCCAACGAGTTCAAGGTCGTCCTCTGCTGCCCATGCTACAACATCTTTTTGAGGTGTCCGGCCACCGAGGAGCCTCCCGGGCCCGTAAAGCAAAGGCAAAATATGGCAAGACTGTCCTACGTCAATCCTCGCCACAGTCTTTATCATGTCCTGATCACTGTTCTTGAAGACATTAGTCTCCTTGACGATACTACCGTGGAGCGTTCCTCGAACTTTACTGGGCGGCGCTTGCGGTTGGCGAGCCCGGATAAACTCTTCATTTGGTGGATCCATCACGAGCCTTGGATCTGGGGCCACATGTTTCCAGGTTTTAACCCGAAACTCTTCTCTCTTCATGAGATCCTTCCATTTGGCCAATGTATACTTTCCTCCGAGCGATCCGGTCGCCAGGATGAGGAGACGGGGAACGCCTTCGCCAGCCATTACATTGGCTTCCTCAATAGGCACGCACAGCTCAAAGCTAGACTGGTTCACGACAGGGGTGCCGACTTCCTGGGACTCGCATGGGTGGAAATATGTGAAGTTTCGCCCGTGTGGGTGAAACCCTCCGCGGTGCTAATCCCGCCTGTCGGAGAGCAAAAGAAGGGCTCGGAATTTGCCCCCCCACAGTTGCTGGACTGTACTAGTATGCACGTTTTCAGAAACTGGAGTCCAGAGTTCAAAAGTCCCTGGGAATGGACGCAGCGGGACTCTTCCTCCTCCTCTGGAGCGAACCACCCCCACCCGCAAACGAACAACCAAGCCCTTTGGCATAGTTTTTCTCATGATTCCGAGTCCAAAGGGCACATCAACCCGGACCCGGCGTTGCCACTCACTGTCCGAATACCTCTTTCCGAAGTCATCAAATTTTTCAAGAAAACGAACATGCTCAGGCAAATGCGGAGACTTCATTTCATGTTTCGGCCGCCCGAGAATTCCAACGAGCGACCTCCCCTCAAGGCGAAGACGTGGGCCGGCGAGGAGGACGAGACAGACATGATATTGAGGGGCCCGCAGGAGGGAGACCACTTCCTCCCAGAGCGTCCTTACAGGCCGTGGCCGGAGGCCATCGTGCGGGACTTCAAGGCGGACGGGGTGTTATGGGATATCACGATCTCATAGGATGGCTGATACCTGAGAGGGTGGACGGTTCATCACTCTGACTCATCCAGGGGGTTGAAGGAGGCCTTTGAAATGTGGAGGGAGAGGAAGGAGTGGGATGGGGTTGGGTTCCTTTTCTCTTGTCAGGTCTTTGCTTCAGGTCTTGGATGGATTTCTCAACTTCTTATTGACAGAATTGCGCTGTTCCTTTTATTGATCGACCTCTGAATTCCCAGCTCTAGTGCCAGAATATGCAAAACAACTTGACCATCACGACCTTGTCTTCAACCTGATAAACGACAGCAACCAACAGTCAAGCGCACCTAACCCGCAACGACAACCTTCCCAAACAGCTTCTCCCTCTTCATCGCCAACGCCGACACCATCATGAAGCCACCCGACGCTATGACAATAATAAAAGACTTCTGCATCGCCGCAACGATGGCCCCGACCGCCGCCTCCCTCACCGCGCCGCTCAACCGCCTAAACACCTCACTCTGCGCGCCCGCTGCCGCGCTCCGAATCTCCTCGGCACTGAGCCCCTGGCCAGCCAACACCGCCGTCAGCCCCTGCTCGGCATACGACTGGAACACCTGCCCGGCCACTACAAGCGACACGACAGTGCCGCCAATTTGCGCGATATTCTGCAGACTGATGCCGTGGACGACATCGGCGGGCGCGACGGTGAGCGTCGACACGGCGTAGCCGATCTGGTTGGTAGCACCATTGCCGAGCGCCGCGACGACGCCCAGGGCGTAGAGCACACCCTGTGGCGTAGAAGGGACGAGGTAGTGCATCGTGAGGGAGCCGCCGAGGACGATGAGCGCCCCGCCGACGAGGTAGACGGGCATGTAGTAGCGGATGCGCGAGAGGAGGTGGCCGGCGATGACGTTGGAGAAGACGAAGACGATGACGAAGGGGAGGAGGCGCACGGCGGCTTCGATGGGGTCATCGTTGTGAACGAATTGGAAGTACTGGGATGTGTTAGTGGATGGCCATTTGCACGAAATGCAGCGGTAAGGGGGGTGGCTCACGATGGGGATGTAGTAGAGCATGACGAAAAGGGCGGCGTTGCTGGAGCCGGTGGCGACGACGAGGGTGAGTTGCGTGCGGCTGAGGAGGAGGTGGCCAGGCACCGCGCGGGCTTGGGGGGTGGTGAAGAGGGAGAAATATTGCTGGAGGACGCAGGCGAGGCTGACGACGCCGAAGAGCACGATGAGGGCGATGGTGCGGCCGTCAGACCACGCCCACTGTGTTCCTGCCATAGAGAACGCGACCGTGAAGAGGACCCAGGCGGCGCCGACGAGCACGAAGCCAACGATGTCGAGGGCGGCAACGCGTTCGCGTATGGTCTTGCCCTGAGTGGGGTGGATGGGTGGCAGGAAGAAGAAGTAGATGGGGGCTACCACTGCGCCGATAACGAGGTTGATATAGAAGGCCCAGCGCCAAGTCGCGCTCGAGACAGCAAAGCCGCCGCCGACGACAGGTCCGAGAACAGCGCCGATGCCCCAGTGGAATCCTATGAGTGAAATATAAAGCCCGCGTTCCTTGGGGGCCGTCATGAAGCTGAAGTAGTTGAGGCAGCCGAGATAGATGCCGGTACCCCCAGCGCCTGCGAGAACGCGTCCAACGATGAGGGCATTCATGTTGGGGGCCGCCCCGCAGAGTACGGATCCAATCTCGAAGGCAAGGATACCCGCCAGGAAGAGAAACTTCATGTTGAACTGTCCGTACAGGGCGCCGGCAAGCAGAATGACGGCCACCGAGCCGAGTGGGAAGCCGGACCCGATCCATGAAAGCAGCTCAACGTGGCCGAACTCTTCCAGCACTGGCCCCTGAACATCGGCGGCGATGGTGGTGTCGAGGCCGTAAAGGAAGGCGCTGATGTAAAGGGAGACACAGATGAGAAACCACTTGACGCCTGTGATGGTTCTCCCCACTTCCTCGTTGGGAGCGAGGGTGTCCAAGGATGTTTTCGACCCCTGTTGGCCCTGTTTCTCGAGATCGGACGGCGCGTCGGTTTTTTCGATGGTCGGCGCGACACTGATGGCCGGCGTTGTGGCACTGCTCATGTCTGGCGGGGTGAGGTGTCCAGGCGAGAGGTTGTGGACTTGTGCTTGGGAAATGCGCGTGGACTCCATATTGCAGTTGATGTTGTTGAACTGGAGGCTGAGGGTGATGGTGCTTGCTTGCCGTCTTCAGGGGTGTCATCGGGGGCGAGGGGCCGCTGTATTTGTAGGGATCTGAAGCCATCGCGGCCCGGGGCCCAGGCGTATCGACGCCGTATTGCGTGCGGAGTAGGAAGGATGGAGAAGCATATTCGCATCTGTGGTGGGATGGCCCACCCAGGGACACCAAGGTGCCCCACTTCCAGACCAGCGCAGATAGTTCCATAGATTCGGGGCTTGGCAGAGACTTTCTGCCTCGCTCCTGACTACCATCAATCTACGAATTCCACGTATCTTGCCTTCCAGAGTGTGCTACAGGTTATGCGCCCTCTCGCTTCCGCTACGAAATAACCAAGCTACTTACGACGATCTGAGCGCCGCTCTGCCGTTAATTTTCCGACAAAATTCGCACCCAAGAAGGCCAGAATTACGTCACCACAGACTACGAAAGGCGCCGCCGACCGCAAGTCCATCACCTATCTCGACAACTACGAAAACGCGATTTCCAGCGCTTTTTCCTCCACCCTTCGATCCGCGCCGCGAATCGATACTCGAGTCCCGAGCTCCCAAGCCAAGCCTACGCCGCAGCCACTCTCGATAAAAGCCTGTTAACGAGACAGCTACTTAAGAAGCCTATTACATAAGGTATATTACTATTAATTTAGTATCGATAATAAGATAGCCGAACCCTCCGTTTATTTCAAGCCGGATATCCCTTTCCTTAGAGGCGAGTTTAATATTTAGTAGTAGGATAATATCTTACGCCGGACTTTATAGATCCTCGACCTAAAGGACTACCTACTAGGTACTACTTCCGTTCCTATCGAGGCGAACCTTCTCTAACCGATAGAGGCGGAGAAACAGGCCCTTAAGGATTATCGCCGCGATAAAGCTAAGGTTAGCTTATTACTCTATAATACTCTTCTTAATCCCTATATCGATTAGCTACTTAAGAGTAACGGATAGGATAGGAATAAGAAGGACCCCTTCGTTACGTATACCCTCGTTAAGGTTACCGTATCTAAGACTATACCGGAGACTATTAAAGACCTCGTCTCGGAATATATCGGCCTTAATCGTAAAAGCTTCGATACCTTTCTTAACTACTAGAAGCGCTTTTAATAGCTCCGAAAGAGAGTTATAGATCTTAATAAAGGCCTTCCGGTAGACTCGGAGCTTTACCTCTAAATAGTACTTAATAGTCTTAAGGACGTATACCCTAACGAGTACTACTTTTAAGTATAGGATATAGGTAAGGATAACCTTACTTAGGATAAGCTAATAGGTTAACTTACTAGTATAGCTAATAAGGAGCTCTTATAGAAGAAGTCTATAGTTACTGTTCCGACTAAGGCCGCCGCCGCCGCCGCCGCGCCCGCGAAGTCTATAGACCCTAAGAAGAAGGCTAGCGACCGTAAGAAAGTTACTTACTCCGACTATACGACGGAGATCCCTAAGGACTGGAAATACTATACGTCGTATAGCTAGTATATACTAGGTAGCGTATAATATACCTACTACTAGTACGATCTAACGAAGGCCCTAGATAATTAGAGGAATAAGAGTAATACTATTTTAAGACTCTAGTAACGTACCGGTATAACTCCTACTAGCGTACTAAACCCTGCCTCGTTAGGAATTAACTACCTATCTAACCCTAACCCCTCCTATTTACTCTTCTAAAATAACTTTAGTTACCTTAATCTTAACGCTTTAGAGATTAAGCCTAAGAGGGATTTTTATAAGGGTCCCCGGCGTTTATAAGTACCGAAGTCTAATAGACCTATAAGGTAATAGTAGTACTAACGGTACTTATAGAAGACTTAGTTCTCTTTAACTTAGTAATAGTAGAAATTATATTTAACTATCTTAAGTAGTTTACGTCTTTATAACCCCTTAAATACCCTATAGTCTTTACCTTAAGTACTAACTCGGATAGTTATTCCTACTACGTTAGTACGGTAGAAATTATAGTTAAGGATATATAAGGCCGACCGATTAAGATTATAGTCGACGGCGTATACTACTCGCCTAATATACCCCTTAATCTTATCTCTAAAGATAGTCTAGTAAAGTAGGGTAAGTACTAGAACTACTATACTAATAGTATCTAAACCCTAGCTAATAAAGACTTTAGAATCCTTATAGTTTATAAGTTAAAGGTCCCTACTATCTTAGCGGACGTTCCCCCCGACTTTAACTAGAAGATAATTACTCCGACGATAGTAGTACTCGCCTTAGTTAACTATCGTACTATATACGAGAGGCTTCTCTACGCGGGGAAGACTACGGTTTTTAAGGCCTATAAGGAAGCTAGAATTAAGCTATAAGGTACGTACGAAGATTACTTCTATAAGCTATACGTACTTTCTAAAAAGACCGACTCCTTAAAGCCTAAAGTTAGCCGTCCGGCGTACTCTCGACTACTCGAATTCGTTCGCCTTAATATAGTCGTCTATAAGAATAAAGGATACCTTAACTACCTTTATACTCTCTACTTCGTCGATATCGTAATAGGCTTTTACTAGGTTAAGTTCGTAGTAGAGAAATCTAACTACTTTAAACTAATTTAAGACTAGCTCGCTATAGTCGAATACTAAACCGGTCTTAAGGTTAAGATAATTAACCTCGACGGCGGAACGGAATTCGGCTAATTATCTATAAAATTCTAGAACGGTAAGCTTACTATCTAGACTAATATACTTAGTATTAAGGTTTAAAAGACCCCTAAGTATATACCCTAGATAAACGGAAAGTCCGAGCGCGCCGGTAGGGAGATCTACGAAAAAGCGAGGACTATTATAATCGCTAAGATAGTACCGGAGTATCTCTAACCTTTCGTCGTTAAGAGCGTCGTTAAGGTATTTAACCTACTTCCGACTATAGCGAACGTAGGTATAAAGAGTCTATATAAAGCCTTTGTTAAGGGGGTAGGAATACCTTAAACCTTTATTAAGCTATATATCTATTATCTACGGACGTTCTTTTATAACGCCTATTATTATATAAAGAAGTAGGACCGTATTAACTTTAATAAGTAGGCTCCGTAAGCTAGGAAGGATAAGCTTATTAGCTATAGCGACCTTTACGGTAGGATCTATTATATATAGGATCTAGCCGAAGATAAGATCGTTAAGGCTAGCGTTATCTAGTTTAACGAAAAGTTTAAGCCTACGGCCGAAGAAGAGGAGCTCCTACTAAAGGTTTACTTCGGCGACGCTTTATACGAGGAGGTACTAGAAACTATTAAGTCTACTATCTCTATTCCCCTTAATAAGAGTAGCGGTACCGCTACTCCTATACCTAACCCTCCCTAGACTCCTTAGCCTCCTTAGTAAAATAAGGATATCTAGGATATACTTAAGAAGATCGTTAAGGCGACCTCCTACCTCCCTACCTTAGAGCCGGATTTAAACCTAATAGTTAGCTTTAACGGCGACTAAGATAAAGGGGGTAAGTCCGACGACTTCGACTTCGACGATAAGCTAGATAATAAGGACCCTATCCCTATAGGTCGTAAGACCTTTATTAACCCTTACTTTACGGTAAATTAAACCCCCGGCTAAGTACCTAATCCTACGGATAACTATATCTCGTACGGTAACCTTCCTTATAGTAACCCCGACCTCTCCCTCGCTTAACTACGGCGATATAGAGAGAACTCCGGCTACTATAAGGATATCGTAATAGGTAAGATCCGCCTTAAGTACTTCTCGGCCGTCGTTATCGTAAAAGTCGGCTATATTTACTAGCTAATTAAACTTACTAATCTATACCTTTCTACGGTTAAGGTAACTTATAACCTCGCGACTATAGGAACTATAGTACCTAAGAACTACTAGTAAGCTTAACGCCTCCCTAACTTTAAGACCTACTAACTACTAGCTATAAAGGCCTAGATACGAAGCCTTACGGACTATAAAGTCTTCGTCTTAGAGGAGAGGAAGAGAGGTATAAAAGTACTCCTTAGTAAGTAGGTATTTAATAAGAAGATAGATTAGGAGATAGGTATTACAATAGTACGCGCTCGTTAGGTTATCTATAGTAACTTCGAGATAACCTCCTAGAATATAAAGGACCTTTACGTTATAGTCGCTAATACTACTAGCTTCCGTATCTTTATAGCTATCTATACCTAGTAAGGACTTTATATTAAGTAGTACGACTTTAAGACTACTTTCCTTAACTCTAAGCTCCCCGACGATTACGTCTATTACGTCGAATAACCCCGCGGACTTTCTAAAGATAACGCTCTCGTCTAACGCCTTAAGAAAGCTATATACGGCTTCCGCCGCGCTCCGTAGTACTAGTTCGATACTATCGTTCTAGTCCTTAAGGAAATAGGCTTTAAACCGTTCCTATAAGACGCTTACCTCTTTAAGAACGACAAAATAAGAGTACTTCTACTTCTATACGTTAACGACGTACTTATAGGAGCTACTTATAAACCGGATATCCTTACTACGAGGGACTAGCTAGCTAGTAAGTACGAAATTAAGGAGATAGGCGAAGTTAAGAGATATCTTAGATTTAACATTATCCGTAACCTTTAAAATAATACGATCTTTATCTTACAGGAGACGTATACTAAGTCGGTACTCGCTAAATATATAATATTAGATACTAAGGGCGGAACTATCTACTTATAGCCTAATAAGGTAGAAATACCTTGCTAGTAAGAGCCTTTAATTAACAAGGCCTACTACTATATTAAGTAGACCGGCTCTATACTATATCTAAGTACTAGAACGCGCCTAGATATTATATATACGATCTCTCGTTTATATAAAGGTAATACCGGTCCGAGATAGGAATATCTAATTATCCTAAAATACCTATACCGCTATTTAGATTCTACTAAATCGCTAGGGATTATACTTAACGGTAAGTATACCCTTTAAGACTTAAGGCCGCTCGCCTATAAAGATACTTCGTATACAGACGATCTTAATACTCGTTACTCGACTAAAGGATACGTTATATTCTTTACCGGCGGTCTAGTCTTCTAGAAACTAAAGAAGCAAACCTTCGTAGCGCTTAGTACTACTAAAGTAAAGTTCTATAACCTTACCCCTACTATTAAGTTAGCGTAATAAGTTATAGAGATTATTAAGTAGTTCGGCCTTATAGTAAAGAATCTAATTATAGTATTTATAGATAGCGCTAACGCTAGGATCTATATACTAAATCCCTAGAAAGCTATTCGTACGCGGTATATCGATATCCGATATAAGTAGATTATTAAATAGACTAGGAATAACCTCTTCGAGATTAGATACATTAAGGGTAACGAGATGGCCGTAGATAGCTTTACGAAGCCGTTACTCCGCGAGAAGTACGATAAGTTCGTTAAGATACTGGGAATGGTATCTTTAGCAGTACCCTGGCTTAATTAAGTAGGTAATAAGGGCGTAAGGCGCGTAGGAAAAAGGAGGATCTGGAAGGGTAGAAACACCACGAGAAGGATTACTACTATAGAAAATAGCTGGATTTACGGCCTTACTTTCGAGAGCTGGTCTGAGGGGGTGTGTGGTGGGATGGCCCACCCAGGGACACCAAGGTGCCCCACTTCCAGACCAGCGTAGATAGTTCCATAGATTCGGGGCTTGGCAGAGACTTTCTGCCTCGCTCCTGACCACCATCAATCTACGAATTCCACGTATCTTGCCTTCCAGAGTGTGCCACAGCATCTGTGTTACAAATCCAAGATGCGTGAGCATGCTGCTGCAAAGGGAGTACCATGGTTTTGCGCGGCCAGAGATTCCACCCCGGGCCTTCAGTTGGTAACGCGGCAAGCTCAGAGCAACTTTTTGCGAAGGGGAAATGAGAGCTTCCTCTTTGCATTTGTCAGCTTGGCGATACCCGCTCTGCCAGGCGTCACCAGCTGCGTGACGGGCAATGATCAGGCCGGCTTTATCGCCTGAAATTTGATCCTACGCGTCGCGTGCTTCCCAATTCAAGACAGACAGACAACATCTCTTCGCCGCGTCGATTCTGGAACCTCCAACACCAAGTTTTCTGAACCTTGCAGTCATTCCTGCTGAATAATTCCAGAGGTAACCCGCTCCCTTGTCCTGCCCCCCCCTCTCCCATTTTCGCCCGAACTGGATGTTGGCAATGGTCCAGCCGGGCACAATTCAGTCGTGGTGGAGGGCAGAGTCGCTCTGCCGACCCGATCGTCGCCCGGCCCGGCCCGGACATTCGCGGCCCGGCTGAAAATTACGGGCAGCCAAGTCGACTTGACCCGAAAATGAGGGTGATTTTGATTTTTTTTACATTGTCAGTTTTCTACTCACACACATTTCTTGTGGGCATGATACCACCAGCTTCGATTTCCCTACCGACTCACAGCGTTCCCCGGGCCAGCACACCAGGGTTGGACAGGCAAGGCACGGTCGAAAAGGTCAGGCTCTATTCCGAGACACAGCGAGGTCGACTCGCAGTAACGCTACTAGGTAGTATTCTGAAGCTCAAAGAGATAGGTCACGTTTCCTAGCGGCTATGAAACTAATGATGTTCCGGGCTGTCATTAAAAGCCAGCTTGTTCGGCGATTTCTCCAGAGTTGCAGCATCAAGTGCACCATCGGTCGCCACGTCCAAGATCTTCTGCGCTACCGCCGGGCCTGTCAACCCGTCCCTAGCGATGAAGTACGCCGCAATTCCAGCAACATGAGGAGCAGCTGCCAAATCAGTGTCAGCATGATCCTGCCTGCACGAAAGGTCGGAGAGGGTCATTTACCCATGCTGGTGCCAGTATAGTATGCGGTTCCCGTGTTGCTACTCCCAACGACAGAGCTCAATATCGCAACACCAGGCGCGAAAAGGTCGACAGATGGGCCAAAGTTCGAGAACCAGGCGCGCTGGTCCGTCCCGTCGGTAGCACCGACGGTGATGGCAGATGGTGCTGACGCCGGCGAAACTCCGATAGCATCCACGTTGCTGTTGCCGGCCGCAACGACAAACGTGATGCCCGCGTCGGTAGCCTGCTTGACAGCACTATTCAGGGCCGTCGACAAGGCGCCACCGAGCGACATGTTGATGACGCTCCTTTTCACGGCACCTTGAGCTGTCGCATTGGAAACGACCCACTCGATGCCTTTGATGATATTCGAGTACGATCCCGAACCGTCGGCCTTCAACACCTTGACGGCAACGAGGGTCGCTTTCCTGGCAACTCCAAACGTCTTGCCGCCCACCGTTCCTGCAACGTGCGTGCCGTGGCCGTTCTCGTCGACGTCGGGCGAGTTAGCAACGAAGTTGGCGCCCCAAATCGCGCGGCCTTCAAACTCGGTGTGCGAGGTCTGGATCCCCGAGTCCACGATATACACGCGAACCCTTTGGCCGGCCGTACTATCCCAGTAGTAGTCGCTGTGGCTGAGAGTTCTGTGAGAGATTCGGCCGAGTCCCCAGGGCGCGTTCAGTTGCATGAGCGGCGCGCGCTTCTTCAGCGTGGAGGGGTCAACGGCCACAGCGTCGAGTTTGACGATGCCATCACGCTCGACGTAGTCGACCTAGGTCTTGTCAGCCCTCGATCTCGCACCTCGTCGGAAATGTCCTCTCTCACCAACTCGGACGATGTCACGTCCTTCATGTCCTGGGAAGGGATCTCCACCACATATCCGAGGTTGAGCTTGTGGAGGATGCCTCTCTTGCTGGACTTTTTGGCCTTCCTGTCGATATCATCCTCGTGCCTTCGGCGCTTTTCGGGGTCGACATTATCCTTGTATTTGACGATGTACCGGTCGGGCACAACCAAGTCGGCGGCAAGGCCCGCGTTTGTGATTTGGGCGCCGGCGAGAACAAGAGGGGCTGTGAGAAGGGCTCCGAGGCCGGCAATAGCGATGGTGAACTTCATGGTTGGTTTCAACTGAGGGCTGAAGAGCAGTGTAAGTCAACAAGATGGTCAAAGTGGAGAGCAGCTCACCATCACAAGGATCAAAGCGGCAAGCCATTCTTATATGCCATGGAGCTTGCCAGCAGCCAGACACAATGCCGCCATTTCTCCGACATGCACACAAAACACCCAAAGACACGATAGCTAACGCCACCACCAGCCCAAGGGTGAGATACTCTGCGTGGCTATTGCCAAGGAACCCAAGCCACGCGATCCCAAGTCTCCTTTTCGCCGACCTGACTATTGGCAATAGGAAGTTACCATCTCGGACATATGCCATGCTCTAGGAACCGGTCCGACCCCAAGCGCCGTCATCGCGGAATTTGCTCTTGGTTTCAAGGAAAATGTCTCAGCAACAGTATCGCCTCGGCCACGATGTTTCGGGTCTTCTGTGAAGAGCCGGCCAGAAATGATATCATCCTCCGAGATTTGAGGCGAATTGACGGGACTATCTCGGAGACAGCTGAAGAAATAACCGAAGAACACCACGTCGCGGGGATTGACGGCTTGAGACCTGCGGTGGCTCCCCGTACACTCTGGGCTCACTCCGGAAGCGCATGACCACCGTGTAACCGCGCCCAGGGGATATGGGGATGAGGCTGAACACACAGGGATTCACCTTCCACAAGTGGTACGGGCGGAGGCGTGTCAGCGGAGTGACAACTGCAAGTTATCTCTCACATCGACGCCTGTCTGCCATGGTGACTGAGATGGTCTCGGCTGGTTTCCGCGATCGGGATTCAGCAACACGATGGGATTCCCGGCTTGACTCAGAAGTCAGGCTCGGCTTCTCTTGGACCTCGGCATCACTGGCACTTTCAACTTCTCGGCAGGGAACTCGAACAATCGCACAAAATATGGATGCAGGTTGACCAAAAGCATGTTCAACTCCATTCCCAAATCCCGCTGGTATATGCAAAGAGTAATACACAGATATCGAAATAGCCTGGCCCGCAGCACCAGCGCGCCTCCACGGTTCTTCCTTCGTCTACAGTCAGCTGTCACATATTCCAGCGACGTCACATTCCCTTAGACAATCCCAGCCCCAACGGCACCACCAGCAGCCGGTGGACCGCCCACGGCACCACCGGCGGCACCCCCGGCGGCACCACCAGCAGCAGGTGGTGCAGCACCAGCGGCGCCCCCAGCGGCGTTACCCTTCCCCTTCCCCTTTCCCTTTCCCTTGCCTTTGCCCTTCCCCTTGCCTTTCCCCTTGCCCTTGCCCCCGCCCTTTCCCTTTCCCTTGGCCTGGCGAGCCTCAACGGCGGCCGCGACGGGGATCTCTTCATCGGCGTTGCGCTCGTTCACGAGGTCTCGGGCATCTGGTTGGTCGAGTTAGTCTCTCTTCCGCTGAAGCCGATGGCAAGGCACTTACACAGAGTAGCGTCACCATTGTCGCGGGCCTGCACGGCCTCACCGGCTGCCTGCACGGAGCGCTCGGCGCGGACATAGTCTTGTCCGAGGAGGTGGGTAGAGGCGATGCTCCCCAGCACGAGGGCCGCGATGGCCGCGGTGCGGAACGAGGGAAGTGGGCAGTGCATGATGATGGGGTTGTGGTGTGTTGCGTGTTTGTTGTTCTGGGTGTTGAACCAGATCGTACTCGGATGTGTCGAGGGTGTGTGGTGTCTTGGCCGGCAAGTGGGATGTGATGCGGTGCGCAATGAATGATATCAGCCCAGCCGATTGAAGAATTGAAGAGACACACGGAGATGGAATGCAGGAACAGACAACGCCGAGCAACCAGAAAAGAAGAGTAGCATCCCCTTTTAAACAACCGTCAAGCTCGAGGCACACGCACGGGGAAGATCCAGGCACCGCACCGCCCCCCCCAAACTTAAAACCACACAAGCCGCCACAGGGGCAGCAATTGGAGCCGACAAACCACCACCAACCAAAGCCTGGACCGGTCCAGAACCGCAGCGCGCTGGACACGGTTGTTTGGTGACGGGCCGCGGTGGTCGCCCGATCGACCCTGCGTTCCCCAACCATCCGCACCCACCCCTCCTCCGTGCCGCCCGAGCGAAACCCGGGTCGGAGACACTCCCCGGCCAGCAACCGCCGCGCGCCAAGTAAGCGACGGTGATCAGACAGATCAGACTCCCCGGCCGGCTCGACATTCCCCTCACAGGGACGAAAATAGGCAACCTAAAAACAAGTTTCTCAAAAGAAAACCTAAAACTGCCATGGTCACAATCAGCGAGCGCATTGAAAGCCCAGACTTCGCGACGCATCGTGGGCACCCGGGGCATGGTCCATCCCGCTGAAGCCTGAGATCGCCCAGCACCTTGCGGAAGATGTCCCTGGCTCCCTGGCCAGCACATGCATCGTCAATCCGGGCCCGGGGGCGAGCCTGAGCTCAACCGGCGGTGGCGGGGATGCGATTCGATGCACAGGACAGGGCGGGGGAGGGTGGTCTTGAAACGTCCCAGAAAGCCCCCCAAGGCGTTTCTCACGACGCCACAGGCGCGTGATGCACTGTGACGTGGTCGTCAGAGGAGGATCAATCCGCTGGGTGCAAAGGTCGAGGCTCTTCGAGAGGAGGGTGACTCGATGGCATCAATCGTGCAGTTTATTCCACAAGTTTCCTCTCCCGGGAGTCGAGGACAATTGTCGGATTGTGTCGATCCAAGCAAGATGGCGAGGATGGCATTTCAACGACATCGCGAGATCGCCTCCTGAGCCCTGCGGGCGGCTCCTGTCACTCGCAGCTTCAGGGCCTGAAACATGGCCTGCAGGGGGCATGTCTGGGCGTCGAGACAGGCGACTGCAATTCGCCAAGGCCGCGTGCCCCTGCCAACGGAGGGGCCCATGGATAACCCTAACCCGAATAACTTGAATTGTTACCCCTTTTCCAAGCTCAGGGGTAAACCATCTTCAAGATCAAACCTTTCATTGAGAGCAAGAGGGAGAGATTGAGACTTTACGGATCAGCTACGAAGATGTCGAACAAAAAAAAAATCCAAAAAAAAATCAGCATCAATCTGGGATCAACATGTCATCCTGCCCCTGAAAACACGTTTATCAAAGACCTCCCACCCCGAACATCATCCATCCCTCAACAATAACACCATCGGAAACCAGTGCGGCCCAGGTTTCCGCTCCTGTACAACCACCTTGTACTGTACCGATAGTACACCACATTCAACTCCGCGGGCGCCAGCACCTCGGCATTGACAGTCCTCGCCTGGAACAACTCCCCGCGCATTTTGACACTCTGCTTCTCAACAGCCGGCTGGCACCAACCCGTCCCGCATGTCTGCACGGTAGAGATATGCCTTATGGGGACTGCGACAAATACTTGATAGTCTATGTTGAATTCCGAACAACAGGGTTGCAAGCACCGCTTTGCGCCCGCCCAGCATTGCATCCACCACATCACCACTCATGGCCCTCAAGCATTAACCATGCCCATATAATCCACATTCATCACCACCACCGGCCCCGGCCCTCCAGCGCCCACTACCACAGTCGGAGTCACACTCTCATGCCACGCCCTTATGAGACCTTCCGCCACATTCCTCGTCACCGTCAACCGCGGCACCTGCCCCGGCCGCAAAATGGCCGTCATCACCTGCGCCCACTGCCACGGCTGCTCATTGCCCCCCGGCTTGCCATTGAAGTACTCCCACCCCATCACCCCGCCAATCTGACCGTACTTTTCCCGCAGCGCCACCACCGTGGCATTCAAATTCTCATGCGCCACCCACCCACTCCCATTCTCCGGCGTCGTCAACTGCCCCGCCACGAGCCGCGACGGATGCCACCCATAACTAACCGCAGTGTCATAGGGGACGGTACTACCCAACCACCCGAATCCGCTATAAAACTGCGCGTTGTAAAAAGCAATCTCCCCTCCCAGCGCCATCTCCAGCTGGAAGTAGCTGAACCCGCTCAGGTTCCCCCCGCCCCACAGCGCCGATGCCACCGGCGCAAGCGTGATGACAAAGTCCGGCCCAAAGTCGGCCCGCAGCCGGCGGATCAGCCGCGAGATGCCCGCCAGCGACATGTACTGCTCGACGTCGAGGTCCATACCCTCGAGCCCATACAAGGCGATGGCGTCGCGCAGCTGCAGGTAGTAGGACTCGAAGACGGCGTCGGGCCCGTCGAGGGTGTAGGTGTCAAAGGAGCCGGGCGCGGCGCCGCCGATCATGCCCATGACGGTGACGCCGGCGGCGCGGAGGAGCTGGGTCTCGGCCCAGAGAACGGTAAATAGCGGGTGCCAGGGGGGGTAGTCGTTGAGCGTGAGGTTCGAGTTGCGGTTGATGTGGAAGGAGCAGACGATTAGGTGGGTCAGGGCGATGTGCTTCTCCGTTATGAGGGGGAGCACGGAGATGGGCCGGCCGAGGGAGTCGTGGGTTGTTTGGTGGTAGAGGACAAGGCGGGGGATCTCGTCCCAGCGTTCGGGGGTGGGATAGGAGCTCGGGAGAGCGGCGGCAAGGGAGGCGAAAAGGGCCAGGGCCCGGAGGAGGTGCAAGCGCATTGCGTGGATGGATGGCGAGGTGCGGGGGCCGGAATTGCGTGTTGTGGGCTGAGATGGGATGGAGGCCAGCGAAGGACCGGACGCCTTTAAGCTGAAGATGGGATGGGCGGTCTTGCAGTCGCGGATCTGAGGCTGGCCATGGAGGATGATCGGTTCCACGGGACGCGTCTGTGGTGTCTTGTTCCGGCAACCACCAGAGCGATAAACTGGAACTGTGGCTTGGCTTATCCCGGACGGGCAACTCCCTCTTGGAAACATTAGGATATAAATGACACGCTGGCGAAGGAGGTTGACGATGTGGCTTCTGTGTGATGTCGGGAGGTTGATTTTGGCGAGAGGGTGTGTGCCCTGTCTGCAAAGCAACCCGACTGGGGGCGACGAACATGGTGAGCAACTGCTGATGTTTGAATTTTCTTGACAAAATGAGATATGGTCAAGCTGGGAATCGAGATGCATCCTTTGGGCAGGTCAGTCCCGTTGCCAAGATGCAAGCCCGGTTTGGGCAGGTGGCCCAAATTGATGTTGCCGATTTTGCACAACACCAATGAGACGTGGCGTCCGACAAAATCCCGAACGGACGGAAGGCTCACCACCGTCGTGGTTCCGATGCCCTCCTGCCAAAGCCTCCCGTCATCTTATCGCGGAGGGGAAACTTGGAAGGGTTTGCCCGGCCCTTGATCCAACAGAGCCCAGATGGGAAGCCATCCCAGCTCCCACCTCCCACCCCATTGCAGGAGCATGCAAGGTATGTCGTGCTTGCCGATATTTTTGTCGACTGACTGACCTCCAAGGAAGCTTCAATCGTTTGTCGTTGCAAAAAGCTTTTCCAGGGTACCCTTGTTGTAGATCTCCGACCCCTGTTCGGCCCCTGCAACTTCCCCACACTCCCTCCAGCTCCCCCCACCCCGGGCCCCCACCAACAAATCTCAGCGGTTCTTTCCTGCCTTCTTTTGAGGCAGTGGTGTTTTTTGAGCAAGAGGAAACAGGAGCAAAATTTTCTTCTCAGAGTGCTTCATCACCTGCTTGGTTCCTTTTGCTTTCGAAGCCGAACGCGTGGGAGAACAGCGTTTGACCACCAACTCAAACGCCCTTGATCGGCCACAGACAGCATTGGACATGCCGACAAGGGATGTTGCCGCGGAAAAGAGGGCAAAGAGAGCGATTACATCCCGGATTCTTTCGGATGACGGATACCGGGACACGGCTTGGTCCTCCATCCATCGTGGCAATGCGCTCCCCCTTGACCGCCACATCCATCCTTTCAAAGTGTCGTCATAATGGGGACCATTGGCCATCCACGATCATTGACCACAGTGACAAACAGAGGGACCGGAACCTTGAACAGTTGCCAGGACCTATCGGAATCATACGGCTACGCAGCCTTCCTCTTCACGCCGCCACTACTCACCGAATGAAAGATTCAGAAGCGCGATCCCGTCACTCTCTTGGCCGTCCCATTTGCTCGTCACCCCAAAATTCACGCCGGGAAGCCGGTAGCCACCATGGACTCAAAGCATCCGACCCGCCATGCATCAGGGGCAAAAGAGAGGGCCCCTTTGACCGCCTCTGCTCTCCGAGCTCTCTGTTGCGTTCTCCGGTGACGGTGCTTGACCGGTTGAGGCACTTCAAGTTCCTGGGTATAAGAGTCTTCAAACCCCAACTGCTCTGGTCCAGTTTCCTCTCATCACCACACAGCGACTCAGCCACTTGACTCTCCGACTCAGCCAACATCCACTTCGACATCGCCCAACCTGCAAAGACGCCCAGCTCATTCCGCACTTTTCAGTCCCTCAGCTTGCCTCGGACTTCGAGCAGGATGGATTCCGCTGATCACATCGTCCCTTCGCTCACTTGGAGCTGCCCCACCAAGGAGATTGCCTTTGGCCACCCGGGCAAGCCCCTCAACATTCGCAATGCGAGCGAGGGCCACTTCGCCATCTATGGCGACTATTCCTCCGATCATGGTCGTTTCGTGGTGGCCATTTCCTTTGAAGAGGAAAAGCTCCCGGTTCTCGGCCGTCAGGTCATCTACCACTATCTTGACGCCGGCGACAACTTCATCTGGGAGACTGAGGGTTGCCTCGAGTTGACCGTCCCCAACAATGTCCTCACGCCCACTTCCGAGTTGGACAGGAAGGTCGTGATGTGGCGCATCCGCTTTGGCCAGCGCGAGCTCATCACGCTGCAGTCCATGCTGAGCAATCTCCGCCTGCCCGACGACCTGCTCAAGGTCAACACCCTGCCAAAGAGCGCCAAGGACATGGTCTACTACAACCTGCGCTCCAGACTCATGGAGCTTCCCGTTCCCAGGGGCATGGGCTGCATCGGTCACTGGCAGCGCCCTCAGGCCGGCGGCACTCCCGGCTTCCCTCCTTACGTGGAGCGTGCCTTTATCAACCAATGCATGGACGAGATCAAAAGTCGTCAGCAGGATGTCAGGTTCCCGACCAATCTCTTCGAGATTGAGCAGCAACAGGAAGACCTGGATTTCGCCGATGCCACGAGCCCTGATCGCCTCTTCGATAACCCCGGTGTTAGGGCCATCTACTACGTCGAGCCTGACTCCCGGAACCCCGGGTACAGGACCCCCGGTCACAGGACCCCCGGCTTTGGTGCGACTGGAACCACCACGCCTTCAGGATCAAAGGTCACCGGCAAGGATCAGTCCGCCGTGCCTTTCATCGACAGCAAGGACAGCAGCGACGATGACGAGATGGCGTCGGACCCCCCGGTCAACATGCCCACCCAGACACTCGGGGCCTACAATTCCAAGAGGACCCGGCGTTCTTCCACCCCCACTGAGAAAGCCAGCGAGATCAAGACCAACGAAGGGATGACCACCATCGTCGGTCCTTACATCGGCCAAGCGCACATCATTGGCCCTACCCCCGACATGGGCGCCCTCACTCTCCGCGGCGGTGGTCTCAGCCCCCCTCAGTCAAGGTCCGTGTCATCGGGCACGGAGAGCCCCGATGACTTGTTCGCTCTGATGGACAAGAATAACAAGGAGCTCTGTCGGTGGTTTCGGCACGAGTGGTGAGTTCTTCCACCCGTCCAACCTTTCCCCACACACTGTTGAGCTAACAAGCACTTGTTTAGCGATGCCCCAACCTTCGTCCCTGGCTTCATCAAGACTCCACCCCAGTCGACCATTTTCCGCCTCAACAAGAATGGTCGCCCCATCAGCATTGTCAGCACGACGCCTGGCCACAACAACGGCAACAGGCGTCAGGCCACTCAAGCCTCGGTCCGCTCGGACTCTGGCTCGGACGATGAAGCAGACTTCAAGTTTCAACCGACCCGGAGCGAGACCACCGCGTACGTCGACCGTGACTGAGGCAATGACTACGGATGGGGCTCATGCAAGCAATGGTACCAGGGCATCAGTCATATGGTTCATCCTGGGTGCGGCCACAGCAGGGCTTGCTGTTCATCTCATTCATCCACCCTGGGCATCGCCGCTTGTGGATGTCTTGAACACAGTCTTGGTCCTCCCGGTGGCGAAGTCTTCTCGGCTGGGTGTTGCGATTTGGAATATGGTTTAGGATGGGTGTGTGTGGGGGCAAGACGATGGCATGTTTAGCTTGGGACATTGTGTGAAGGGAAAGCATTTGTTTGGATGATGAGAAATGGGATCTTTGGGAGGATGAACAAAAACGGAGATTGGACACACTTGGAGAAGGCGAGAGTTTGTGGGGGGATTGGGGAGCGAAAAGATGAGAGAAAAGAGATCATGAGGTTCATAGATTTAGCATGAAACAACATCATAGTCTTTAACAGAGCCAGGAGAATTCCTGTTATCCAAAGCCCCCATCTTAATTTGATGGCAGACTCTCAGAAAAACTTCAGAATCTTGACTCATGTCGACTCTCTGCCCCCGAGTCCCACGCAAAGAAAAAGACCAGGGGCGGTGGGCTCCTCCTGCCTCGAGAAGGTGCGTCTGCACTGCTGCGCAATCTCGTCCCAACTCTGCAGGAACCCCGCCCCCCGGGGGGGGGGGGGGGGGGGGGGGGGGGGGGGGGGGGGCGGGGGGGGGGGTGCTCCCAGGCTGCTGTTGCTGTCTTAGCCACCACCCCCCACCCCCCCCCCACCCCCCCCCCCCCCACCAACACCCCCCCCCCCCCCCCCCCCCCGGAGGAAAAGGTGAAGCATGACGTATGGCAGTTTAAGGCCACATAAAAAAGGATTCCCCATACCTCGGGCACGAATAAACTCTTCTTCTCTACATTCAGTGTCCGCAAAGACACCGACAAAACCTCGTCGCGTCCACCACCATCCACACATCCATCACCAGCAACCGCCGCGTCCCGACAACCCCCCCCCCCCAACATCGAAAGAAAATGGGCTCCAACCCCCCCGCCCCACCCCTCCGCATCGCCATCGTCGGCGCGGGCATCGCCGGCCTCGCCCTCGCCGCCGCCCTCACCAAGAAGAGGCCGCACCTCTCGGTCGCCGTGTACGAGGCCGTCCCGGCCCACCGCGACGTCGGCGCCGGCCTGGCGCTGCACCGCAACGCGCTCGGCGCGCTCGCGCTCCTCGGCCCCGAGCTGCACGGCGTGTACCTCGCCAAGGCGACGGCGTGCGCGGCCGAGGTGGACGAGGAGGTGGTGACGGAGGTGATTCTGGCGCACGGGCCGGGGGCGGGGGAGACGGTGGCGGAGCTGGGGCGGGCGAGGGGGAGGAAGAGTGTGAGTCGGGCGGATCTGCTGGAGGGGTTGGCGGGGTTGGTGCCGGAGGGGGTGGTGAGGTTTGGGAGGAGGGTGGTGGGGGTGGAGGATGGGGGAGTGGAGGGTGGGGTGAGGGTGAGGTTTGACGGGGGTGGGGAGGAGAGGGCGGATTGTGTGATTGGGGCGGATGGGATACGGAGTGTGGTGAGGGGGTATTTGCTCGGGGAGGAGCATGAGGCGAGGGCGCCGAAGAATCGGGATGGGTGGCAGGTTTATCGGACGTTGGTGTCGGTGGAGGAGGCGCGGGCGCAGATTGGGGAGCGGTGGACCAAGGCGGTACCCATCTTGCTTGGACCGAGGGGGCATGTGAATTGCATTCCGCTCAACAAGGGGACGAGGTTGAGTGCCGGGGTGGCGGTCCGGGGGGCGGCGCTGGAGGATGGGGGGAGGAAGACGTTGGATCCGGAGCTGTACAAGGATTACACAGAGGACGCGCAGAGGATCGTGAGGATGGTGGCCAAGGACACGAGCGCGTCGTGGAGCGTGGGGGACCATGATCACGCCCCGTTCTACCACCGCGGGGTGGTCGCGATGATGGGAGATGCGGCTCATGCTGCGCTGCCGTTCGCGGGGAACGGGGCGGCACAAGCACTGGAGGATGCGGCGGTGTTGGATCATCTTTTTGGGGAGGTGAAGAAGTTGTCGGACATCGAGCCCGCGCTGGCGGCGTATGATGCTATTCGACGGCCCCGATCGCAGGCGGTGGTGGACTTGGCTCGGACATTTGGGAGGGTGTATGCGTATGCCGACAAGGACATCTGTGAGAGCCCCGAAAAGATCAGGGCCTTCTTTGCGCGGGCTGCTGTTTTTACCAACGAGGTGGATCTCAAGAAGCAGAACGACGACGTCATGAAGGTGTTTGAGAAGGCTATCAAGGGTCAGTCAAAAGATATCACGGAAAGAGCAGAGAAGTTGGATTAGATTCTTTCGAAGATGCCACCTACAAACCCCTGATAGAACAGTTTCTTTTACATTTGGCAATCCCATGTCCATTTACTGGTGTTTCTTCTCATCCCCTGTGCCGCCTCGCTCGACCCGGCCACTCGGTAAGATCACTTCTGTCCGACGAACCCGCCAAAGCAGAAAAGGATACACGACATCGCAAGTCATGGCCGTTCCCCAAAGCAGGACCCCTGGAAGACTGACAATGTACCCATGCGGCTCGGGCCAGTACCACCACATGACGACGTTGTCGAGGACCAAGCCCAGAAACGTGCCCATAGCCCTGCAAAACCTGCCATGCTGTCAGCCTGTCACTGTCTGTGTTCGACTCGGGTCTCGCAACACCCACCAAATGGCATAACTCGTACCCCCCGAGTGCCCCCTGTTCGCCAGCATCGCAAGAGCCGACGCGCCCAAAACAGCCTGGCAAACCCCAGCCGACCAAAACGCCAGCTCCGTGGTATCATAGCCCTCCCTCCCTCCCCACCACTTGCCAAACTTCATGCCCGTCCCCACGTGCGGCGCCGCCAACCACCACGCGGCGAACCGGTAGTGGACCGCACATCCGACGAGCACCAGCAGCGCCAAGACGGACGCGATATGCCGCCCGACCCACGGCGTCCGGCTCGCCCGCCAGTCCGCCTCCCCGAAGCGCACCGTCGTCCACACCAGGCCGACGTCCAGGACCAGCCAGAACAGGAAGCCGATCGTCTCAATAGGCATCTCGCACACGTAAAACACGTAGACCAGCTCCCACGACACGTTGGCCGCCAGCGCGACGAGGGGCATCCCGTAGGACTGGGTGGCGAGGGCGCGTCGCGTCATGAGGATGTAGGTGGCGTCCCAGAGGAGGACGCCGAGCCCGAGGAGAGAGGTGTGCAGAGGGACGAGCCATGGCGGGCAGTCCGGGGGTGGTGTGTCTGAGGATCCCATGTTGGATGTGTGAAAAGGAAGGATGGAGGCATTGATCGCGTTGTTGTGGGTTTTGGGGAGAGTGGCGTGTTGTCGTTGGTGGTTCTGTGCCACCGGAACTTGCCGGGGCAGGATTTCGATCGTGGTTGGAAAATGAGATCCCTTTAGCCTTGAATAACACCACTTTTGTACCTCCAGGGATCAGCGGCCTATAGGATTCTCTGCTTCCGCCAAGATCTGCGGATCGGACGTGCACAGTACATGTCCTCACCCCAGTCAGATGTTTCTTCCTGACCGCCCTGGAGCGCCAAGGTCTGGGGGTCGCTGTAGTTCTAGGGGAGGTGGCCACTGGGAGAAATTATTAGCGGCAGGCTACAGTGATGTTAGTGGCCGGACCCTCTGAAGCGATAGTGGTTATTTTTCTGCCCGATTTATTATCTTGGCATGCTTGGCAAGGGCGGTGACGGGAATACACGGCCAATGTCCTGTGGGGCTGGGTACAAAAGTGGTGTTATTCAAGGCTAAAGGGATTGGCCGTTTTGTCTTGGCGATCGACCTTGGCTGACACGGCTGACACTTTCATTGAAAACCCGGGTTGCGACATTCGAGTCCGAGAAAAATGCGGACATGGAGACATGTTTTCTTGCCATATTTTCGCATTGAGATTCAGAATATGGACTCGCTCGAATCGCTCCATCTTGACGCGTGTGGTGCCCAACAACACCGCAACTGTTGGCGGTCTGCGGTTCTTCGGTTGCAATACCTCTGTAAGTGTTCAAGGCATCTTTGACTGCAGTCATCCTGGCATACTATGTAATATGTAAGATGCTGACGGAACAACAAGCATCGCATTAAATGAATCCTTCCATCGCTTTCCTGCCGGCAGTCACACGCAGTCAAGTGTTGTTTTTGGGACGGGATCTGCCATTACAGGGGTGGGGCTTGGCGGCTGCGGAGAAGCCTTCGCGGGATCCCCGCGACGTTGAGAGTGAGACGCGGAGAACGATCTCCAGGATCGCCTGTCAGCAACACCAACTCCACTGGCCATGCCCAATCCCACTTTGCAACAGGCTCGATCAAGACGTCATCCACTTGGCTCACGAGAGGAGGTTGCACCGTACACGCTGGCTGCTGCCGTGCATCCGCAGAAGGGGTCCAAGGGGAAAGCGCATTCGTTCATCGAACAGACACCATCTCGGGTGTCGCGATGGCGGCAGCCGCGGGCGGGGCTTGGTGAGGGGAAGGAGAGGTGCCCGGGAAAGAGAAGACCGAACAGGACGCCCAACGCCCAACGCCCAACAAAACATCGCTTCTTCTCCGTTTGCTTCTTTCTCTGAGCCGCAATCATCTCGCCTCAATTCCCAACGAAAGCCACCATGTCTGTTGCCGTATCAAGCCAACGTATCGAGCCCGGCTCGTTCAACCACAAGCCGTACCCCTGGCCGGCGTCGGCCAAAGACCCCAACCCTGACGCCGCAGCCATCGCTCAGCAATGCATTGACACCTTCAACCAGTCACTCGCGGATGCCGACTACGAAAAGCTCGCCAGTCTCTTCGTCGAGGATGGCTTCTGGCGCGATCACCTGGGTCTCTCATGGGCCTTGCACACAATTAAGGGGCGATCCAACATTCGGTCCTTTCTCGAGGCGCAATGCCCCCTGACAAAAGTCGACATCGACAATTCCACCGACCATGCAAAGCCCCAAGTCGCCAACTTTGCTCCGGCCGGTGACTCCAAGGGCATCGCCTTCCAGATCACCTTCACTACCAAGTATGGCTCTGGCCGCGGCATTGTCAGGATGGTCGAGGTCGACTCCGTCTTCAAGATCTGGACCTTCTTCACCACCCTTGAAGAGTTAACGGGCCACGAAGAGCCACTCGGCCGGAGAAGGCCCAATGGTGTGGAGCACGGCGCCAATCCGGAACGAAAGAACTGGTTGGACAGGAGACGCGACGAGGTTGAGTTTCGCAATAGCGAGCCCGACGTCTTGGTCATCGGTGAGTTCACCACGCCCCCCTCTGGCACTCCTGACGCTCGCCACTAACAATTTGTTCCCAGGTGCTGGCCAAGCAGGGTTGACGGCCGCCGCTCGTCTCAAGATGCTCAACGTCCCAACACTTATCATTGACCAGAACGACGCTGTGGGAGGGAATTGGCGAGGGCGGTACCACCAGCTCGTCCTGCACGACCCCGTCTGGTACGACCATCTGCCGTACTTCCCCTTTCCCTCGTTCTGGCCCATCTTCACGCCCAAGGACAAGATCGCGGATTGGTTCCAGTCCTACGCCCAAGCTCTCGAGCTCAACGTCTGGACCCAAACTACCATCACCTCCAGCTCATTCGACTCCGCCGCCCAGAAATGGACAGTCACGGTCACCCGCACCCTGGCCGACGGGCAAAAGGAGACGCGCACGCTGCACCCCAAACATGTCATTCAAGCCACCGGTGCCTCGGGGAAGAAGAACGTTCCCTCCATTCCCGGCATCGACAGCTTCCAGGGCGACCTCCTGTGCCACTCGGCCGACTTCCCTGGCGCCAAGAACACACAGACCCGGAAGAAAGCTGTCGTCGTCGGCGCATGCAACTCGTCACACGATATCTGCCAGGACTACTACGAGAAGGGCTACGACGTCACCATGGTCCAGCGGTCATCCACCTGCGTCATCAGCAGCGAGTCGCTGTTGAAGGTCGGGCTCGGCGGACTGTACGAAGAAGACGCCCGCCCCGTCGAAGACGCTGACATCTGTAACTTTCCCCAAACCCTCACCTCTGCTGGCACTTGACACTGACATTTTGATCAGGGGTAATGGGCTGGCCTGCGGAGGTCATGAAGTCCATCCAGTGCGACGTTTCCACCATTCAACGCACCAACATCGACACCGACCTCCTCTCGGGTCTTGCCGCCGCCGGCTTCAAGACAGACAACGGCATCGACGACGCCGGGCTCATGTCCAAGTACCTTCAGCGCGGTGGAGGCTACTACATCGACGTGGGCATGTCGCAGCTCATCATCGACGGCAAGGTGCGCGTCAAGCAAGGGCAGGAGATCGCCGAGGTGCTCCCCCGCGGTCTCCGCTTTGCCGACGGTTCGGAGCTCGAGGCGGACGAGATTATTTTTGCCACGGGATACGCCAACATGCGCACCCAGGCGCGCGTCATCTTTGGCGACGCCGTCGCCGACCGCGTGGGCGATGTCTGGGGCTGGGACGAAGAGGGCGAGATGCGCGCCATCTGGCGGGAGAGCGGACACCCCGGCTTCTGGTTCCACGGCGGGAATATCGCCTTGTGTCGATACAACTCGCGGCTGGTGGCGCTGCAGATCAAGGCCAAGCTCGAAGGGCTCTTTTGAGATAGATTACTGAAAAAGGTCATGCTCGTGGGAAACAATTTGGTATTCTCAGTCACAACATGTAATGGACGAGGTAGTAATATGGATTCTGTCCCTTCCCCTGGATTAATCAAGCAACGGCATCTATCCCAGTCATCTTTGCACCCGTACCCCCCCAATGTCTACAACTTGGGGTCTGCCCTCACACTTATGTCAGTGTCAGACTGTCAGTCCATGAGTATCCATGGCTCGGGGTTTGGAGTTAGATAAGAAAGAAGTGAGATTAGCTATTAACCTCACCTGAGTGAGTAGAGATCTTTCTGTTCTATAGTACAGGTATCCGAAACACTCCAAAGACAGTAGCCGCCCTTCGTCCATCTACTCATCTCTTGATTGGCCATCCATGTCGCCTCCGAATTAGGTCCCAGCCGGAATACACCCACACCCCAAAAGGCCCGGCCCCAAGGTTCTTTTTTTGTTGTTTCTTTAGTGCGACCTCCATGGATTCTTGCCCCATTCCCTTCTTATTCCTTCATGAAAAACCACACAGTCCTTATCAAACACTAGCCCTCCCAGCTGGTGGTGGGCGTCACCAACGACCCCTGCTCGTCGCCGTCGTCATCGGCCGACGTGGTGGCCGTGGAGAGCGAGTCTCCTTCGCGGCAAAAGTCAAAAGTGGTCGAGATCTTGATCTCAGGCTCGCTGGGACGAGAATCGAGCATCGTCTTGACGATGTCGAGGCACACTTTAACATTGTTAGCACACTCTCCATCTGAGTCAGGGGTGCGAATGACTTACAGTTGTTGATGCTCGTGGCACCAATGATCTTCATGACCGCGACGTCCTGCGCCAAGCTCTTCCAAATCCACGATCTCACCTCCACAGCAGCCAGCGAGTCGACGCCCAGCTCGCCGAGGCTGTTGTCGCGGACCACTGTGCCCTCCTGCAAGTGAAGGAGGCCCTCCAGGTAGCTTGTAAATGCCGACGTCACCACCTCGTGAAGCTCGCTCTGGCTGCGAGCGCCCCCGAGCAGCTCCTTGAGCGTTCTCTTGTCGTCGCCGGTGACGACTTCGTCTTCGTCGTCCTCGCGGACGAAGTGAGAGAATCGAGGGTCGGATTGCCAGGGAATTGTAGGACGCTTAGCTGGAAAACGGCTCAGTCCCGTCGTGATGTCAAAGATCTGGCCGGGTGTTGGCTTGCCAGCGGCAATAGCCTCGACAAACATGTGGTGAAGGTCGCGCTCGGAGATGGGGGGGTACCCTTCGCGGGCGAGGCCTTCGTAGAGAGCGTTCTTCTCGCGATGCAGGAATCCAATGCCATAGAGGACACCAATGTTGAGAGCCGACCCTGCCAGACCGCGATGTCGACGTGAAGCAGCCAGGCCGTTCATGTACATATTGGCAGCCGCATAGTTGGACTGGCCCGCATGGCCACCGATGGCAGCGAAGGAGGATGTCATGATGAAGAAATCCATGTCGGGGTCGTGGAAGGCGTCATCTAGGTTTTGGGAGCCAATGGTCTTGGGACGCATGACGCGGTGGAATGTCTCCAGTGACATTTCGGAAAAGACGCGGTCGTCGAGGATCATGGCACCGTTGACAACACCGCCCACAGGAGGGCAAGTTGCTGCCAATCTAGCTTTGAATGCCATGACACGATCCCTGTCCGTTACATCGAGTGCCTCGAAGCGGACATCGATGCCTTTGAGTGCCATCTCCTCTTGCCAGACAGGGCGAGTCTTGGGAGGGTTTCTGCTTGCAAGAACAATGTGTCTCGCGCCTTGTGAGACGAAGAGTGTGCACAAGCTCTGACCGAAGTCCCTTGTGATACCGACCAACACATAGGTCTTGTTGGACTTCAGGAGATTCGTCGCGACCAGCGGTTGAACAATGTGGGAGATGGTTCGGTCTGCTCTCCAGTCGACAATCTGGAACGGAGACGCTTTGTCGACTTTGTTGAGAAGCTCAGGGACTGTCAAGATGGCGGAATTGCCTGTGCTGACTGGCTCTGGAGTGGTTTTCGCAATGGCGAGACTGACAGCCAGGTCCCAGATTTCCTTGACAGTTTCCTGGGTAGTGTCTGCAGCCATCTGAGCGGGGAGAGCGAGAAGCTGTGTGCCCAAATGGTAGTCGCAGTTCCGCGGTAGGTTGCCCGCCAGAGCCTTGGAAATGTTGTGAGTGTCAGGAAGAAAATTGAAGATGCAAGTGCCTTTGGGGTTGAGGACCGCCTTGCTCTCCCTGATAGAGGCCCTTGGGTGCAAGAAGATGGCGCCAGACGTCTTCTTGCACCGCTCCTTGTCAGTCAAGCAGATCTTGATGTCAGCCACATTTTCATTGAGAATGAGCTTGACACATTCCAGCAGGATCGCATCTGGCTCTATCAACAAGATGGTCCTGTCTTCTGCAAATGTCGCGGTGCTGGAGTCCGCAATCATCTTGGTATCGGCAATCATGACCATTGTGAAAAAGGCTAGGTAGCCCACAACGTTCTTGATGAACTCCATCTGCGCAAAGAATCTCTCGGGGATGTCCCGGACAAATATCGGCGGAATGGATATGTAGGAAGCGTTGGACGTGGAGAGCGCAACCTGCAGTTGGTAGGTGGCGGTGTTGCGGCCCATGCAGACATATCCAGCAAGGGCAGGTCCCCAGACAAAAGCCTCGGCATTGCTGTAGTCGACCTTGATTGTGGGCTCGCCATGGCTCGGAGAACCGTCCGTATGAAGGGCTTCGACAGTGGTGACATACTCCGCCTTCCCATTGGAATGCTCCAGGCGCACGACATCGACGCGATTCTCGAGCGTATTGACAATCTTGGAGACCACCCTGCGGTTGGCATTGACTCTCTCAATCCCCTCTGTCCAAGGGACAACGCGGGGAACAAGACGAGTGCCATTCTCGTAGTGGATCTCTTGCTCGTTGATCCAAAGCGGTGTTTCTCTGGAATCCCGAACCAATGACCTGACAGCAAGCCTGGCGAATGTCTCGCAAACAGCATCCACAGCGGGGAGGCTCTCGATCGTATCAAGGTCCAGGGCTTGCAGGATCAATCCCGGGGTTTCAGCCCTCATTGTGCGGGTGAAACCAAGAGAGGCGGCGTGGTCAGGGTCGTGGAATCTGGCGTTGAGTGTCACCCAAAGAATGACCATCTCGGGCCGGAACAATGCTCGAAAGGCATCCAAGCGGGGCTCTGTCATTGTTGCCAGAACGGGTTGATCAATGTCCTGCAGGAGAATGACCGCAGAGCAAGTCGACAAAGAAGTGCCGTCCACCTCCTCGATGGTTGGGAATGTTCTGATCGAATGGCATCGAGATTCCAGGAGCTGGGAGGCACCAGAAGCAATAAGAGATGTCCAAAGCTTCTTTCCGCCAATGATGACCAGCTTGTCAGTCAAGAAGCCCCCTGGAGAGCTGATATGCCCCATGGGATGAAGCAGCATTTGCTTTTCGTGGGACTCTGACTGACGAACCATGATCGTGAACCCGGGGGGGTAGTGCTGGTCCGCGCATGTGGCTGTTTGTGGGAACCCGCTGTTGTCGAGGATCTCGGACCAAGGAAGTTTCTTGAAAGCGGCGGAACCGGTTGCAGAAGCCTCGGCATACCGTCGAATCCTGGCTTGGAGTGGTTGGTGAGTCGTGTGGACCAGCAGAAGGAAACCTCCAGGACGCATCATTCCCTTGACCTTCAGAAGCGTGGCTGCGGGGTCCAGCTCATCAAGCAGGGAAGTTGAAAGCACGACCAGGTCGTACTGCGTCTTGGTTGCATTGTCAGAGTAAGTCCCGCTCAGATCAACAGGGTCAATCTGGACCTTCTTGCGAAGGGCATCCGTGGCTAGGCCTCGATGAATCATGCCCTTGTCAACACCAGCGCCAACTCTGAACGTCTGGAACGAATCCTTCAGACCAGCTAGGACATGCTCGGCAAGGTCCATGTCGACATCCGTAAGTCCAAGGACGTTCATGCGCGCATACTTGTGCGAAATCTGGCCCACGATGCGGGAGATGTGGCGTTGAAAGCCTAGCCACTGATGAGCCTCCTCCACGATGGTTGGAAGCATGCCGGCCAGGACGTCTGACAGACTGTGACCAAGCTGGTAGATGAAATTGAGAGTCGAATGATGAGGAGATTGCAGAATGAATTCCGCCAATGACGACTCTGTCTCCCTTGGCCATGGATTTCGGTGGGCGAATGGACGTGAGGGAGGGTTTGGTAAGGTTGAGAAAATCCCAGAGAGTGCCATAGGCTTTGGTTCGATTGAGCTGTCGCGGAGGAAATAGGATGCGACGCGCTCACAGCTCTCAATGAGCATCGGGCTCAGTGCATGGATATCTGATGGCGAAGCGGAGATGATCTCATCGTCTGGGTCCACGTTTGTGACTGTTGTGAGGTAGAGCTCGAAGTCGTCCTCTGGCTTGGTGGATGTAAAAGACCCTACCGTCAAGCCTTCCACCTGGATCTCCATATTGCCCTGAGCGTCGAAGATGCAAATCTCAGCCGTGAAAGACGCGGCATTCTGTCGAGTGAGATGCAGCGTGTCGGTCAGATGAGTGTCGACTGAAAGCGTATCTTGGCGGTTCTTGACATCGCAAATTGCCATGTTGAATCGAGCGCTCTCGATCTTCTCGGGGAGGAACGAAGTCCAGATTGACCTTGTGGAAGTTTGTTAGCCTCGTCATCGTAAACACTGCTCTTCCCTCTGGGATAGTACTTACTTGTCACCCGGCGCGGCAACCGACACGAACGCTGTTTGGAGGCAGCTGTCCAGGGTAGCAGGACTGATGCTGAGCTTCGTTGTGTCTTCTTCGTGGTACTTCTGGACAGTTGCAGAGGCAAACTCAAATCTGCGGTCCAGCGATTTGAGACCCTTGAATGGGCCTGTATACAACAGGCCGGTCCCTGCCATCATCTCGTAAAAGGCCTCTGGGCTGGCGTGAAGGGTTTCGGGCCTCTCCAGCTCCCGCGTGGGCAATGCGTCAGCGGACGGCATCTCGAGCAGGATGCGGAATCTGCCACCGAAATTCTTTTTCATCGTGGTTGAGCCGTCGGCGGGGGTGGAGGTCAGGATAAAAGACCCCTCGACAACGTCGTTGTGCTTGCCATCTGATGATCGGTCAACCATCAACGAGAAGAGAATCTCCACGCCATGGGGGTCGCTCTCCTCCAGAATGATGCCACTCGGAAACACGAGATCTTGCAGCTCAATGATTGATGCTGATCGTCCTCCAAGAGCAACCCGGGCTGCGTCAACGGCTAGAATGAGGTACGCGGAGCCTGGCACCAATGCTTGCCCTTGGAAGCTGTGGTGCTTCACCCAGGACAGCTTGCCAAACTTCCAGATGTTGCGCCATCGCAGCTCAAACTCGGTATCATCACGCGTCCGAACGCCAAGGAGTTCGTGTGGAGGGTCGGGCTTGAAGTGGTATTGTCGAGAAAGCCGCGACTCGCGCCAGTGTATTTTCGAGTGATCCCAAGGATAGGTAGGACCCTCCCTGAACTGGCTCTGAACCAAGTCGGCCTGCACGGAACCTAGCACGAACCGTCGAATCTGCTCCGACGTGGAGCCAAAGCGCGTCCAAAGCCAACCCAGGAACTCGGAAAAGGCGACGCGGTCGTCGACGCCCCGAGCAAGAATGCCAGTATAGGGAATGACGTCAACGCCCGAGACAGCCTTCATCGTCTGTGTCACAGGTCCCTTGAGTGCTGGGTGGGGTCCGACCTCGATAGCGCAGTCGAAAGTACCGCACTTGGCCACTGTCTTCTCGAGAGCCTCGGCAAATAGAACCGGATGGGTCATGTTGTGCTTCCAGTATGATGATGTGAGATCTTTGGTGGCGGGCTCGTCATCACCAGAGACGCTGGAAACCCACAATGTCCGTCCATCTCCCTGAGAAGGCGATATCTTGCAGGCCTGGAGTGCCTCAATGTACCTGCTGGCAGGAAGTTCCATGTGTGGGGAGTGGTAGGCGGTGTCAACATGCAGCAACCTGGCAAATAGATTGCGCTCTGTGAGCTCGTCCAGGACACGGTGAACGACTTCGGTGTCTCCAGACAGAGTGACGCTGGATGGCGAATTGTGAGCAGCCAAGCAAATGGCATCGCAGTTAGCCGGCCTTGAGCAGAGCTCCATGGCCTCGTCCTTCGACATCCCGGCCGCGAGCATGGCTCCCTTGGCACCGTGTTTGCCGCTTGCCAGGTGCGCATACATGCCGCGGTAGTAGGAGATGAGAATAGCCTCCCGGGCCGATAGTCTTCCTGCTGCGTACGCCGCAGCGATCTCTCCTGACGAGTGGCCAACCACTGCATGGAAAGAAATGCCGAGGCTCTTGAGGAGATCCACCAACGCCAGCTGGACTGATGTTGTAAGTGGTTGTGCGATCGCAGCCAGATGTAGCCGTGAAAGGTTGCCCTGAGCGGCAATCTCCTCCTCCAAAGACCAGTTGGGGGGGTGAGGACAGGCTTGGAGAACCTGGTCGAGGGTGCGAATGGAGCTGGCAAAGACGGAGCTGGTGTCGAGTAAACGGCTGGACATTGTGGCCCATTGGCTCCCCTGGCCAGTGAAGATGCCGAGAATTCGGGGTTGTTCATTCTCGGGACGAACTCGGACACCAGCAGCCAGATTTGGAGCCTTCTCAGATGCGTCAACAATGGCTTGGAGCTTCTCGGCGTACTCTGCAGCCGAGACTCCGGTGATTGCGATTCTGAAAGGAAACGATGTCCGGTGGGCGTAGCTGTGCCAGGCGAGACTCTCCACGTGCGCAGGAGGGGTGTGCATCAAGTAGTGAAGATATCGCTTGGCCAATGCGATGAGTGACTTCTGTGAGCTTGCGGAAAGGACCAAGGGCAGGCTGATGCGGTCCTTGGGCGGGAGGCCCACCTGCTCCAGGTGCTTGTCGAAGGTAAGATCGTGGTGAAAGCACCTGGCCACCTCGTTGTGAAGAGCTGGGATGTACTCCTCAATGATGGCATGTGCATTGGCACCGCCGAAACCGAAGGAGTTGACGCTGGCGCGCTTGGGCTGGCCAGCTGGAACTGACGGCCAGGGATGGGAGCGAGTCGGGACCTGGAGATGGGCGCAATACTGCTCCACGTTGGGATTCAACTTTTCGAGGTGAAGATTGGGAGGGATTGTGTCGTGGCACATCGCTTGTACAACCTTGACGACTCCAGCGAGGCCGGCGGAGCCCTCGGTGTGGCCAATGACTGTCTTGACGGAACCGACAAACAGCTTGGTGTTTTGGTACGCCTCTGGGGTGACGTGAGGAGGTGTGACCCACAAACCTGGTGTTCCACCCTGGGTGGTGCGAACGGGCACGTCCACGGCCCCATGACCGAAAAAGGCATCTTCGATTGCCCTTGCCTCATTGGGGTCCCCAGCCGGGGTGCCAGTGCCATGAGCCTCGAAGTACTGACAGCGGTCCTCGGGGTGCCTGGGGTCCAGGCCGGAGCGGCTGTATGTATCCTGGATGAGTTGAGACTGCGCGGTCCAGTTTGGCATGGTGATACCTTGACTGCGACCATCGGAATTGCACCCGGTATCGCGGATGATGGCCTCGATTCGGTCTCCGTCCGCGAGAGCCTTGCTCAGAGGCTTGATGAACATGGCCGTGACACCTTCGCCTCGGGCGTAGCCGTCGGCACCAGCGTCCCACATGCGACAGTGGCCAGTGGGACTGAGCATGTGTAAGCTGGACTCGACGATAAATTGCTCAGGGGTCAAGATGAGATTGGCTCCCGTCACACATGCCATCCCACACTCGCCGGAGCGCAGGCTCAAGACAGCCTGGTGAAGAGCGACGAGACTGGCGGAACAGGCCGTGTCGATGGTCATGGAAGGGCCGCGAAAGTTGAAGAAGTACGAGACGCGGTTCGAGACGATGGATCGGGCGTTGCCTGTGGCGTAGTATTGACTTGTGTTGATCTCATCGCGCTGGGCAAGCGTGTCGTAGTCGCCCGTCATGATGCCGGCGAAGACGGCCACCTTTTCTCCCGAGTACTGCTGGAGAGTGTACCCGGAAGCCTCGAGGGCCTCGTAGACAACCTCGAGCAGCATGCGCTGCTGAGGGTCGATGGCCTCGGCCTCTTTGGGGGTGATGTTGAAGAAGGCGGCATCGAAGACGCGGGGATCTTGGTCGAGGAAGTAGGCTTTGGAGGAATTTGTGGTGCCATGGTACTCGCCATCAGGATGGAAGAAGGCGTCAATGTTGAATCTCCCGTCGGGGATTCTGCGGGAGAGGTCGGTCGGATTCTCGAGGATGTCCCAGAGCTTGGATGGAGAGGTAGCGCCACCAGCGAAGCGGCAGCTACTCCCCACGATGGCAATGGGCTCAGCGATGGGGGCTTTGTACGCCATCGCGAAAGGCGGTGGAGGAAGCCACTGTTTGTCGGGAGCACCCGCAGGTGCGAGGTGGAGGTGCGAGGTGCGAGGTGTGAGGTTTGAGGTGCGAGGTGCAAGTCTGAGGGAGACAGTTGGTTGGGGCTGCGGAAGGCGGATGGGGGTACGGGATGGTATAGAAAGAAGGATCAGACCAAGCGAGTTGATGGCTGCCGGACAATGGGGTTGACTTTCCGGAAGCCGAGACGAAGGTTGATGGTTGGTTGGTGTTGAGTGTTGACGTTTTGTTTTGTGGATGTTGTGTGGGGGAGAAAGATGAGGGTGGGAAGGGTGAGGGTTGGTTTGGATTTGGGCTTGCGTGGCAGTCGCCTGGAATGAAAACCAAGAACAAATTTCGGTGCTCTGGTGTGGACCAATTTTGGGAAAGAAGGAAGGTGCGAGGCAAGAGTGGAGGGGAAGGGTAGGATGACCTCGCTGTGGGCCTTGAGTCAACCTGTTGACTTCGCGGGTAGGCAGGTGCTTTCCGCCCATCGAGAGAATATCGCCAGCCCTTGAGGACGTCACAGTCGAGTGTGACCAAAAGCCTCCACTCACAGCCACCCTGCTTCCTTTATTTGACCCTCGCCGCGAAAAGACTGTGTGGATCCAACAAGCGAGCCCTTGCCATCCATGTGCGGGCAGTCCTTTTCAGAGCGCGGCACCCAACAGGCAAATGGTGCAAACAGGACCTGCTCGGCTTAGAATTCTGGCGAGCTGCAGCACAAAGTCCCTTCTTTACATCTTCTTTCTCAAGGCGCACGTCTCAACCCAGCAGCAATGCCACGGTGCCTCCTCCTTCCCAGAGGGATGCCGGTGAGGAGTGCTGAGACCTTTGTGGTCACCATGACCACCCCTATCTCGGCTGACCCGGTTAGAGCTACCTCCCTCCTCCTGTCGACAAGTTGAAAAGGGAGGCCGTCCAGTTTCTGCCAGTCCGGTCAATGTAATTGACGACCGAGCGTGGCCAATTCGCCTTCTCTCTCGTACCCTCGAGGTGCTCTAGCTCAGGTTGTGCCTGTTTGGCCCTGTCTGTGACAGGCTTTCCCCTTCTGGACGCTCCGGAATTCCACCGACCAAGCAGAGATGCCCATCCATATCACGGGTAGCTCTTGAGCCATTTCCCACATGACTCTGCTCAGGTTGCACTCTGGATGCCCCGGGTCAGCAAAAGGGGTCAACGACACGCCAGCCATAGCTGATGCTGAAACCAATGCTACCAAGCACAGGATACCTATTTAGGAAGCAGTTTGGTATGTTGTCCCTGGCTCTGCTGAATCTGCTTCGGTCAAGGTTGTCGAGTTGGGGCATCAGACGTTCCCTTCCAACGCCAAGACATCAAGCAAGGCGATATAACCCAGCAACCCGGAGCCGAGTACTGTCTCACTCGTCAAGTCAGAGACCGACATCAGAGTGCGTCAGGTTCCAGCCCGTTGGATCTGGGGAACGACGGGTTCATGTACAAGCCAGCACTGTCAAGGCCTTGGCACCCCCTCGCTGCACCCCCGTCCTCTGACGCGGCGCATTCCGGATTGGCTCGTCTTGGGGTAGGGCGAAGATGCAATCGCGATATTTTGGGCATGTTTGCCCCAGGTGGCCCCATCGCAAATACCACCCCCACGTGGAATCTCAGACTGTACCTGGAACGAAAGCGGCGCGTCGTTCTTTGGCAGGTCGGGTTGCTGCGACCAACAGGGCCTTGGCCTCACCAACAGCGCGCTACCAACGACGTTGCGATATTAAGAGGGGGCGAAAATGGGCAAAATCACGTCACTGTCGCAATAGGGGTACAAACATTGGATGGAAGCAAATCACCAGTATCGCAGTCTGTCCAGTCTGCTGGCATCCGGGCGCCAAGGCAGTTGAGCTGCAAACTCGGACTCCAAGTCCGACCCGAACCAAGATCTCAGACGATTGAGTCAAGTTGAACGATGAAACTCTTGGACTGGAGAGAATTGCTGCCATCGAGGTCTTGGCGCTGTTCGTTCGCCCGAGCACAGTGGTATTCAACTCAAAAAATGACATTGCCATTTATTCAATGCATTTGTTCAAAAATGACCTTCAAGGATATTCGCCGCCAAACACCGCGCGGAAGCCCAGATCAAATCCCAGATATCCAAACTCACAAACAAATGCAGCAGCTCCGAGTCCCGACAGCTGTCCTCCGACATCGGCCTACTCATCCGCGACATCGCCTGTCTGAAACAGCTCCAAGCTAATCCGCTTCTTGTCCACCCCCCAGCCCACCAGATGCCTCCGGATAGCAATCATGAACGGCTCGGGCCCGCAGACAAAGTACTCGGCCCGCTCATCGCCGAGAAACAAGTCCTTCTCCCGATCCAATTTCGCCAAATCAATCATCGACTCCCCAAAGCTGTACGTCTCCTCCTTCTTGTCCTGCTCCCCCACAATCTCCAAGAACACATGTGACGCCACATTCTGACTCTCCTTGACGATCTGCCTCACCTCCTGGGCAAACGGCTGCGCCGCACTCGACCGCGACCCGTGAATCCACGTCACAGGCCTCGCCACGGGCTTCGCTCTCCCCTCGCCCGGCACCAAGCTCTCGAGAATCGCCAGCAGCGGCGTCGCGCCCACGCCACCGGAGATGAGGACGGCCGGGACGCCCTCCTTGGTTGCATCGGCCGGGTCGACGTAGAACTCGCCCTGCGCATGCGACAGCTCGACCTCGTCGCCCTCTGCATACTCGTCATGCAGCAGGTTGGAGATGATGCCTGGCAGCTCCGGCTGCTCGCCCACGTCGCGCTTAACCGAGATGCGGTAGTGCTTGCCGTCCTCGCGCGCCGCCTCGCTGAGGCTGTACTGCCTGCTCTGCAGGTACCCGAGCGACGGCACGTGCAGCTGCAGGCTGACGTACTGGCCCGGTAGGTAGCGGGGCAGCGGGGCGCCGTCGACGGGCTCGAGGTAGAAGCTCGTGATGGCGGGCGTCTCGGGCGCCTTGCGCGCGATGCGGAACTTGCGCCACCCCTTCCACCCCTCGGCCGCGTTGGCCTGGTACATCTGGCCCTCGCGGCCGATGAAGACGCTGGCGAGCACGCCATAGGCGACGGTCCACGCGTCGACGATAGCCGGCGTCGCGGCCGCGCCGAGGACCTCGCCGATGGCGCGGATCAGGTAGGCGCCCACGATGTCGTACTGCTCCGGCGTCACTTGGAGACTGACGTGCTTGTGGGCGATGCGCTCGACGGCGTGGGCGAGCTTGGGGAGGTCGTCGATGTAGGTGGCATATGCCAAGACGGAAGAGGCGAGGGCCCGCGGCTGGCGGAGCGTGTCCTGGCTGGTTTTGCTGAAGACGTTGCGGAGAGATTCGTTTTCGCTGATGAGGTGACCGTAGAAGACCGAGGTGATGGTGTTGCCGTGCTCTTGGAGGACGGGCACTGTCGCTTTGACAATGGCGATTTGTTCTGGGGTGATGGCGGCGGCCATTTTGGGGGTTTTGGTGATGTGGTTGCTGAGTGATGGGACTGCAGGAGGGGGAATGTTGACGTCGAAAAGGGGGTTCAGGGGTCCAAGAATGCAGTGGTGGATTGGAAAGTGGGGGCGCCAAAAAGCTTGACTTGTCAAGTGTGGATGTGGTGGTGTTGTCCTGATGATGTTTCTTCAAAAACTTGACGATCGGGTCCTACATCACAGAGTATTTATGTTCTCAGTTCATCGCCGGAGATGTCAACTTCATCCTGTCGCCAAGGGGTGTTCGAGAATCGTCCGGATTGTTGATTCTCCCCTGACCGCAAATGGCCCTGCTCTGTCAGCGAGCATGATCCCGTTTGCTCCCGACCTCACACAGCGAAGAAAAAACCACACCACCAGGCAAAATGGGACACTGGTGGTACGATGCGATTTTGGGCCAGAATACTACCAAAACTTGGGAATTCGAGAATTCGACATCTCCGTGGACGCGCAAAGGTCAATGCAAAGATGGCAATTGGTTCGGTTCGCGATGCCGCGAGCTGGGGCGGTCTGGGCCTGAGCATCCTCACGGTGAAGCTTGTTTAAAAGCGTTCCGCGTCGCTGAGGATCAGCTCACCCTCTCGTAACAGAATTGAGAGGTGCGTCTGGGTTCCGCATTATTCATCGCGGCTCCCGCCGGCCGGACGCTGGTGCTGGGGAAGTCGTGGCTGAGATATCTCCGCGGCACTGGAACCGAAACCCCCACCCCCGCCGGGCTGGTCACTGGAGGCTTGCAGTGCGCCCAAAAGGGGCCAAGGCCCATGACGCAACCGGGCTGCAGGACCGCTGCATTGAGGCGCAAGCTTGATCTGAACTGTTGCCGTTGGTCTGAGGTCTTGACTTTTTTTCACATCCACGTATCTGCGATTCTGCATTCTTCGTCTGTCGCGAGAAACTTTGGACGACCAAACTGCCCCTCACCAAAATTCAGGGGCTGGACAGCTCTGGACCCGCTTGGGTCAGCCCACCACCCCACCAAGACTTGATCGACGATCGCGATCGCCATCTTCCAAAGTCAACCCTTCCCGACAGTGACAGTTCACCAAGCATGGAAGTCAGGAAATATGTCTCTCCTTCCTCGGAAACGCTCGAAGAGTGTATCCAGATGCATCCAGTCGACATAGGTTCCCCTCCAGACCACGCAGCCAATCCCACCCGTCCTGGTATCAGACGCGGTGCGATCACTTCCCAATGCGGGCCGCCTCTGCCAACGACACCACCACCAGAACCGACAATGTCCATGATGGATATCAAGCGCGCGGGTGAGATTTGAGATAAGGCACCAACAACTGGTGTCGAGGCTACAAACGGAATCCGATTATCACCCCCGGAATGGAAACTTGGACTGTCCTGTGTGCAGCCGAGGTCAAGTTTGAGTTGGTTGGCAGTGGGCTTGGCATGGATGCTCCCGCGACGAGACACATGGACAGGTGTGCGCGCGTCGTGGTGATGCACGTACGTTGCGCGAGGTGCGTTATCTTGCCTGCTGCTGCTTCCCATGTGCGTTTTCTGCGGAATGGCGAGATGTGTCGGTGATGCGACCCGCCTACATCACTGTGTTTTCGAGGTTCTGCAAGGGATGCGCTCCCGTCTCTACTTTCATCCAACACCGTCATGCTCAATCATTCCACGGTGCGAACAGTCCAACATCTCTTGTCCTTCGACACCCTCGGATGAAAGTGTGAAGAAGAGGGAAAATCTCAATCCGAGGGGGGGGGGTTTATAGTCCTGGGAAAGTGGGGACTGTGTCATCTGTGTTGAAGAGGAAGGGGCATCTCGAGTTGGTCTTTCTTTCTCTACTAAGTATTCAAATCCGGAACTATCTCTCCAAATATGACTATGGTGCTGGTAAGCCGAGGACCCCGCCCCCTCTCCGATATATATCCCCCAAATTTCAACACCTTCAATATTTAGATGGCAACCCAGCTTATCTAGTACATATTTTTTGAAAACATCCGTCCCACATCCTCACACCGATATCAGTCGCTGCCCGAACACCCCCACACGGGGTAATCGTGCTTGTACTTGTGCGTATAGCCACCCGACGCGCCCTGCACCTTGAGGTTGTCAAAGCAGCGCTTGCGGACGAAGACGTGTGACTCAAAGCTCATCTCCCAGTCCATATCGCCGTCGCACTCGCCAGCCTGGCAGTACTTCCAGTGAACATTCTTGAGCTTGCCGGTGCACTTTTTGATCTGGTCGAGGAAGCCGTTCTTACTCTCGCCCCAGTCCGAGGTGGCCCAGGCCTGGCCGCTAATGTGGTAGCGTGATTTGGTGAACTTGTAGTGCGAGTTGCAGATGCCGTCGGTGCGGGTGACGAACGGACGATGCCACCTGTAGTAGGGCTCGAGGCGGAACTCGTAATCGTCAGTCCGGTAGACCCCCCCAAATTTAAAGTTGAGCGGGTTGTCCGGGCCTCCGTCGCAGCGATGAATGATGCGCTCAAACGCTTCACGGCAGGTTGCGCGGTCAACGGTGCTGGCCGAGTTGTAGAGCCGGATGGTGTAGGTGTGTTCCTCCGGTGTGCCCTCCTTGAAGGGGACTGACACTTCCCAGTTGAGGGTGTTGGGCGGGATGCGGAAGGTGAGGCAGAACTCTTTGTGCGTCTCGACGAGGACCGGCGTGCTGACGTAGGGCTTGTTGTGGGCGCCTTTGGCGGGCTTGCCCTCGCATTGAAGAGAGTCGACCATGGGCATGGGGCACGAGTCCTTGCCCAAGACCTTGGCGCGGGCGCGCACGAGGTTGTCGAGAGCGGCAGCCGCCATGGTTTCGTGGCCGGCGTTGTTCGGGTGGAAGTTGGACAGGAACGAGTCGGGCAGGCCCATTCCCAGGACCTCCTTCACGGTACCATCGCCGGGGCAGGCCGCGGGTACCGTGCCGGCGCGGGCCTCGAGCTCCCGCCGCGCCACGGCCTGGGGGTTGGGCGAGTTGAAGAGGGTAGATTCGTAGAGCATCTGCGCATGGTGCGCCTCGGCAGCCTGCCGCATCGCCGCCTCATACTCGGTGCCGTTGCTACCGTCAAGGTCGCGGCGCAACGTGTCCCGCGGGGGCGGTGGCCCGCTGTAGGTGTCAGGCTTGATAAACTGGAGGTTGGGCTGGTTGGTGTCCGGGTAGCGGCCGTTGCTCGAGGGCGAGCACATCTGGCCGTCAACCTCGGCGGGCCACTCGCTCCAGTCGGCATACACCAGTCGGTACGGATGTGTGCCGTCGTCGTCCTCCTCTTCAACAACCTCTTGGATAGCCTTGTTGACATTGTCGACCAGCGTGTTGAAGCGCTGGCGGCGTGCCTTGGTCAAGCGCAGCGGCGTGCTGGTCCAGTGGGTCGGGTCGAGGTGGTAGTTCCACGCCTGCTTGTCTGGGTTGGCGCAATCCTCGTTGGTCGTGTCAAAGTAGGGCGCGTAGCCCACGTAAACGAGGACGCCGTCTTGCTTGATTTTGGCGTCAAGAGCGCCCAGGATCTGACGGATGTTGGGCTTGAGGATAGTGTCGATGTTGGACTGGGCCTTGGTGAGCACGGCATCGCACGCCTGCTCGCCCTGGTAGGCCTGGAAGATGCAGTCCCCGATGATGGCAGACAGGCACAGGTCGTTGCCGCCGGCCGTCATCATGACCACGTCCAGGCCAGTTGGCAGCGCGGTGGCCTGCGTCACAACGTCGCCCGTCCGCGCGCCGGAGCAGGCCTTGAACTCGAAGGATTGGACCGATGGCCCGAGAGCCTGGTTGACAATGGCGGGCCACGAGTAGCCGTAGCGCGAGCACTTCCAGTCCGCACTCATCACCTTGCCCAGTTGCGAGCCCGACCCGATGCCGGCCGTGAAGCTGTCGCCAATGGCTGCCCACTTTCTGATCCAGCCAAAGTCGGCCGGGTCGTCAACGTCTCGCGCCACCCGCTGCCGCGCCCCGACCAGCGGCGAACTTGAAGACCGCCGGGTCGAGTAGTGCGTGTCGTTGGCGCTGCTGCCGGCCATCGAAGGGATGATGTAGGCCGTAGTTGACGAGATAGCCAGCCCCAAGAGGAGCATCAGGTTGCCGGTCGACGCCATGATTTGCGGCGTGTCTTGTTGGTGATGCTGTGTGGTGCTGAATCCCGCCCCCTCCCCGGGATGTCTTGGATACCCAGTATGTTAGGTACGTAAGGTAGGTGTCGAATGAGCGTGTGGTGATCAAATGGTAAAGTGAAAGTGAAGGAATGGACGAGGCCGCGGAAGGGCCTGGCAACTGACCAGACGCGTCTGATCCGGATGAAGGAGATCAAGGACACAGCAGCCCTTACAAAGACACCATCGTAGGCGACGCCGCTGGCATGTCCTGATGAGCTCCAGTCCGCCGACCGGGCATGAGGTTGAGCCCCTCGTATGAAAGCTACCCACGCTGATGCTACCCAAGGAAGTGGGGCCGCAAGCGTTGAAGTATGCCCCGCAGCCCCTTTCTCTTCACCTCGCCTCCATCATGAGTTTTTCCTTCATCCTTCTGTGGCATCCTGTGGCATCCATACTACCTGACTTACAATAGTGCCAAACAAATTACAATGTGTCATTGCGCTACTGCGAGCCAAGGGGTCTAGGTTGGGTGCCCTGAAAAAAACCCGGGCTCGGGTCCCGACTCCCGACTCCCAGGTCGACCCCCCACCCTGGCATTAGTAGGTACTAGTAGCCCGGAGATGTTGAATTGAAACTTCTCTGCTAGCCGGTCGGCCCGATCCCCCGCCTTCGCCGGTAGTACACAGTAGTGTGCCCGAAGCTACCGGCAGTGTCTGTCCAATGGACCCCAGGAAATTGCTCCGGTGGCTTCGGCAGGTCCGTTCAAGCAGCGAAGGCCCGAGGGATCCCGACTTTGCCTTGCCAAGAGATGACCTCAAGCAACGGCCCCGCACGCCTCGCTCGCTAGGCTGACTTTCCTCCAACCTCGACCCCCACCAACGTCAACAGCCGAGTGTAACTGCAACGTTGCCAAGTTGCCCTCAAATTTTCAGGGGACGGCATCAGGTACATGTCACGGTACCGGTACCTACATCGCCATGCGCGACAATGAGCCTCTTCTTGGCGCGCTACTGCCACAACCGAGGGCATCCACCGGGACGGCGGGAAAGGACCAAGCGATGGTGAGTGATGGACAAGGCGGTGGTTGTTGAATTGACCTCGATCCTGACTCCCACCAGACAGCGCCGTTCAACCCTTCCCTCCCGTCTCGTCTGTTTCGTCACCTTCTGTCTCGCCATCGTCGAGCAGACTCTCCAACACATTATGCGTCGCTCTCTGCTCGTCCAAACGGCCTTTGCGGTCCAAGCCGTCCTGTCCCAGGGCCTCTTTGGCACTTGGCCCACCAACCCGCCCGACGAGACCTTCCTCGACCAAGCGCATGTGGCCCTGCGACCCCGTGCCGACCCGGCTGAGCCCGAGGAGGAGTTCAGGTGCACGGCGACAGAAGGTTGCGAGATTGGGTGCTGCGGCGCCTTGTACGTTGTGTCTTTCCTATGTCCATACCTGGCGTTCGTGTTTGCTGATGGAAATCCAGTGACCCCGTCACGGGAAAGGGTGTTTGCGGCGGAGGGCCTGACCATTGCGGCGAGAGCTGCATCTCGCAGTGCGACTGGAAGAGCGAGTGCGACCCGGGATGGGGCATCCAATGGTCCAACTCGTCCACCTGCCCGCTCAATGTCTGCTGCAGCACCTTTGGCTTCTGCGGCATGACGCCCGGGTTCTGCGGCGGCGTCCTCTCGCCGTCGCCCGAGTGTGGTGCCAACAGCAAGACGGCCGAAGCCAAGACCATTGGGTACTACGAGGGGTGGAACGCCCAGCGGCCCTGCGGCAGTGAGTGCTGTCTACACCGAGCGTATGTTGACTTGCCCCTATTGACCATTTGGCAGCCATGAAACCGGAGGAGATCCCGCTTGGGTACTACACCCACATCTTTTACTCGTTCGTTTTGATTCACCCAGAGACGTTCCACATCGCCCACATGGACTCCGAAACGGCCAAGCACTACGCCGCCGTCACGGGACTCAAGAAGCGGCAGCCGGGTCTGGAGGTGTGGATCGCCGTCGGCGGCTGGGCCATGAACGATCCAGGCCCGTACCGCACTACCTTTTCCGACCTGGCCAAGTCGACGACAGCCCAGGATGCCTTCTTCGAATCGCTCATCGCCTTTATGCAGCGGTACAACTTTGACGGCGTCGACATTGACTGGGAGGTTGGTTGTCCCCTCTGCCAACAGCATCTACCTGTTGTTGGCCAACCTGCTAACCGTGTGTCGATTCCAGTACCCCGTCGCTGAAGATCGCGGTGGTATCCCCGAGGACTTTGAGAATTTCCCCCTCATGCTAGCCCGCCTCCGCCAGCGTCTGAACAAGACAGGGAAGCGATACGGCATCAGTCTCACCTTGGTAGGCACACCATCCGCCCCCCCCCCCCCTGCAGCTTCGATCCTGACCATGGTACTCCCCGCACACGCAGCCGGCTTCATACTGGTACCTTCGCGGCTTTGACATTGTCGGACTCGAGCCCCATGTCGACTTTTTCAATGTCATGACCTACGATATCCACGGCACATGGAACGCCCAGGTCAAGGTCATTGGGCCCAAGGCTTTTGCGCATACCAACATGACCGAGATTGATGTAAGTAACCATGAACTATGCCTTGCATCCTTTCCTTTGCACAGCCATGAAAATGCTGACTGGCCCCCTCTCCGTGCAGCAAGCCCTCGAGCTCCTTTGGCGAAACAACATCAACCCCGCACGAGTCCACCTCGGCCTCGGCTTCTACGGCCGCAGCTTTACCATGAAAGACCCGTCCTGCATGGTAGCAGGATGCGAATTCACCGAAGGCGCCAAGGGTGGTGCCTGTACGGGCACGCCGGGCGTGCTCTCGGCGGCCGAGATCACGCAGATCATCGCCGACGGCGCAACCGTGACGCTTGACGAGGTGGCGGCCGTGCAGATTGTTACGTGGGACAGTAACCAGTGGGTCAGCTGGGACGACGCAGTCACCTTGAAGATGAAGATGGACTTTGCCAACCGTCGCTGCCTCGGCGGTACGCTGGTGTGGGCCATTGATCTGGACGACGGGACGCTTATCAATGCGCTGGGCAGTACGATGACACGGAAGAAGGAGATTGTGTACCCCATGAGGGTTCGAGAGATGGACGGGAGAGAGCTGTAAATCCAGAAAACCCCGAATCGAACTTTGCCTTAAAGTAATGAGTATGATGAAGGCGCTTGGTGGTCTGGAAGTTGAGCGGATTAAAATGGCAGTGTACCTATTTTTATACAATGTATGCCGCCTTGGCCTACTGGTATGTCTCGAATGTCTCGCGCTTACAAACTTTAACAACGCAGTATTGGATTGTACCGACTTACGGATTACTAGTTAGTAGAGTCGAATATACAGAACAAGACGTGCTGGGATCCTTGTCAATATCCAGCACACTACCGGTACAGAATCACTCAGTTCAGCATGAGGTGTCAACCGCTGCATGGACGACGTGATGTCCCAGAGATATAGAATTGGCAAACTAGTATATACTGACTGCACCCCGACCGAACCAAGCCTTTCAAGTGCCTCAGCCATTGGCTGAACAGCGCAGTCGAGTAGTACCGGATTTGATCTAAGGCCAACAACCCCAACGGCGCATTCGCATCTCATGCCAAAGGAGCCGCCATCTACTAGCTGGGTCGAAATGCAACTTCGGGGCCTTCTTCCCGTCAACCTCGGCGTCGGCATAGAGCGACTTGATAGCAAACACGTCCGATTCGGACGGCCATTTGGTCTCGGAAAACGTGGCCCCGTCACTATCCCGTAGGACAGGGTTGCCTTCGACGCCGGTGCCGGCGTATGAACCGTACAACATGATGGATTGCCAGTCGACGTGGCCTTTCCCGGCGGCTACGAACTTGACGTGGTTCGTCTTGAAACTGAGCATTTGCGGAAGCCAATCACCGGCAAAGAAGTTGTAGTACTCTGCTGTTCCCTGGCTCGTACACAGATCGGCTTTGACTTTGTTGCGCGTGGCAAGGTCATGGTCGGCGAGTCTAACATCGACTAGGTCCAATGCCTCGGTGCTGGTTGTGGTCAGCGACATGCAGGGGAAGGGGGAGGGTAAGACCTACTAGCCTCGGATGCTTTGGCAATCAAAGTACCTCCCGAACTCGGTCATGGCCTCGTTCTCGACCGGGTCTTGGGGGTCCCAATCGCTGTAAGGCCTCATCCAGAAGCCGGGGTACTGATGCTCATGGTAAAGACCCCAGACGTGGCCAAGCTCGTGGGCGATGCTTTCGGCCGTGTAAGAGGCGGTTCGCCACACGCTGAGACTCGCCACCGGGCCGACGTAAGAGGGGTCGTCAGCGACCATGGGCGGTATGCCGACGGTGGCGGACATGGCACGCAGTGCCGCATCGACGAGCTTGATGACGAGAATGACGGCGCGGTCAGGATGACCGGTGCAGCCAGCTCCCGGGGACGTGACCTCGACATACTTGTACTTGTCCTTTTTCAGGCCGGCGGCGTGCCAGAGTTTGGTGGCGGCCTTGAAACGGGTGTGTAGCTGATCGCGGCCCTCCTGGGTCTCGTAGCAGAAGCTCACCGTCCTGTCGGGCCAGAGGGGCCCGTCGGTCGCGGAATAACGCTTCGAAAGGTGGCTATGCGCGGCCTCGTCGTCTGCAATGGCGTAGCCGGCTGCGTCCACGGCAATCCGCTGGTGCTGAACGGGGCTGCTGAGCCGGTGGCGGGTGGTGGCCTCCCACACGGCGCTGCCGCCGAGGGCCGGGGCGGCGAAGACTCCGGCGAGGAGGAGAGCAAGCTGGAGAGGGCCCATCGCGCAAGCGAAAGAGATGCGTGGCTTGGTGCAAACGAGGGGGCTGTCCAGAGGGCCAACTAAAGCGAGCGAAACTTGCCAACGAGGGCGGGAACATGAACGAGCGTGTGAGAAGAGTGAGGGCTGGCCACGAACAAGAGTTGACACGACTCGGAGCAACGACAAGGCGACTTGAATGCCGTGGGGAGGACGAGCCAGACATGAGGGTCCGAGGACGTCCAGTCGCCCGCCGTCCCGACAAGCCGACCTAGCGGACGTTCGGCATCCATCGAGTGCGCTTGGTTTCAATGGTTTGCGTCGCGTGCCATCGCGGGGGCTGGGCGATTGTACCGGTAATACCTGTACCTGCTTAGAAGGACGGGGTGGGGCTGACAAGACTGTGAAAATGCCGTCCCCGGTCGATCGGTACTCCCGGTCGCCCCTCCCACGGTAGGTGGCGGCACTGCGGTAGCGACCGTTGTGGACCTACTGTGTCCCTGCCACTCGACTAGCCCTACGTACTAGAAATAGTACCCGAAATTTTCTCTCTACCTATCCCAGGACCCAGGTTTGCCTGGCGGGGTCGGGCGTATCTCCGGGCACCGGCCCACCGGACCCAGCCAAAATCTCTTGACTCCGTCGGTGAAAGAAACCGCGGCCCACTACCTCAAGTTTCACCCACCGCCGGATTATTACAAAGTCACATTTCCCAAAGGCCGGGATCCGCCCACCACGCGATGTACGTAACTGTTAGCATCTTGCAGCGACGGGAACGTGCCAGCAAAATTCTCCCCCTTTTCAAGTGCACTGTACGTTACATCGTTACCCATTGACTGGCACCCAAGGCAGGTCTCACGCCACGAAGGGACCGCCAATGCGGGCTGCGTTGGAAGGTAGGAAAGGTGGGGGTGGCGGTGGGGGAGGCTCACCAGGCGTCAGGGGTGTATCCGCTGTTGTTACACCATACACTCTCGCTTCGCGCGTCGCGCGGCCAAGCAGGATGGCTCGGTTCAGACGACATCAACTCGACCCGGAACGTTGCCATGGAGGCTTCATGGCTCCCTTCTCCTGTGTCCCGTGTCCCGTCGTCAACGGCGGTCCCGATGCTGCCCGTCCTCCTCGGCCATTGACACACGCTCAAGTTCTTCTTCTGCTGTCTTTTCAACAACTCGACCGCCTGGACCAGCCCAGGTGAGGTAGTCCAGCCCAGGTATCTTTGCCTTCTAGAGTCAGAGACACTTTTGGTCACCCTGACACCCGATGATGAGGACCTTCAACCTCGTCGCCGGCCTCGTTGCCGCCGGAAGCAGTGGCGTGCTGGCGCAGTACACCTACCCATCGCCTCCGGCGCCCACGCAGCCCAACACCGTCACCAACTGCCTCGTCTGGCACGTCGTCTCGGCCGGAGATACATGCCAGACGATCGAGACGGCCACCGGTATCACCCACGCCCAGTTCCTCTCCTGGAACCCCGATGTCAACACGGATTGCACCCTCAACTTCTGGGGCGCCTACGCCTACTGCGTGAGCGCGCCGCCCGCCCCCATTCACGCCGGCACTGCCACCGACTGTCGCAACTGGCATGTTGTCTCGGCCGGGGACACATGCACGACCGTCGAGACGGCCGCCGGCATCACGCACGCTCAGTTCCTCGCCTGGAATCCCGCCGTCAACGAGGACTGCACCCTCAACTTTTGGGCCACCTACGCCTACTGTGTCGGCACGACGGCGCCCTCGCCCACGAGCACCATTTCGCCAACCACGACACGCACTCCAGTGCCATCCCCACCGGGCCCAACCTTTACAGGGACGCCGTCCAACTGCAACGACTGGCACACGGTGCAGCCGGGCGACACGTGCGCGACCATCGAGGTCTTCTATGGCATCAGTCACGCCGAGTTTCTGTCATGGAATCCCGCAGTGTCGTCCAACTGCGACGTCAACTTCTGGCTCGGGTCTTCATACTGCGTGGGCGTCGGCACGACCTCCTCAGCTTCCACATCGTCACCGATGACTACGACTTCGGCAACTTCCACCACCTCCATGCCGCCCTACTCGATCCGCCATCCCGTCACCAGCGAGACCATTGTCCGGCCCACCATTGACACGGCATGGCCGCCGACCAAGACGCTGGCCGGCCAGCCGAGCTACTGCAATGACTGGCATCTTGTCCTGCCTGGCGAGACGTGCGAGGACATTGCCGTCGCCTACTCGTCGTGGATGGGACTCGTCAACCTGTAAGTACCAATCCAGATCCGGTGAGCCACTTGGATGGGATTACTGACACTGGCCGCAGCCACGCGTGGAATCCGGCCATCGGCTCTGACTGCTCGGGTCTTTATGTCTACCACTATGTCTGCGTCGGCATCCGGCCGCAAACGTCCCTGAAGGTGGACTGGAACACCGCCAGTACGACCATGTCGTTACCGGAATATGTGTCGGTGACGCAGACGCCCTTGCCCACGTACGACTACGATGAGCCCTTTGTGCCGACACCCACCCACGGGCCCCTTCCCACAGACTGTCTGAACTGGTACCAGGCGCAACCGGTACGTAATGTTGTCTCGATGGTTTTCGAGCCACGAAACACCCGTAGATGTCACTGACAGACACCCCCAGGACGACACTTGTCAGATGGCCCTGGGCCTCGCCACCGAGGAGCAGTTCCTAGCGTGGCACCCCTTCCTTAACGGCAACTGCAATGGCCTCTGGGCAGGAAACTACTATTGCACCTGGGCCGGCTCGGAGATGCCGCCGCCGCCCACCGTGACCCACCTCGCCGTCGGCGAGCCCGTCAAGGGATGGATCACCGTCCACTGCAACCGGTGGTATTTGGCCAGCTTAGACACGTGCCAATCCATCGTTGACATGTTTGGCCGCTTCTCCCTTCTTGAGTTCACACAGTGGAACCCCTCGGTCGGCACCGGCTGCGCCAACGGCGTCGAGGACAACTTTTACTACTGCGTCGGCGTCCCCGGCACCCCGACCACCCGCACCGCCGCCCCGATCCCCATCCCCACTGGCACCGTGCCCGAGGAGGACCCGATCCAGACGCAACCCGGCATCGCCGTCGACTGCACCGTCATGCAGCTCGTGAGGCTCGATGACACGTGCGCGCGCATCACGTCACGCAACCGCATCACGCTTGAAGACTTTTTGACCTGGAACCCCAGCGTCGGAACCGACGTCGCCACGGGCTGCACGAACCTGCTGCCCAACTACCACGTGTGCGTGAGCATGACGAGCGAAGAGGAGGAGGAGGAGACGACGACAAGCACGGCTACGACCACGTCCATGTCCGAGACGGGCACCCCGAGCACTACTTCCTCGGCTCCGACAACGTCGGCGACGGGCGGGGGCGAAGTGGGCGCCCCGGCGCCGGCACCGGTGCAGGCCGGTATCACGACTAGCTGTCGGCGGTACTATCTTGTGCAAGAGGATGACGGGTGTTGGGCGGTTGCCGATGCGGCCGGGATCCAGCTGAGGTGAGTTTCTTTTCCTTGTTCATTTCCACCCGACTTCTGCAATTTAGTGCGTGGACTAATTATGGACTGATATGAACAGCGACTTGTATTTGTGGAATCCTGACCTCAACACCGGCGGCGAATGCTGGGGCCTCTGGGTGGGTTTCTACGTGTGCATCGGCGTCAGCGGGCCGGTGACTACTATCTCGGCAGGCCCGCCATTGCCTACTGGTCCCTAAACGAGACATGGCTTGCTTGGTTCCTGGCATTGGAATTTTTAGGATTTAGGATTAGCCATATTATTCCTTTATTCAAGCTCTGAAGTTGACTTTCCCCTGATCATGCAATGAGTTCAACCCGGCCTCCCTGCCAACCGATTTGAAGGCTTGGCATCCAGGGGTCCAAACAATCCAGGGGCGGGCTTGGCAAAGATCTTGGCCCCCACCCCCACGCATTGCGGGTGGGCAGAGCAATTGACGTCCCGTTCAGGCGGGTCGGTCACTGTATTTCAGGGCAGCACATCGCCAAGACAATGGAACCCTGAGCCGGGACGGATTCAGTTGAACCGCCCCACTCCCCCCCACCCCACCCCCACTCACTTCCAAACACTTCAAGTTGCTGAGTCCCCAACGATAGTCTCGAAACGTTGCCCCGATGCTGCTTTCATCAGATGTGGCGATGCCTCTCTTTCAGTTGATTTCCAGCATACCATTGAGTCGTGTTGCAGCTCCAGATCTGGAGCGGGCTTGAGTCAAAGAGATTGACCCCCAACCATCGCAACCGGATCGAATCCAGGTTCGAACCCTCTGTCCATAATGTCGTGTGGTGGAAAGGCATCTGTGCATGTCCATCACCCGCCGCACATAATGATCATCCGGACAGTTTGCAGGCACCTCGGCAAGCCCGAGAATTGCCTCTCCATCTAGGTAGTTGATCTCACTTGGCGCATCAAGTGTGGGATGGGATTTAGGGTGATTTATATCGCACGTGGCACAGCACTCTGTGTAGGCAGTCACAGGCTCGAATTATGCTGCGGCGCGCCGGGCTTTGCCAACTGTGCCGCAAAGACGACAGGCGACTTCTTGAAATGTTGGCGGGGCTGAGCCACGTCTCTCGCGACAGGCGGCTAAAGGGCCTTTGGCGCTCACCGGGACCGTTCAAGTCACCGGGGGCTGTGGTGTTGTGTAACATGGTTTTACAGATGCCTGTCAATATGTATAAAGGACTAAGTTGTCCATGAGTTCCGAGTCGCCAACATTGAATCGAAACATTATCATTGCCACCTCAGTCCTCAACACACCACCAATCCCTCGACCACCACCAATTTCCAGAAATGAACAACCCGCCCGCCACCGCGCTCGCCTCCGCCCTCTGGGGCCCCCTCCCCTCCGCCAACCTCCAACCCAAAGACCTCAAGCCCTTCCTCTCCTACTACCGCCGCCAACTCACCCACCCCAGCCTCAACACCTGCCTCGACTCCCTCCCCTCCCTCTCCCAACTCACCGCCCTCATCGCCACCGACACCCCCCGCGACACCATCCTCGCCACCCTGCAATCCAACCACCCCACCTCCCCCCTAGAATCCCTCCAAGACTCCCTCGACCTCGCCGCCCGCCTCCTCGTCCTCGTCCCCTTCGGCGACTGGGACGTCCCCGCCGACACCAAAACCACCACCCTCCCCACCTGGGAAGCCCTCTCCTCCCTCCGCGAGGCCCTCACCTCCCTCTTCCCCCCGTCCCCTCCCCCCCGCGACGACGCCGACCCCGCCCTCGCCTTCGACCCCACCTTCAACGCCTTCGCCCTGCACACCGACGCCGGCATCGCCATCGTCTTCACCGACAACCTCGCCGAGCACCTGCGCCTCGTCACCGTCGACGCCCGGGGCAACAAGGCGCTCATGGTCTTCCACCACGCGACCGTCCTCGGGGCGGCATCCGCACTGCTCCCGGCCGGCCTCGCGGCTGAGACGCTGCGCACGCTGGCGCTGCTGTTTCCGCGCGCGGAGTTTGCGTCGGCGTCAAGGCTGACGCGGCACAAGAAGGAGAGGTGGCTGAAGCATGTGGTCATTGACAGGTGGGAGGACGCGGCGGGGGGCGGGCGGACGGTGGACGGGGGTGTTGCAAGGTGCGAGGCGCTGGGGGGGGGGGGGCGGCGGGTGGAGGGGTTCCGGTTCTGGAGGGAGCGGTTGGTGGCGTTGAAGGAGGCGTATGATGGGTCGGTGGGGCTGGGGAGTTGGGCGGGGAGGGAGAGGGCTGGGGAGGATTGGGCGAGGTTTGCGGGGATGGCGCCGATGACGGTGCCGGGGGTTTGAGTGGCTTGTATGTTGGGAGGGGGTGGAATGTCACGCGTTGCTCGGCTTTCGGACACGGTCATCTTGGTGGAGCGTGGTTGGGGAAGTCCATAGACTCTGTCAAGGGTGTAGTCTTGTAATGGAACTCTGGTGCTGATGTCACTTGTTCTCGAGCTCGAACGGCATGCAGGCACTGATTTAGAGCCTGCTGGGCCACTCACTGATGCCACCTGGCAGAGGGGATTCATTGTCATGCTTCCATGGCTGCTACCCGCTGCTACCTATGGCCTGCTGTGCTGTCCACCTCAGCCATCCTGGGACAACCGTGCTGGCCGGTACACCCTCTCTCTCTCTAACAGAGGCCCGGACCCTAGCCAATGGCCTTGTTGCATGGGCGGGTCAAGGTATTGCTTGCTGGACCGACTCCATTGTCGGGTGCTCCTGCTGGCATGCTTGGTTAGCAGTGGAACCCCAGCAAACGATAGAATGGCGTGTAGTACATACCTTCATCGCGCATCAAACTGGGACGATTGGGGAGAGACACCGGGAGGGGGAGCTTCGGGTAATGGCCTTAGCCAAACAAGCCGCCACCAAAGGTTTCGCGTTTCGGGGCAGGAGCTCCGCCAAAGCTGCTAGAGGTTGCCTGAGTACCAAAACTAAACGATGGTGTGCTCGCAGTGGGCGTGGGTTTTGAGGGAAGTGGAGCGCCGAACAGGCCCACCGAAGCTGCTGGTGTGGGCTTCTTGACCAGGAAGAGCTCCTCTGAGTCAACCTTGGTATGGTCGATCTGTGACCACATCCAGTCCATCAACAGGACGCTCTGGTCCTTGTTGAGCGGCTTCTTTTTGGCCCAAAGCTTGCGGGCTTCGAGCAGGTTGCTTTGAGCCTCTCGGGTGAAAGCATCCAGTATCGAGTCCTTCATCTCATTCGTGACGTTGTCTTTGTTCTTGAGAAGGAGTACCTTGGCTTCGGCCACGGTCAGCTTGCCCGAGGCACTTGAATTGTAGTTTGCGGCCATTCTTGGCTGCCTCCATCAACATGTCAGTAAAAGCGTATCGTATTTTGTGAGATGGAGGAGGGGAAGACCAACTTCTTTCCGATGCTTTTCGCTGATATTCTAGGCTGGGGGACGTTCTGAAGGTGGCGGGCGTCCTTCCTCCTCTCACGCGTCGCTTGGCTGAGAAACGGCAACGGAGTGTCTTTGGGGGCAAGAGACTCCGACAGGCGAGAGTTGATGGAGTGTTTTTCGCTGTCGAGGGAAGTGGGGGGTGGAGGACGGGGAATCTGCGTTTGTTTGGAGAGATTGGTCCACCCTTACCAGGGCTCTTATCAGTTTCTGAAAGGACTGGAAGGAACGAGCAAAAAGAACAGTGAACCCCACCCACCCTTCCAATCTAGGTCAGGCTGAAGAATAAAAAAAAGAACCCGAGCACCCCGACAGACTGGCAGAAATCACCTAACCTCGTCAAAACGATCTCTCGTTCTGAAATTCTGATCACAGCCTCCCTGGGCAGATATTACCACTCCAAGCTCCTGATATTGCTTCCGAGTCCCAAATATACGCAACGTAACACTTCCATATAAACCAACAAAGTCTTGAACATCTTAAATCCGCAAACACCACTTGTCGGCGTCCCGATTGAACTCCCAAGCTGGCAACACTGGCGCGTGGTTTTCCGTCATCTGTCCTCCATGTCTGACTACCAGGAGGTATCGAACGCGAAACACTGGAGAAAATACTACCGCATCATGTAAGCACAGTAACAATACTTTCTTGAAGGCATCACCTACTGTCTACGCCAGAGGACTTCTCTTCGGCACGGTCTCCCCCGGCCTATCCTTGTTGTCATCCAGCTTTGTCCGCATCCAATCCAGGAGAAGTGTACTCTGCTCGGCCGTCAACGGCTCCTTGTTGATCCATCGACGACGAGCCTCGGCGAGGGCTTTTTTGACGTCAAGCGCGAAGGCTGCGGCAATGGCGTCCTTCATGTCGCTGGTGAGATTCTGGCCGTTCTGGATAAAGAGCCGCTTGGCCTCGAACATGGTTGACGCGCTCGTTGTGCTGCCAGTCATGGTTTCCTGCTGAAAATCCAGATGTTGGCTTTGGCTCTTAAGAGGAGAAAGGGGAGTGCAAAAATACCTACAGGGATGTAGCTCTGCGTGCAGAAGTTTCGAGTGAGGTGAAATTTCAGAGTTGGGCTTATCAAAGTTTTGACCTGGCTTGTTCAGGTGGAAGGAAGGTCTAGAGACCCCACTTTCCATCTCACGTTTACCCCAGTTGGGAGGAAAGATGAGGCGATGTCGGGAAGAAAGTCAGGCAGTCGGTACCGTCCAGTGGATTTCATCACACCAAAATATCAAAGACTTCTCACAGCTCGAACGCTTCTGGGTCACTGTTGGCTGCTACCTCGACCTGAACTGAGCCGAATGTCTCCTCCCGTCATCTTTCAGGGCACCCGTTCCACCATCCTCCCTGTAACCCTCCTCTAAACTCCTCAATTGCAACTCTTGTACCGCCAGAAAATACAGTGCTTGGTGGCACCGGCCTTCTACACGAATCGGCCCAGATACTAGTAGAGGCCGGTGACACAGTCATCATCCTCCTTCCTAGTCGTAGAGGATGAGGCCATACTTAGTATCATCCTCATGGTCCGAGGAGTCAGAGCCATGATAGCGGATTCTCTTGCGTGACGGAGAGCTGGAAACCCTCTGCTTGACCTTTAGAAGTCTGTTAGCTTCGCCAAAAAACACGCCATTCTCGGGAGTCCTGGTAATACCTTGACATCCGCCTTGGCGGGCTTCTTGGCCGCAAGAACCAAACGCCTGTTTGTCGAGGCGGAATGGTTGATCATCGGGCGAAGCCAATCAAGAATGGCCGTCTTCTGCTCCTCGTCGAGCTGCTCGCCCTTCTCCCAGCGACGGCGTGTCTCGACGAGCTCGGCGTCCAAGTTGCGAGCGAGCTGGTCCAGAATCAGATCCTTCTGGCCCTGCGTGAGCTGGGCCCGGTTGTCACGAAGGACACGCGTCGCCTCGGCGAGAGCGGCGGCGTCTTGGTCGGAGTCCCCAGGCATCGTGATTGATGTGGCTGCTGGTGGCCGTCAGTATAGTGTCTCTCGGGTTTTGGGGTGTTGTGGTGGATCAATAGGCTTGGAGTCGCTCGCTTGAAATTTGTGTGGCGCCACGACTTACCTGTGGTGATTGAGGAGCTTGATACTTGATTGAACTTTCAAGAGGTTGTGTGGGGAAGTTTTGTTGAAGAGTTGGGTTTCGGTGGAGGGAATCTGGAGCGAGTGGGATTAAAATAAATTGGAGGGCGTTCAAGTTGGGTTCGCTGTTTGGTCAACTTGAACTGCAATGCGAATGGTCTTCATCTTGCGCGCCGTGCCGGCATCACCTCATCACTACCTTGATCCCAGCGGCTGACCGTGACCATCAAAGCCATCATACAAGATCGCTGACAAGGTTGGTTATTGGTTACTATCTTGACCTGACTGACTAGAACCCGATTCATCCTCCCATTTCTCCGGGCAGCACCTTGGTACCTAGGTATTCTTCATCAAGTGTAATACCTACCTACATCCGGTCATACCATCCCGAGCACCCATGGCCATGTGTACAACCCAAACGCAGCTGCAACCCGGGGTGATATCTCATCGGGTCCCACTGTCCCAGGCCGAGATACACCCATGATCCGTGCTCGGGTAGTATTCCATTATCCTACATGTAATCTTTTCCTCACGGTGCTTCCTAGCTCTCGTGCCGCCCAGCCAGGAACCGGTGATGGGTGGAGCCTGTCCTCTAATGCAGAGTCCCAAAGTCCTCGGCGCTCCTATCTCTAGGACTGGAGGAATCTGAAATGGTTAGACATGGTGGAGAGAATCCCCACGGACTTGATAGTGCAGGCGGAGATCGTGGCCGGGAGGTGGTCTGAGTTCGGGGAGTCCTCGACCTCCTGCGCCTCTCTGTGAGACTAGTGGACTCCGAGTCTTCGATGGTCTGACTCCGAGAGGTCCACGACGGGCTTGACAGTACCAAAGGCGGAGATCGTGACCGGGACCCTGCCTGAGTTCTGCGAGTTCCCGAGCTCCTGCGCGAAGGTGAGGTCTGGATGGTGTTTCCGCGCGAACGGCCTCTGCGATCCCTGCGAGTCCAGTTCCAAGCCTCAATCGTAGGCGAGGAAAGGTTGCTTTCGGTCTCCTGGCATTCCAGTACCTCGGTCGACTTGACGACGGGGATGAGACACCTGTTGGTGGACTCGGTGTGGTTCACCAAGGGATGAAGCCAAGCGAGGATGGTCGCCTGCTGTTTCTGATTGAGAGGCCCGCCGGCCTCCCAGAGACAACGCGCCTCCATGAGCTCCTCGGCCAGGTCGTGCGCGACTTTGTCCAGAATCATCTGGTTCATTACGGGCGTCAGGTTTTGGCGATCGTCTCGGAGGACACGCATCGCTTCCGCCAGTGCAGGGTCTTGGTTGGTAGATTCCGGCATTGTGGTATACTGTGTGGTTGCTTATGGCTGTCAGTATGGTGTCTTGCGGTCATTGGGCTTTTCTTTGGATGGATGGGGTTGTGGCACGGTGCATGTGCACTAACTTGAATGAAGCAGCGACTTCAATGGCGTGCTATAGTGCTCGAGTAGAAAGTGCTCGAGGAGAAAGTGGTCGAGATGGAATTAGGAAAGGAGGACTTTCGAGATGAATTGAGTTGGGAGAGGGGTGGTTGTGTGGAAGTGGAGGACTCGGTCGGTTGAGAAGATTTGTAAAGGGGAAAAAAGGTTGAACAGGATTTGGCGTGTGGCCCTTCTTAAATATGTGGGAGTTCATGCAGCTCGGCTTACCAAGGGAGTTGTCCTAACGTTCAAGGCATCATCACTTCAAATGCTGCAAACCTCGGATGCACAGGTATGTACCTCGGTGGGTAGGGAAGCACACCATGCGGAGACTGCATGTCAACAGTCCCTCTGAAATGTGATATAGATCAAGACCAGTACGGATGGCAACTAGATATCAAGGCCATCGTGATGGGTGATGACGGGGTTGGAATATTCTTGGATTCAACAACCAGACAGCTCGGGGACTCAGGCGCAACCGACGCCTTCACAGGAGATGGAAAAGGAAAACAGCTGCTGCCAGCAGCCAACACCTTGGGAGAACTTCATAATATTGTCTAAGGTAGCACTATCCGCGCTGCTTAACAGCGACCAAGATCCACCGAGCCTGCTAACATCGCCCGCTGGACCTCTCCCGATTTCTCGCGAGTGTCCAACTAGACAAGTGTGAGATAACTTCGGTTCAGAAACCATGTGGCCTCGCTGAAGATTCCTCCCAATGTTTTTGTATGTATTTTGTATGTCCTTGCAAGGATCCCTCGACACCGCCTTCCGTTGGATCCGCAGTGGTAGCTGGCTGCAGATACGTCGTGTTGTCTGAAGAGGAAGGTCGTGTGTTGTGAGACGGGCAGAAGTTGTCCAAGAGTCTCGATCCGAGACTCGGAAAAGGGTGGCGCGCGTTGCCAACCGTGTCGTTCGCCGGGCAAAGGCCAAACGACTTGCAACGAAGTCGCGCATATATCGTTTTGTCGTCCCCCCAATTGGGAAGAATGTGTCAACCAAGCCCAGGGCAAGCAGCCGTCACCACCACCCTGACAGCTGCTCCCCGGGACAGTGAACAGTCCACCGCCGCGCCATGAATATGCCGATTCGCCGGGGCATCCTCATCATCTCACCACCACCACCATGCCACCACGGCCACACCGTCCACTACCGCTGCCGTGCATGTCGTTCCCCGTCGCACCGACACACCTGTAACACAACTGGCCGGAACACCCCGCCGTTTTTCTTTCCACCCGAACCAGTCATAGCCCGTGTCTCCACCGAACACCTGAAAAGAAAGCAAGACCTTGCGCCGGACGACCCGCTGGCCGCCAACCGCCCAAAGAACCGAGCAACGCCAATAAATGAGACCGAATCCGTCCTTGCCCCCCGCCTCCAAGCCCGAATGAGGTCCGTGCCGTGACAGATGTTTGTCGTGTATTTTGGTCCCGACCGCACATCCGCCGTGGCTGAGAATGCGTCTTGGGATAAACGTGATAGCTTGCGCAAGCAGGTAGAAAGCTGTATAAGAAGAGAGAGGGGGCCACATCAGTGATCCGCGTGCAATGCGGGCCTGTGTGGCCTAATCGACGAAAGACGTCGTGAAGCCCTCGAGTCGTGTCGATGCCGAGTAGTGGGGGAGAGTCGACTGTGTCATAGGAATGCGCAAGGAGGGCATATCGTTCAGAGTCGTATTATGAGGCGGAGCTTGATGGTGTCAAGAAGATGCTGTCGGGGACACCGGGCGGGGGGTCGTTTGCCGGTGATGTGAGTAAGATGAGGGGGCTTGGCGGGGAGAAAGGTGGCGGGGACAATGGCAGAAGGGCAAGATATGTACAATCCAACAGAGAAATAAGAAAACAAAATCCTCCTGACCCTCCACCCATCACGTCCTTCTGGGACGGAGGGCAGTTAGGCCTGGGGGACGGAGGGTTGTCCGGGGACTGGGGCCCGACCACCACGCTGGCCACCAAAGTTTTGACGACCGCCTTGCCCCTGGAAGCCGCGACCGGCCCCACCCCGTCCTCCACGAGGGGGACCGCCCCGGTTGCTGTTGAACCCTGAGCGCCCTTGAGCACTCGAGGGACCAGCAATGGACGCGCTCTGGCGGCCATTCTGGGCCTGCCACTCTCCCTGGCCGGGCAGCGCACCCATGGGCTGAGAGGCTGGAGGCAGAGATTGCTGTGCTGGAGGGTTCAATGGCTGCTGCTGCACTTGCGCCTGAGGCTGCTGGCTGTGGTGGTACTGCTGCTGCTGCCCCTGCTGCCCCTGCTGTTGCGGCTGCTGGTTGGTCTTGAAGTTGGAAATCGGGCGAGGAATGGACTCGGGGTTCTCGTAGACGTAGAGGCTCTTGTCGATGTTCACCGGGATCGGCTGGATTTCGGTGCCAAGGTCACGCTCAATGTTGTACAGGTTGAACCTATCGTCCCAGCTGATCAGGTTAATAGCCAGACCCAGATGGCCGTAGCGGCCGGAACGGCCAATACGATGCAGATACGTCTCGGCATTCTTGGGGAAGTCAAAGTTGATGACGACATTGACCGCTTGAATGTCGATACCGCGGGTCAGGAGATCAGAGCAGACCAGGTTGCGGCAAACGCCGTTGCGGAAGTCGTGGAACACGCGGTTTCGGGCCTGCTGGGCCATCTTGGCATGGCTGTAAAAGCACGAGTAGCCAAGCTCCGTAATCTTCTTGGCGAGAAGCTCAACGCGGTTGGTCGAGTTGCAAAAGATGATGGACTGGTTGATCTGGAGCTTGGAGAAGAGCGTGTTGAGACAGTGGACCTTTTGCTTCTCCTCGACAAAGGCGTAGTACTGCGTGATGCCGCGCAGCGTAAGTTCGTCCATGAGGTTGATCTCGTACGGGTTGGACATGTTCTTGTCGCTAAAATCTTTAACCGAGAGGGGAAAGGTGGCGGAGAAGAGCATGACTTGACGGTCTTTGGGGTGGAATTGCAGGAGCTGCTCAATGACTGGCGTAAACTCAATAGAGAGCAGCTTGTCGGCCTCGTCCATGACAAACATGGGGCATTCGCTCAAATCGGCAACCTGCTTGCCTGCCAAATCGAGGATTCTGCCCGGAGTGCCAACGACAACGTGGACGGGGTCTTGAAGGCGGATAATATCGTCGCGCAACCCGGTTCCGCCCGTCGTAACCATGACATTGATGCCTAGGTGCTTCCCCAGCGTTTTGCAGACCTGAGACGTCTGCATGGCGAGCTCTCTGGTGGGGACGAGAATGAGGCACTGGATCTTGGAGACCTTGGGGTTGATCCTCTCGAGGGCAGGGATGACGAAGGCTGCCGTCTTGCCTGTACCGTTCTTGGCGCGCGCAAGAACGTCGCGGCCGGCTAGGGCAACGGGAATGCTTTCTTCTTGAATGGGTGATGGTTTCTCGAACCCGGCTTCGAATATGCCCATGAGAAGATCGCGCTTGAGGCCGAAGTCCTCAAACTCCATGCCCTTGGTATTGGTCACATCCTGCGCAACAGACGGTTAGCTGAAGGACGATGGCAGGAGGGAACAATGAACCTTACCTCGGTTTGGTGCCTTGTATCCTTGGCTGGGAGGTTGAGGGAATTCTTCCAGTTCTCTGACCCGGAGTCATCACTGTCTGGTCAGTTGATGCAGAGGGTGCGACGCATATACGGGAAGCCAACCTCAGAGCCACGGCTTGTAGCCGTTCAGGGAGGCCCGCTGACATTCTCTTTCTGGCCCTTGAGGGATGACGGCTATGGGGGGATGTGCTCGGAGGTGGAGGATCGTGCTCGAGAGGTTGAGAATCGTGTTGTTGGGGCGGGAGGGGTGGTGGTTTCGGGGATTGGGCGCAAGTAAAAGGTCGGGCTGCAAGATGCGCGCCGCAGTGTCGTCGTGGGAGACAAAGAAATGGGTGGCTCGCTAGCTCCGCCGGGGTTTTGTTGTGGAGTTTTTTTCAAGGGAAGGCCCACGGCAGGCTCGGTCGTTCGGGTCGGTCGTCGAGGTCGGTGATGGAGAGGAGGAGGAAGTGGCAGGGGCTCGAGGTTGCCCGAAGAGGAGGGGGCGGACAAGTCTCTCGTGTTGTCGTGTGCTGCAGAGCGAAGGGATTGGGGAATTCAGGAAATCAACGGACGCCGTCTTCAAATCGGCGTCTCGTAAAACTTTGCAGGCAGAGTCTTTGTGGATGTTTGCTGTGTGTGGTGCGGGCGGGGGTCGCGAAAGGAGTGTCGGAGCTGCCCCGTCACAAAACTCGACGATCTGGCTGGTCGTTGGGGTTGCAGCGTTTTCAAGGTCACGTGACCAGGCTGCACCCCTGCAGTGCCCTGACCTTGCCGTCACACTCACTGCAAAGTCAAACTGCCCATGCGTCGTTACTGCGAGATTGCCGCCCACCGCCCACTTCCCACGTTTGGTCCGATCTCCAACTCGCCCCGCCGAGCCCACCTCATTCAACATTGACGAAGCACCTCGTCAGCCGTCAGCGGTCGCTGTGCCCTGTGGGCAGTTGTCATCCCCTCCGAAGCCATCCTGCCCTGCATCTTGAAAATTCCCGCCACTCCAGCTTCCAACAGCAACGACCACCCTCCCACCTCGAATCACTTACCCCAGGGCCGCAATGGTTGTGCTGGGCGTACAGCGCCCAATTTCCATGCCCTCTCGAAGCCCAAGACGATGATTCTCCGTCCAAGCCCGCCGACATGATGCCCCGACCAGTATCAGCCGCGCTGTGTTCTCGCTGCGCCGGCCACGTCCTCGCGCGGACCGTCCTTCAATCGACATCCACTGCCGCACCACCACAGAGGCGACAAGCCTCTGCGTCACTCCTCCGAACACAGACGTATACCACGGTGCATGGCGACCAGTCCCCCCGCGCCGATCGCCCAGCTCGCTGGCCAACATCGCCGAACCCCTCTCCTTACGAGGTCTTTGACCAGACCAAGACGGAACCCTACAACAAGGCGCGCTTTTACGAGCTCGTCAAGCTCTACCACCCCGACCGTCACAGCCACACCCCCCACGATGCGATCCCTCACCTGACCAAGACCGAGCGCTACCGCCTTGTCGTCGCTGCCAACAAGATCCTCTGCGACCCCGAGAAACGCGATTTATACGATCGATTTGGTGCTGGCTGGGAGGGGCAGGTTGACACGCGGGACACGCGGGACACTTTTCGCGCCGCTGACCGCAAATGGAGGCAAGCTCCCGGCAATGCCAGTATGAACGCGACGTGGGAAGATTGGGAACAATGGCACCAGGAGCGGAATGGGCAGAAGCAGGAGCCAGTCTTTATGTCAAACACAATGTTTGCCGCCATGCTCGCGCTCGTAGCGGTAGTGGGCGCATGGGAGCATGCTACTCGGGCGGGACACACCTCTGCCGACTTGCTGGATGCACGGGAACAGGAGCATGGCTCCATCGCTGAGTCGATGCAGCAAAGGCAGCGCACCAACGCCAACCTCAACAAGGAAGACCGGGTCCGCTACTTCTTGCAGCAGCGGGATGGCTGGGGGTATGGCCCACCGGGCCGCGGCCAGTCGGTAGTGCCCTCGACGACCTCGTCAGGAGGCAGGGCAAATTAGATATGTGACAGGGCATTCACTCACCCTGAGTCTGGTTTGGGTTGGCACAAGCGGAATCCAAGCTGTAGCCGCATCCAAGTAACGATGCCCATGAAAAACCGCCCACTGATCAAGCTGTATAATTGTGCTTCCAGCTTCCAGAGTTCCAGCCATCGCGGTGAGTCAGACTGTTGTGCGGGTTCAGTTTGGACCGATTTCCGCTCATGGTTGGTACGCCAGCTCTATCACACAGCCATGTGTCAAAACATCGTCGAGATTGTTTTGTGTGGTGTTGTCTTTCGGTCATGGACGTCCGATCCATACCTAATTATCACGTTGCTCGACAATTTGGGCTGTACCCTTCTTTGCGGACTAGTATCTGAAGCTCTTGAAACCTACATGCAAATAAATATTCATGCGCCGCAGTCTCAGCGTTTATAAGAGGTTGAAGTTCCTGTCCCTGGACCGTCCCCAACTGCCAAACATGCATTTTCCAGAAATACTATCTGGCATATTGACGAGTAATTCAGCAGCTCTTGAATCTGCCTCTCCCTGTTTTGCTGGAATTCTCCTTCAGGCCCGCCCTCTTTGATGTCTTTTCGATAGTAGCTCCGTCGGAATTTGGCCGCGTGCCTTTCGATGAATCTGTGGTCCAGACTGGGGGAGAAGCCGGAGACATCTACTTCCAAATCCTCCCAGATAAAAAGACAATAATATGTCCAGGTTCAAGCGGGTGCCAGATAGACTTGGGCATCAAGAGGAGCATGTCCCGCGTTGGGCGGGTGCCACCACCAAAATCTCGACAAGCATGGAAGCTGCAAGTTGACACTATTTGAGCCTGCCGTGTATGATGTTGGGCAACAGCCCTGTGCACAAGCTGTTGGCACCTCGCTGTTCAACAGCCAGTGGTTTAAAATGATCCCCTGGTATTGAAGTCAGGTTGTTTTTTGGTTCTGTCACGACAACCGGGAACCTTGTTGTGGGTTGTGCTTGACCCCCCTTTTGATTATTCTCGTTTGAATGTCACACTTTGCCCTTGGTGTCATTGCCTCATGGGTCTTTTCTTCCATGACGTCAGTTCAAGATTCTCGTCCCGAGAGTTGGTTGACACTCAGACGTAACCTTTGGCCCATCTCTCTTCCGTCCACTGCTATATTGCGGGTCGATATCCACGTGAGATCAATGATCATCTTGTTGACCCTAGAAGGACCAAGGTACCTGCGTAGGGTCCTTCTGGAATTCATTCAAGAATACGAGATAGATATCAACATCGCGACCTGCGCTGAATGACCCAGAAGGCGACCCGAGCATCGGGCTGCTGTGTTGCGAGCCGAGTGGGTAGATTCCATCCCAAAACACCGGCTCGACCACATCGGCGCCTGATCTATAAGGCGCAAAAAAGAGCAGTTCGCAGCTATTTCCACGATCAGTATTGTTTATACCTGCCGTCTGATCTTGCCCCGCCTTCCCTCCTGCCCTCAACACCACAAATTTCAAAATAGCAGGCAGCATCTTCGGTGTGGCCCGACCAGGCCACTCCAAGAGACAGATCTGCTCCTTGAGAGATCCTCTTCGCTACAGACAGACAGGTATGGCTTCCAGCAGTTTTCCTTGTCATTTCGCACCCTTTCCTCTTCTTCACACCCAGCATCGTCTGCCCGTTGGTTCATGAGAATCATCTACACCACCTTGGGCTCTCTTGTTTATTGACAACCAGCACCGTCCATGGATAGCCTGGGTCTCTCCCCTCTCTTCCGTCGCTAACATTCAAACCTTTTTCATCCTTCAGATCGCGACTTCTTCAAGCTCTTCAGTCTATCAATGAAGAATCAAGATCTTGGCGACCGCTCTGACCTTCCCATATTCCGATATTCCCACCATTACAATGCCATCCAAGAAGTCCAAGAAGCCCAAGGTCGCCAAGATGAAGTCTAAGCGCACCAGTAAGCGCATCAAGACTTCTCACAGCGCGAAGATCACCCCGAATTCCAATGATATCTCTGCCCTCACCGATGACGCTAGCCACAGCGTCGCCACCAACAGCGGCGGTGCCAACAGCGACACCGCTAACAACGAGGTAATTGACCTGACCAGCGACAACACTGAGGGCGGTATCGACGACGAGGCAGAGGAGGTGCCGTCCGTCCCCGGCGTGCCAGCCACGAACTTCCCTCTGTTCACCTCCTTGCCGGCCGAGATCCAGCAGCGCATCTTCATGGAGGCGATGAGAAAGCCAGGTGTGGACTACGTCGAAATCAAGCGCCACGATAATGTCGGGACCTGGACTATCACCATGCACCCCATCGGCGGATCTTCAGACAAGTCGTCGTATCGCAAGATCAGAGGACTTGCCTCGGTTTGCCCAGCTGCTGCAAGGGCCGTGAAGATTGGCACCGAAGGCAAGCGCCGGCTCCCTTTCAGTGGGCTGAAGAGCGCGGGCGTCGATACCCGTCACGACCTTGTCGTGGTCTATCTCAAGTCGGCTACCCACTGGCTGAGGCCCTCCATGTCTAGCTTTGGACCCTGGCACCCCTGGAGCTTTTCTGCTTACAGGGAGTCGGTTCTTGATGTTGCCAGCGCTCGGACCAAGCTTCGAGGCATTGCCAATGTCGGCCTGAGATACGACGTTGGTGGCTGGACTGGTTGCATGAGGACCGACGCTCCGTTCAGATCGCTCCTCAACAGGGACGACCATAAGGTCTTCCCCATGTGCCCCGAGGAGGTCAGCGGATTTCTGGATCTTTTCCCGGATCTGGAGAGGGTCTACCTGATCATCCATCACCACCGTCGGTCGAATGCGGACAAGGCATTCATCAAGAACTACGCGGTGGAGTTTAGCCGCTGTAAGTCTCCTGGGCTCCTTCACACCGGCATGTGCACGGTCGTCAATCTTCATGTCCAAAATTCACTAACAGTACTTCTTCAAAGACAACTCCGGTTCGCGTGGCAAGGATGGGGGCCCGATTCTGGACGTCTTTCACGATTCCCGCGACACCTACATCGAGTACCTGCCCGAGTTTGTGCTTACCGGATTCGACGAGCTGGTGGCGAGCAACGGCTACAAGGTCCGTGAGCTGATCAACGCGTTTATCCTGGACGCCAAGGATGCGATGATGGCCGACCGCCACCCCACCGCTCCCATTCCCGTCAATTTCAAGAGCCCGTTTAAGCAGAGAGCGTCAATCGAGTTCAAGAAACTGATCAAGGTGGAGGAGCCGGAGGGATTCGTTCTGTAGTGGTGTGAGGAGGCATTTCCGGGGAGGGGAGCCAGCTGCGATGGCATTCTAAAGGGCGGCACATTGGGGCATCTGACATGGCATCACAAGCCCATTTCTTTTGATCTTGGGATTGGAGGGACCCGGACTTGAAAGCCATGTCTAAGTTCATCTACGCGGTACGGATTAGACAGACAGCATAGATGACGGAGGCCTTTTCGAAATACCATGTACCCCCTTTGAAGAGTCCAAACGATTGAACGTGTACTTGGGGGATGACGTTCCCGTTGTCTAGGTCCAGATACCAGCTTAACAAACCCCCGGCTTCTTTTCACAAGCAACTGTTACGCTGCTATTGCGTGAAGTCCCGTTGTCACGGCATGCACATGCGGTTCGTGGAAACAACAGTCTTGGCGGGACGATTGGCCAGCATCCTCTGCTCGCGCCCACAGGGGCCAGGGCCCAGGGGCGTCGCGTCCAGGACAGGGGACCCCGTCGCCGAAAGAGGAAATAAATAAACACAAGGATTGTCAGGTGGAGACGTTGAACTCTGCCTCGCGGATGGCCTCACGCGACGACGCGCCGACGCGACGCCTTCCTTTTTCCTTTTTCCGTTCTGCTTTAAAGACGGAATTTCCACTCTTTTTTTCGTTGTCGCCTCCGGGGATCCTTTGCCTTGTCGACCCTTGAAAAGCAAGTGACAATGCCATTCGCACGGCCCCCACCCAACGCACCACTGCCGCCGCGGCGCTCCCTCCGCAGCAGCTCTGCTGCTGCTGCTGCACCGACTCCACAGCAAAGGTGCAGCAATGTCTCGTCCACGAAAACACCCAAGAAGAAGAAGCAGCCCGCCACGGCTGCTCGAAAAGTCCGCTTCTCAGACCCCGGCCCGGTCCTCACCGAGGGCGAGGACGAGCTCTCGACGGGCCTGACGCCCATGATCCGCCGCACCTCTCTCGGCCTCCAGAAGCGGCGCCAGTCGACGCCCGCCCGACCGGCGGCGGCGTCACCCGATGCGATCAAGGAGGTGCACATCCTCCCGCTGCGGCAGGTCCTGGACGGGCGCGTCAAGCGCCGCATCCGAAGGAGCGGGCTCAGCGAGGAGATGAACGCCATCACCCGCGACAAGAAGAGGCGCGCGCAGGAGGTTGAGGCCGAGCTCGACCGGCTGCGGGCCGAGCTGGCGGCCAAGGACGACGAGATCCATCGGCTGCACGACGAGACGGTGGAAATCGACAGCGATCGGATCTGGGACCTCGAGCAGCAGGTCAAGGCGCTCAAGGAGCGGCTGGTCTGCCGCTCGGATGACGGCCGGCAGCCGCAGCAGCAGCTTCTCAGCAGCAGTCCCGGGGTCAACTGGGGCAGCTCGGCAGCAGCCGCCGATCCGTTTGTCGATGACTTCATGGACGTGGACCACGACGACGCCGACGACGCCGGGTTCTTCGGGGAGTCGACTGTTGCCGACTTCATGTGCAGCACCCCGGACCGGCGGCTGCGCATGTCGTTCCCGACACCACCCACGACGAGTCCCGCGCGCGGCGGCGGCGGCGACCCCCTAACGCCGTGCATCCGCGACTTCCAGGCCCTCCCAACCCCGCTGTCTCACGTCGCCGTCCAAGCCGACCTCCCCGACCCCGAAAAGGAAGACCTCAAAGCCGAGCTCGCCTCCCTCCAGCGCGAAGTCACCAAACTCACCGCCACCCTCGAATCCCACACCGCCCTCGCCGCCCGCCTCTCTTCCAAGCTCGCCCCCTTCTCCCCCTCCCCCACCCCAGACCAAACCGACCTAGACGCCCGCCTCACCCACCTCCTCACCCTCCTCTCAGACCGCACCACGGCCCTCACCACCCTCTCCACCTCCCTCACCACCCTCGGCTTCGGCACCGGGCCCCCCACCGCCATCATCCACACCCTGACCACCTCCCTCCGCGCCGCCCGCCTCGAGCTCGAGTACCTCTCCCCCGGCGAGTGCCCCCTCCCGCTGACCTCGTCGGGCGCCGCCGTGCTCGACCTCCTCCTCGTGCGCCTCCGCGCCCTGGCCAAGGCCAACCGCGAGGCCGACGACCACATCGACGAGTACCACGCCCTGGAGCTGTCGCTGCGCCAGCAGCTCGCGGCGCGCGTGTCGGCCATGGGCACGCTGCACGCCGAGGTGGCGCGCATGGAGGGCGAGGTGCGCGGGCGCGACGGGCGCATCGCGGACCTGGAGATCGGCATGGAGCGCGCCAAGGGGGCGCTGGGGCGGTACGCGCGGGACGTGGGGGAGCTGGAGGGGCTGGTGGGGGTTTTGGAGAGGGAGTTGGAGGCGGCGGTGGCGGGGCGGGCGGAGGATAAGGGGGCGATGGATAAGGTCGTCAGGGAGCAGCAGGGGGAGCTGGCGGCGAGGGTGAGAACGATTGAGGAGCTCGAGGGGAGGCTGGGGGAGGCGGTGGCGCGGACGGCGGAGCTGCAAAGCAGGATGGCCGAGTTGCAGGTGCAGTGTGTCAAGGACGTGGAGGAGGTTGGGGGGAGGGCCAAGGCGGAGAGGGAGAAGATGGCGAGGGCGCAGGGGACGGCGCTGGCGTTGAGGGATGCGAGGGTCGCGGAGCTGAGGGGGGAGGTGGAGAGGGTGAATGCCGCGTTGAGGGTGGCATATGAGACAGTCAAGGAGTTGAGGGTGGAGAATGCGAGGCTGAAGGCGCAGAATGAGGGCGTTGGAAAGTCTGAGGGGGGTGCGACGAAGAGGCCGAGGAGAGCTAGCACGCTTCCCGAGGTCAAAGTCGCTGACGAGGCGGAGAAGGGGGCGGAGAGGAGGGGCAGCTTATTGGGGGGCGAGCTGGCGAAGAGGGGGAAGAAGAAGAGAAAGTATGATAGTGGGCTGGGATTTTTGGATGAGGAGGAGGTGGCAGAGTGATGGCATTTGTAAGGCGTCTTGGAGTTGCAACGTCATGGCAAGGGAGCCGCTCGGCGGGAAGCACAATCTTTGGATATTTGGGTTTCTTTTGTCAGGTAAATTAGGTATGGAGAAGAGAAGGAATAGAAGTAATTTGTACATGTGTCGTTGGTACTTCAAATTCGTCTTGACCGCGTCATTGATGTACAGTTTTGGCCACTGTTGGAGAACTCCGATACCAACAACCCAGGTGACGCAACTCGGTCCCTCCCCTCCTTTGCACCGAGACCGACTCAGGTGGAAATAATGATATCAACCAACAGCGCTGAGAGAATGAATGACACCACATAGGATTCTCATTAACACCCGTGCAGCCATGCGTATTCTTACTTGTTGATATGTACAGAAAAGAAACGAAAGGCAGCTGAGAACAACACCGTCATTTCCCTCGCCCAAGTAATTGACGACGAGGTCCGCTCCCATGTCGATCAACCAAAACAAAACGCCCATCCCATGTAAGTACGACACGAGCGACCAAGAAAGAGGCAGAACCACACTACTCGGACTCGGCGACATACTCATGTCATTATCCATCCATTCATCCTTCCAATACCAACAGCAATGTACCAAAACACCCCTCTCCCCGGGAGATGAACCTCCCCTACCAACGCCGCCGTATGCAAGTCTCAATTCTAATCGCCCCTACCAGCCACATCACCGCCAACTCCCCACGCTAGGACGCTGCGTCTTGGGACCCGTCCCCGAGCCGGCACTCATCATGCCCGCGCTCCCGATGGTGATTCTCCTAGTATGCTTCCCCTCGGGCCCGCCCAATGCGCGGTTGGGACTGAGATGGTCCAGGCGCATGCTTCCGCCGAGATTCATGCGTCGAGCCTGCCCCGGTGTCAACGATCGTCCCGCGCCCGAGTTGTGGTTTTCACTGCTATGCATGAGGGCAGATGGCGGGGAGCAGGCCATTGGGGGAGATCGTCGTCGCTCAGAGCTGCCGCGGCGGTGCCGCGAGATACCGTTCGTGGAGCTTGATAGCGGACCTGAAAAGGCGCCCGACGTGCGGTGGTGTGCTGAGGATGAGGAGAGACCCATGGAAGAGTGGCGCTTCGTGAGCGATGCCGTCGATCCGCCCATAGAGGAGAGACGGTCCCGGCGCTTGGCCGAGTGCAGCGCCGTACGCAGCTTGAGCTGGTCAAGGGCCGATGTGTCCGAGTCGGAGCCGGATGTTGAAGTACGACCCGACAAGGATACACGGGACGTGGCGGTAGGGGGGGAAGGTCGAGGGGGGGCGTTCTCGTCCAGGGTAGACAGCATCTGGGGAGGGCGGGGGCTGACGTTCCGAGGAGACGAGAAGGTATTAACGGCTCGACTTACAGGAATGCTGCGGAGGGGGGACGGGCGGTCCTCGTTGTCCGATGATGCTAGGCTGAGCGTCATCGTCGGCGGAACGGGAGAGCCATTACCGCCTTGCGGCTTTCCTTTCGCCAAGAAACCGGCTTGGAACCGGTTTGGTTTGCTGGCGTAGAGCATCGACCCGTCTGGCACCGGGATGGAGGAGGGGCTGGAGCTCTTGGGCGAGTTTGAGTGGCTGAGGTACGATGGCATCGGTGGCGGTCGGAGGGGAAGGGAGGTATCCGCCGAGCTGTCCGCTGGAGAGGGGAACTTAAGGGGCGTCTTCTCGAAGTCGGCGAGGGTCCCTTCTTCCGTCTCGTCGTCTCGCCACCGCACCGAAGGCTTCTTCTTGACCGGCGTGAACGCGACACCTTTCCGTGCAACGCCCGCCTTGCGACGCCTTGGTGAGGCTTTGACCGGGGAGACAGCTAGTACCTGTTGTTGAGCTGCCGACAGCGCTGCGAGGCCGGGGGCTGGGACGGGCTTGATGTTGATGCCAATCGACTTCTTTCGCTTCGGCGTGCCTCGCTTGGTGGGGGGAAACAGCTCAACCGGCTTCATAGACCCATCTGGCTTCACAACGTGGGACGCCGCCGAGTACCCCGTATCGAGTAGGCGCTTGATGATGGACTTGGCATGCGCTACAGCCTCATCCTCGCTCATGTTGAGCGTTTCCGACAGCGATGCGAGCATCTCGAACTGCGCCGACAGGAGCACCTGCATGACGGCCGCATCACCAGCCTTGTCTTGCTCGAGTACCTCCCGATATGCATCGCGCATAAACTGCGACTTGAGCAGCTCCACCTCCCTCGTCAACGTGTCGCGATCGGAGCCATCCGAAGGTCCTTCCACTCCCTGCAAAACACCCAGGCTGTGGAAGAGGGCCGAATCGAGGGCGCGTTCCCAGTTGCTCTTTTCGAGTTTCTGGTGAAGGTGCTGCCTGCTGCTTTCCAACTCGACCAGGATGCCATGGGCCGTCTTCCGAATGGCGAACAGGTTAGGCGGCATGGTGCTGTCGTCCTCTCTCGAGTCGCACACCGAGTCGAAAGCGGCTATCCAGGCAGAAAGGAGACCGATACGTCGTTCGAACGCCTTCAACCTCTTCATATTGTTGATCTTGTCCTGTCGCTCGGCAGCTGAATTGTCAAAAGCGGCTCGTATCCTGAGAAGGCTTTCGCGGAGCAGGCCACCACGCTTGTCGCTCTGCTTCTGGAACTTGGCAAAGAATATCTTTTCGGCATCCTTTTGCTGGGCCTTGAGCTCGTTGATCATGGCCATCTGCTCGTCGATCTTGACCAAAAAGTCCTTGACGTGACGGTTGACGTTGAAGACATTGCGCGTCACCTTGGTCTGGATGTTCTTGGCGCGGTTGGCGTATCTCAACGTGTTTTGAGTCTCGTCAAAATGCTCGCTTGAAGGGCTCACGCAAACTATCATGACCGTCTTGCAGTTTCCACCGAGGGAAAACTTGAGGAGCCGGGTGAGCTTGCTGTTTCGGTACGGGACGTGGGTTTTGTTCCGCGGGTCGCACAGGGCGTTGATGCAGCTTCCCAGCGCTAGCAGCGACTTGTTGATGTTGGCGCCCTCGAGGAGGCGCTCTCCTCGGTTCTTGGTGGCGCTTGCTCGCTCGCTTCCGGCCAGATCGATGATGCTCAGCGTGGCCATGGTGTGGGGTTCGTTGACGGCGGCATTGCGGTCCTTTTGGGCAATGTTGATTTGTAGGACGGCGTGGGATCGTGATGACACAGCGTTCGCCGCAGTTGGGGATACCGTTCGATATTCGTTTCCCTGAACAATCATGTCCATGACCTCTTGCACGTCCTTTGGATGGTGGCTCGTCAGCCCCGGTACCGAGACTGCTTGGTTGGAGTCTTCGCGGAGGTTCAAGCCCTGCTTGCTGCCGCCTGGCAGGAGCAAGTCGCGAATCGTTTCGTTGTAGATTTCGAGGTAGGACAGGGAGACCTCGGTGTGCTTTTCGTCGCTTCGGTCGTTGATCTTCTCGAACAATTCCTGCATGGTCAGGAAGATGATGCCCGGATGCTGCGCTGTACCGGTGATGGTGTGTGTCTTTCCGCAGCCCGTGGCACCGTAGGCAAAGACCGTCGCATTGTAGCCGTCGAGGACGCTGTCGAGGAGGTTCTTCGTAGTTCCTTCGTAGACATCGGCCTGGGTGGCATTCTCGTCGAAAATCCTGTCAAAGCCAAAGATCTGATCCTTGACTTTTTTTCCCATGGGCACGACCGATCGGGAGAACTTTTGGACGGGGTTGTCTTCTGGAGGGTCGAAAATGCTACGGCATGGTCAGCAAGCCTTCTTCCTGGACCGTGTATCGGGCGGCACCTACAGCGACCTGTCGTCCACCACCTTGATCACCGGTCGAATCCCGCGCTGGTTGAGCTTTGGCGTGGGCGCGCTGGCCAGCGACCCTTCGCCGAGGAAGAGTGTTCCATCGTCGGTTCTTGATCTGCTGCTTGTGAGTTGGATGGGGGCAAGCCGAGGGGGGTTCGAGCCGAGGGAACATACAGCTGCGCAGCCTCTCGGATGGTAAAGGGTCGCACGCGAACTGGCGGTTTCTTTGGTTAGCCACAACCTGCCTGGGCGGGGATGAAGGCGGCGCCATTGTCGTACCTGCGACCGTGATGGACGAAGCATTCGGGTCTATCGCCATGTCGGAATCTCGTAGACTCAATCGGGCATGCGCATACGTGCTTCTCGGATTGTCGTCTCGTCTTTTTGTTGTTGGTGGTGGTCGAGTCGAGTCTCGAGGGCGCGGCTTTGGCGGGAAAGGACCAAAGTCAACAAACGAAACGGGCAAAGTGGATGTCAGGCCCCGCGTGGAGGGGACACTTGTGAAAGAGTGGAAAGAATAAAGTTGAGCAAGACAAAAACACGCGGACAGTCGACGAGTCCAGAGTGAGAGTGCGGTGGTCAGTGGTCGGACAGAAAGAGGGCCAAAACAAAGCCGGGGATGACGTTGGCCTGAATTTCTCGCGGCGACGGGCGTCCCTTCTCTGCCCGCCGCGGTCTGCAATGCTCGACTGGGATTGGTGGCTTGGCTGTTTTGGTCGTGCCTGCATCGCGTCTCCACAGCGACGCCTTTCACCGCCCCCACTGGTCACCCTGAAATTTAGCGAGCCACAGGCCAGTGCACGCTGTTTGTTGTGGTGGTGCCAGCTGGCAGTGGTTCGCTGTCTGTCCGTCAGGTGAGTCAATGTTGGGCCTTGAATGGAACCACGACTGACTCTGGTCTGCAACCTCCATCATTGTCACCACCAGTCCCTCAGGGCTCAAGTGTTGGATGCCAATAGACCAAAGTTTATTTCAAATTTATTTAAACATCACGTGTATTACTCTCAACTCATCACCAAAGCTTCTTTCTCTCACTTCTTCCTCCCCCCCAGCGTCCCCACCTCATCGACAAAGCTCGTCGAGTCAAACGCCCCCTTCTCGTCCCTCCCGACCAAGAAGCTCTCGGGCGGCCCAAAGAAGCTCGGCCTCACCCCGCCCAGGTCAACAATCACCTTTTGCACAATGATGCCCGGCATCAACGCCCAGATGCGCAGCGTGTACGCCCCCTCGCGCGCCACCTTGAAGCTGCTGCGCGTGTAGCTGCCCTGCCGTCCCCAAACGCTGTCCGCGACAGCACCACTATTTCCGCCCCAGCCAGCGGGCATATCTCCGCCCACAGTCGGTCCCACGGGGCGCACCATCGTCGGCTTCGGCTGTGCCTCCCCCGCCGGGAAGAGCGCGATGCCGTACTCGACCGGCACATCCTCGCCGAGGTAGTTGAGCACCGGCGACAGATACAGCGACACGTTGGCCGCCGAGTGGTTGGTGAAGAGGTACACGCTGTACTCGAGTGCGGGAGCCGTGTCGATGCTCAGCTTCTCGGCGCCCTGCGGGACGAGACCGACGCCGCTGCCGGTGCGCCCGTACTTCTCAAAGGTGTGGTAGCTGACGTTCGCGCCGCCCGACTGCGCAGGAGGCTTGATGGTCTGGTAATGTGCGCCCGTGATGGCGACCACGCCGTCAGACTCGACAAACCCGGTTGAGAAAGTCGAGGGGACGACGCGGTTCACGACGGGGACCTGCACCATCGGCGCCCGGAAGTAGTAGCGGTCGATTTCGCGGCACGGGGTGGTGACGTTGATGTTGATGGTGCCGGCGTACGGGGCCGGAGGGGCGTTGGCCCAGTCGATCGAGATATGAACGCGAGTGTCAGAGCCCTTGGCCCCGACTGTTCCCTTTGACGGAGAGAGCTTGACCCACGGCTGCCACGGGACGGCCTCCCACTCGCACTCCTTGGTGCCCCGGGTGAAGACCTCAAAGTAGCGCGTCGAGGGGCCATAGGGGTCGAGCGGAGGAACAGCGAGGGTGTTTCCGGAGTTGGAGTGGTACTTGTCGTCGCCGCCGATCGTGGCATTGGAACCCTCGACGCCAATTCCGATGTGTCCGGCAAGCGAGGGGAAGTTGGTCTGGACGTGAATCATCGACGGCAGGGTATTCCGCATCGGCTGCTGCCAGTATCCGTCATACCCAAGGTGGGTTTCTGCGATGGTCAGCTAACCTTTCCAGTCTTCAGTCAAGGGCAAGGACTCACGATCCATAAAGTGCTTCCACTTCCCACCGAGAAGCGCATCCCACCGCATTGTGAGGTTGGCATCCTGTTGCGAAAGCGCCAGAACATCGTTGATGACATCGTTGGCCGAGTTCCTCTTCTGTCCCGCGTACAGGTTGTTCCTTGCGCCGCCAATCTGGATCCGCGTCAGGATTTCGCCCGCCATCGACGGCTGCAGCACCGTCTGGAAGAACGTCGCCTGCAGCGCCGCCGGGAGCTTGTCATAGATGGCCTGCGCATCCGCGACAAGATCCGCCCACTGCTCCAGCACGGCATCCGCCTCGCGGTAGTTGATGACGGAGAACACGTGCGGCTCGACCAGCTCAAACTTGCGCCGGCTTGCGTACATGCTATACCTCTGAACAACGTCGGAGATCTCGGCCGCATACGCCGGCGCAAACTCGCGCGTCGCCCACAGCCGCGTCCACTCGTCGGTGCTGTCGACGTGCCAGCGCTTGGCGTCGTACGCCAGGTCAAAGAAGTGGTTGATGGGCAGCTCGAGCGCCTTCATGTCGCCGACGTTGACGATCCAGATGCGGTCCGCGCCGCGCGCGTACGCCATGTGCATCTGCTCGGCCGTCTTGCTCAGCTGGATCGTGTTGATCCACTTGTAGTCGCGCACGTCACCAACGTAGTCGAAGTGGTAGTACACACCCGCACCACCGGCGCGGTCCCGCTCCGCCAGCGTCGGCAGCCGGCGCACATTGCCCCAGTTATCGTCGGCCCACAGCAGCGTCACGTCGTCGGGCACCTCGAGCCCGTGGAACAGGTACGACATGACCTCCTTGTACAGGCACCACGCCTGCGGCACCTTTGTGATGTCGACGCCGCCCAGCCCCTCGGCGATCAGGTCGCGCTGGTTCTTGACGAGCGTCTGCAGCATCTCGACAATGTGCTCAACCCCCAGCCCCTCGATGGCCGTGTCGCCGGTGCCGCGCATGCCGACGGTCCACAGGCTGTTGCGCGCGTAGGGCTTGGCGCGCTGGATGCCGTAGCGGAAGTAGTCGTCGATGGTCTCGTTGTTGAGGTTGTACGCCCACGGGCCCTGGTAGAACTTGCCAAACTCGTTTTGCGCGCGCATCAGCGGCTCCGTGTGCGAGGTGCCGAGCACGATCTCGTACGCGTCGGCCAGCGGCTGGTTGCCCGGGTCGTCGACCTCGAACATGCTCGCCCAGAGCGCGGGCCAGATGTAGTTGGCCCTCAAGCGCAGCAAGACCTCAAAGATGAGCTTGTAGAACTCGGGTCCGTACCCGGGGCCGTACGTCGTGTCGGGGAACCGCTCCCTGTGCCCAACGTCAGTCCGAACCACATCAAAAGGAAAGGAAGGACAAATACTCACGACACCCACCCCGTCAACGCCGGCTGCTCGTCATTCAAAAAGAACCCCCTGTATTTCACCGACGGACTCCCCTGCACCTTCTTCGCGGCCACCACGTACAGCTCCTTGCTCACCTTGGGCGGCGTGTCGGTCCAAAAGTACCACGGGCTGACGCCGATCTGCTCGCTGACGTCGTAGATGCCAAAGATGGTGCCGCGCGCGTCGCTCCCCGCAATCACCAGCGCCCGCGCCGTCCCCGGCACCGGGTCGTCGACCACCTGGCTCGTAAATGCCTCCCACTTGCCCGTCGTCGCCGCGACGTCCAGCTTGCCCGCCGCGATCAGCGCGTCGATGACGGTCGACTTGCCGATGGTGCCGGCGATGACGACGACCTTGGCAGGGGCCGGGTCCGCGTACGTTGGCCCGGTGAAGAAGGAGGGGGCGAGGGTGCTGAACTGCGGGTATGTCAGCCACCACTGGGCTTTTCCTGGATAGGGGGGAGGGGACAAACGTGTGTGTTGTTCAAGTTGTTGACGCCGCGGTACTCGTACCGCGCCGGTGGCGCGCCGGCCTTGCCGCAGCTGAGCGTGTAGTTGACGCCGCCGGTGGCACGGCCAAAGTCGAGGGCGAGGTCGCCCGCCGCGCGGATGACGCCCCAGTGGTCGTTGTCCGACACGAGGATCTGGCCGCCCGAGGCGACGGGGCCGCCGGCGATCTGGAAGGCCGAAGCGGTACTGTTGGCGGCGGTGATGGAGATGATGCGCTCCTGGCCGAGGGCGGTGACGGCGGCGGGGACGAGGGCCAGGGCCAAGGCCCCGAGCCGGGTGGGGAGATGCATCGCAGCTGGAACGAGTGAAGCTGCTCCTGGTGGTGGTGACGGCCGCTGTCAGTCGGGAGACCCTGCGTCAGGGCGGAGGGGGACCGGGGACGTTATTATGGTTGACGTTGGCCATGGTGAGCGGCGCGCAATATATCCAGCCCAGCCCAGCCGGCCGGGTGGAATTATGGTGGTGCGGCGATATGGAGGTATGCAGGAACCAGCACACGATGATGCGCGGAGGCTCGCGACCCAGCAGGGAGTAGCATTGCATCCGGAGAAGGGGGATGGACCGCTGGATGCCGGCGTGGTGGGTAAATAGATTAACCACCTACACGGGAGGGTTCGATGAGGTGTGTGGCTGTTGTTGCTACCTTTGTCTGGTGGGTATGGCGGTGCCCAGTCCCGGGTTTGCTTTACACGTAATGGCGATGGGATCATCGTCGCTTGCGAGAATGCGGGTAAAGAGACGGGTTGGTGTCTATTCGGGCTTGGTTTCGAGCGTGTAAGTCGCGTGTGTACCTATGTTCTCGCGATGAGGCCGGAGGCGGCACCCGGCCGGGTTCCAGGAATGGCGGCCGATGACCTTCCAGAAATTAAATGGAACAATGCATACCTACTCGGTTAACTCACCATCGCCTTCCCGTGTCAGCATTTTCTTCTGTTTTGCTGGTTCCAAAACTCAGAGCTGGATCGAGTGTGTGCGATGTTCCTGAGACATCACCACATCTCCAAACCCCCAAAACTCCAAAACTCCAACACTCTGACATCATCAGAACATCGATCAACAACTCACCTATCAAGCAGCACGGCCCATTTCCCCTCTATCTCGCGGTCAACTGGTATTCCCGCCGATCAACGGAAGACTAAGAAATCACACCGTCCGAAAATGGAGGCCGTTGTATTAACCGGCCTCCCGGTCAATACAACAGCAAAAAAAGAACGGAGACGAGAGAGTCCTTGAGGCTTGGCGTAGTCCATTCCCCTCTCATGTTTTTCCACCAATCGCCTCGTGTCCTCGATAGACCAGAAAAGCCAGGCCGCGATGGTGATGCCGTTGTCACTGCGCAGATCACTTTATCAATCCGCTTGGCTGGGATTGGCGTTTTCGGAACATCGCGAGATGCCCGGACGCTGACGGCAGGCGGGTGCCGAGTTTTTCGGTCATGGTTGGGGATCGGATCGGAATTGGGGTCAAGTGGGACACTGACTGCCGTGCCTTGTGCTCGGTGTGTTGGGCAGAGGGAAACACTTCCGGGTTGCATGTCCTCAATTCAACTGCTCTGGTGTTACATCTTTGGAAAACAGAGGTGCTGGTTACCTACCTAGAGTGATACAGTCAACTAATGATTCTTACCAGTACAATACAGGCGCAAAACGCCCTACGATCGAACCCTCCGCGCTTGATAAAAGGGCAGACTGTCCAAGGTAACCCATCGACCGGGAACATGGGTAGAAGCGGGCAACTCATCGAAATCTCCTGTTGTTGGCCGACTTCGCGGGCTCTTCCCCCCAGTTTGTTCCCCAACAAAACCCCGAGTATCCCAGGTAAACGCGTCTCCTACGCCACAGCGGTAAACCTGTACCTCGGCAGAAGCGCCATCTTCTCCTCTGGGCTGACGTCGTTGTCGGCATATACCATGCGCGTGTTCTTGTCCTTGTCTTTCTTGCCCTTCTTCTCCCCACCTGCCTCTTCGGCGGGTTTCCCTGGCTTGATGCCGGCCTCGGCCATGCGTATCATCTGGTCAATGTCGTCGCCGTGCCTTGCTCCGCTCGAGATCAGCTCGTCCACTGTTGACGCGCCCGCGGGGTAGCCTGGTGGTGGCGCGCCGGCGCCATTGAACATGTAAGGCGGTCGTTGTGGGAGGGCGGCAGGGGCGCCGCCACCAGGAGGTCGTGCGGGGAGGTTGAACGCGGCGGGGGCTCCCGGGGGCGGAGAAGGTCCAGGCGGGTAGGCCGGAGGATAGGTATGGGCTGCTGGGAACGGCGGAGCGCCTGGCACCCCTGGTGGTGGGTAGGGGAATCCAGCTTGCGGAGGAGGGAAGGGCGATGCCTGGAGGTGTGTCAGCGCCGCTGCTCCGTGGAAGGAGAGCTGGATCGGGGAAGAACTTACGCCTTGGCCCGGGCTTTGGCCATCGGCGGGCACACGGAGAGGGGCACCACTTCCACCTGCTGCCTTTTGAGCGGCTACCCTCGCCCGGTGATCGGCCAAGCGCTTCTTGATTTCCTCTGGTGTCTCGATCTTGATCTTCTTGGCTGGGCCCTGGCCACCCGACTGGCCAGGTGGCGGGTTGCCTGTGACCGCATGGCGCTCGGCCTGGGCAGTGTAGAAATTTGTGATGATTCGCTGGTTGTGTTGCTGGACAATGTCTTCTGGAACTCCCTCCATGCCGAAGATTTCGATGTCGAGACCCTGTCGATTGGGGAGGGCATTTTCAACCTTGTCTAGACTCTCTTTGTGCACCTGGTTCATGTGGACAGAAAGACCTGAGGAGAGGGTGTGTCAGTCACGGACGTGTCCGCCAGGCAAAGGATGAGACAGCACATACCTCCCGCCGTGTTCAGCCTCTTGCCACATCGGTCGCATTTGAAGTGTTTCGCCTTTTGGTGGGAGATGAGGAGCTTGAGGTCTTCAAAGTCGCGTTCACCTACATTGATAGGTTAGCCAAAATCACATGAAATCGCCGGAGGCGCAAATGAACTGACAGTAGTAGCACCATGGACGAGCGAGGATGTCCTCGACGTCGGCGTGACCGCGCTTCTTCTTGCCCATCTCGACGATTGGATTGGATTCGTGGGGGCGAGGGGAGATCGAAGGGGTCCGTTCAATTGATGGCAGATGTTGCGTCAAGAGGCGCGAACAGCAACAAGGCGAAGGGGAACTTGGTCGTGATGGAGGTTGGTGGTTGGGGACGTGCGAGGGAGTGCTGCAGCCATCCAAAGCTGTCCCAAAATGTTGCTTCTGCCTTCGTCGCGACTGAAAGGCTAGCCGAATGTGTACAAGCTTTTAGAAGCACGTGATATCCACCTCAAAACCCCACCCTGACGTGTAGTCGCTTCATCACTGCTCAGCCTGGAGGTCAGGGCTTCAATCCCCGCATCCCAACAACATCTTTTTCAGTAGAGTCTGTCTTCTAAGATGCGCCACTGCCAATACCAGCCCTCCCGCTCTTCAAATGTACAACTTTGACGTGGAAAGACCTGATTCCTGCCCGACAGCCCCCTGTTAAACCCTCACCAGTGACCAGAGACCATGGACCAGCGGCGCCGCTTCCATCCACACCTTGGACCGGGGAGGTTGTCTCGGAATGCTTCATCGGCCCGGCCAGAGGATCTCCCAAGCACAACAAACACACATGCAGGACCCGGCATGGAGTCTCTCCCGCCTTATTCTCCTGCAGCATACGTCTCCCCCACTCCCACTGAACCTCCACCAGCCTACCAACCTTCATCCACCCCCCTCCCCAACTATTCTGCTCCCACGGAATCACCTCCAGCTCCAGAGATCCCTGCCCCGGTCATCCCAGTACCTCAACCTGCACCTGACAGGACCTTCACCTCTGCCCAGCAGTACAGAGCTCTCAAAGACATCTTCACCCGCCACCCATGGCGGCGACGCGCCTGGGGACACCAACCCACATCCTTTGCCGCCGTCTTGAACACCGCTGCCCTCTACGGCCAGGAGCAGTACATCAACGAGCTCTTCGCCCTCGGCGTACGGTTCCGAGGAAACCGCGACTGTGCCCTCCCCACAACGACCCCCATGCACGAGGCCCTTCGCGGCCCCAAGCCCGGGTTGGCCATCTACCTTCTCGACCAACACTATCTATGCGGTGGCCAAGCCGACGAGCTGCTCGAGTCCAAAGATTCCAACGGCTGCACGCCCCTGCACATTGCCGCCCAGGCCGGCGAAACCGCCATCGCGCGGTCATTCATCGAGGTCCACGGCGCCATGGTCGATGCCATGGATGACATCGGCCGCACCCCGCTCCACATGGCCGCGCTATACTCCCGAACCGAGACGATCGACATGCTTCTAGAGTGCGGAGCCGACCCGAGCTTGGTGAGCCAGCGGCTCTGGAACTTTGACAAGCTGGGGCTTCGCGAGGGCGAGGTCGCGAGGAGGCGCGGGCTGCTGGGAAGCTTCACCTTCATCTCAAAGACGTTGCGGGGTGCATTGGAGAGGGCGAATCGGGGGCATGAGCTCGCGCTCTCTGACGATGCTGGGACGAGTGCTTACCAACTCCATGGCGCCGCGGAGCAGGAGAATGCCGATCCCGACGTTGCATCAACCAAGCCTGTGGTCGCTTCGACATTCGCGGCATCCCAGCCCCGGAGTCTCGTCAACGAAGTGGCTGGCTCCAGCACTCAAGCTCCTTGTCATGACTGGGGCATAGACGCCCTCGTTGGAGAGCTTCGCAGGGTATCATTAGGGCATGGGACCGAAGACGCCGATGCTGCGGCACACCGGAACCGTCGAGCCCGCGTCCGGGCGGCATACGCTAGTACTGGACTCTTTTCGCCCGAGTACGTCAGGTGGAAGGAGAGCCTGGATGTTTTGTATCAGGAGTCGAGAGTGCAGAAGGAGAGGAACCGCCGAGAAGAGGAGGCCGCGCTGGGTCTTCCTCGACAGTAGCATTGTTGAGGATGATTGTGGCTTGAGTGGCAGGACCTGATGAATCATGATGACGATTGACGACACATGGACTAGTTGTCCCGGAAACGCCCTACGATAAGGGGTTCTTGGCTTTGCAAACAACACTGAATAGTATGCTTGGCACATTAGTAACAGCCAAAACAATACAAGTCGGTATGATTGTGATTTCCCTCAACCTCGCCCCCCCTCCTCCAGCGGTAGGCACGGGAGTGCTTTTTGGAAGAGCAGAAGATTGCCTGAACTCACCGAGCTAGCGGGCCATAGTCGGTACTATGCTCTCGGAATTTTATGTTGACTGACAGCAACATGGGCAAAGGGGAAAATGGGTAGTGCGTGCCCAAAAAAGAAAAGAATGGCAAAAAAAAGTGCTTCAAGTGAGTCCTGAAGTGGGTCATCCAAACTACCATTTAAGCGTAGTCCTTGCGGTGTCTTCCCACTCTCGCCACTGAGCCATCCATCCTGAGAAGATGTTGAAACTATGATGGGAACAAGTGCCCCAAGTACCCGAACTTTGGGGGGGAAACCTGCGAGACCTGCGGGGGACCGTGGGAAAAATATCTCGAAAATGGGGCCAGTGCCTAGTCGTCATCTCAAGTTCGCACATTTTGATTTTGGTACCTGGAGACAGACATAAGTTGCTGGTCTCAAACCGCTATGGGACTTATCTATCCTCCCGTGGATTGTTTGATGTTGAATAGCAGACCTGCGAAAACTGAAATCCCGCGATAAACACAAAGGTTTTTCAACCCTCACAAGAAAATAAAACAAATAAAGACACTACCACTTTCATTGCCATTGAAACCACAAAATTCGCATTTGGTATCAAGTACTAAGTCTGCCTTGTTCTCCCCCATCACACAGCCTCGACTTCGTCCAACAATTTGGCATTACTACTACCGCCCCCTGGATTCTTGCAACCTCCCAGTCCCATCGTATCCAAAAGTATCCCGGCACCTAAACCACCAGCTGCTCGCTCTTCTTGTGGTCGACATGCTCCTCGGTGATGACGCCGCCCGCCTTGTCGCTGTTGTTTCCGCTCCCGCCCAGCAGCTGCGTCAGGCCAATCTCGCGGTTGATGCGGTCCATGAGGTCAAAGTCGGCCTGGGCGGTACCCTCGGAGCCAAAGATGACGTCCTGTTATGTCGCGGTCAGCACTCTCCCCTACATTCTCCAAAGTTCCCAGGGAAATCAACTCACCATCTCCTCGAGCGTCAACCGCTTCGTCTCGGGCACAAAGAACCAGATAAACGCCGCGCCGATATACGTCAGAAGGCCAAACAGAATGTATGTCCCGTATGTGATGCTCTCGAGCATGTCGGGCGTGACCTGGCCGACGATAAAGTTGTTCATCCAGTTGCTCGACGCGCCGAGCGCCACGCCGTAGGGGCGCGTGCTGAGGGGCCAGATCTCGGCGACGATGATCCACGCGCAGGGGCCCCACGAGTAGCCAAAGTGGACGACGAACAGCCAGACCATGCAGACGGCGGCCCAACCGGCGGCGACGTGGTTCTGCCAGTCGCCAATGTTCTTGGCCACGAGCACGGCGATGATGATGTGGCACGTGGCCATGCCGATGGCGCCGATGGTCAGCACGGGCTTGCGGCCGACGCGGTCGATCCACAACACCGAGGGGATCGTGGCGAGGAACATGACGATGCCGACGACGCCCGTGGCGAGGAGGGACGTGGTCGTGCTGCTGAGGCCGAGCTGCTGGAAGATGGAGGGGGCGTAGTAGAGCACGGCGTTGATGCCCGTCCACTGGAAAGGGGCTGGTTAGAACGACCGGCTGGGGGGCTACCGTGGAAACATACCTGCTGGAAGAACATGGTCACGGTCGCGACAATGACGCGCTTGAACATGGACCGGGTCTGGAACAGCTTGGCGATCGAGACGAACTGGAGCTTGAAAGAGTTCCAGGCGGTGTGCTCGGCAAGATGGGGGAACAGCTTGGCGACGCTGCGCTTCTCAAACTGCGACTGGGCCTTAATCTCGAGGAATTCGAGCTGAACAAGCTCATTGTCCTCGGGAAGGCCACGGAGGCTGGAGAGCACGGCGCGGGCCTCATCCTCACGCCCGTGGTGAACGAGCCAACGCGGGGAGAAGGGCATGAAAATCATTCCAATGAAGAGAATGACGGCCGGGAAGAGCTGCAGGCAGGTAGGGACCAACCACGCGGCGTCGGACTGCGTCTCCAGGGTAGTTCCGCCGATAAAGTTGGTGCCGCTGTGACATGTCAGTTTGATCTTAATCGCATGGAGAGCAAGGGAGATCGTCTCTCTTACTAGTCAATCCAGAAGCTGATCATGATGCCGAAGCAGATGGCAAGCTGCTGGGTTGCCACCAGCGCACCGCGAACCTCGGGGGGAGCGACCTCGGAGTTGTAGATGGGAATAATCATGGCCATGCTACCGACTCCCATACCACTGTAGTTGTGTCAGCGACCGGTCCTTGTCTTCAGCTAGCAATGAGAAGGGTTCATACGTAACGAATCGTCCGGCGAGAATGGCATTGGGTCCAGCGGTTTGGGCGGTGGCCTGGATAACGACGCCGACCATGAAGACGGCGGAAGCCACGAGCACACCATACTTGCGCGACAGTGTCTCGGCAAGGAATCCGGAGAGAAGAGTGCCGAGCCAGGCACCCAGTTCAAGAATGGCTGTGAGCCAACCCTTCTTGGTCTGGTCGGTTGTGTACTCGCCCATGTCTGCATGGATTCAATGTAGGTAAGTAGCTGTGACTCTTGACGGGCGCAGATGACATCGAGCTCGGGAAGGATACTTACGGGCCTGGAACGACGGCATGGCCAGGACACCAGAGAACATGCCCTGGTTGTAACCATACAGAACACCACCGATACAGGCGAAGGCGGCGATTCTGAAGACCTTGAAGTTCTTCCACAGAGCAGACGGACCGCTTTTGCCCATCATGGCCTCGCGCTTGTGAAGCACCGCATCGTAGATGCCGGCGCCAGTGTCGACCGCCACCATCTTTGCTGTCGCGGGGGTTCGCTTCTGGGTTCTCGGTAGAGGGAGGCCAAAGTTGCCTGTTGGTCGTACAAGCCGATCCGGAACCGTCTGCTCGGGCTTGATCGAGAACCACAGCACGGGGTAGAAAATCGGAGGACACAAGACGTGGAGACCGAACAGTGGGATCCCTCTTGTTTTGACTGCTCTCCCGGGTCCTCAGATGGTCCAACGACCCCGTCGTAGCATCGGCCCCGCCCATCTCGCATCTAACCCGTGTTTGTGATATCCTAGACCGAAGTTCCGGTAATCCCCAGTTCCAGTTCTTACCGCTGCTTAGATTGCTGAGTCTGGCCTGCTCGCCGAGTCGCACGGCAGAACACTCGGGGTGTAGGGCCGACCTGTGTCTGGATCCTCGAGGTGTTGGTATAGACACTGCTCGCTGCCGCGCGAATCAGATGGGGCCTCCTTCCCCAGACAGACGAGGACGGTAGTGATCGGTCGTAAGCACGCCGAACATCCCTGTGCATGGTTGACGTGAACCATGGAACTGAGGGGTAGACGGAGCCCTGATCCCGGTCTACACGTGCCGGTGTAGGTCGGCGGTCGACGACTCAACAGCCGTTCATCATCGCCTCGGACCCGGATGAATTTGAGATGGTGCGAGGTGTCATAGAATGAAGGGTACCAAGGGTCTGGTGCTGGCGGATGCCCCTCTTGCCCAGATTGACAGTCCATAAAGCCTGATGCTCTTCCCTGGAGGTGCTGATGAGCGACTGGACGGTTCTTCCCCAGGATTCGCATCGATCCAGGACAGGAAGGTGGAATTCGGGGGTTGGGGCTCGGGGGGCGGAGAAACGGTCCATGAGATCCATCGTCTCTGTGGATCCGATATCAATGACACTCTCGCACTGGCGGGCGGATTGGGGCACGGCAGCACGGGTAGTGAAGGACAAGCTCCAGGTTCCTACTCGTGCGGCTTAGAAGACCTTGGTTGCGTGGAGGGTGAGGTTACGTTCGCAGCGGTCATGCATATAGCCTGAATCGCTTGATTCCGTGGCCCGCCACCCTCTTATTGGCGGGCACCGAAAACAAGCGTTGTGATTGAAGAAAGAAGAGCGGAAGGGCAGCAACGTGGAAAGATGTATCGGGCCTATTCATCGGCTATCGGTTGGTCTCGCGGGAGCGCTCTGGGCGTGGAGGTGGTGGCGTCGAATGCCGTCTTGGCCTCTTTAATATCCCGAGCCAAGCAACGTCAAGAACCTAAGGGGAGCAAATTGGCGTTCAAGCCACAATCGAGTGCCGATACAGGCAAGACCAAGCGGTAGTGGGATAATTGTAAGCCCGTGGGGAGCGAGATGGCCGACGTGGTTGTCTCTGGGAGAATACGCCAAAGCTTTGCAGCAGCTATAACCACCTGGGTCGATACTCCGTGCTTAACCAAGGGTAAGTTCGGGAAAGTTGAGCAGCACGGAATGAGGAGGAACTCGGGCCCAAGTCAATCGTTTGAGGAAGCCCGGGTAATGAAGGGTGAGATATCGTGGAAGGAGATACTCCTGGCAAGCACCCTGGGGGGTGCCAGTGAGGCAGAAAGTGATGTGATCTCGTCGCAAAGGTCTGCCAATGATGGATTCTGTACTCCGTAGTCGTTGAGGTTTTAGTAATGCTCCATCGTCGACAGAGATGCGGGGGGGGGGGGGGGGGGGGGGGCCCCCCACCCCCCCCCCCAAAAAAAAAAAAACCCCCCCCCCCCCCCCGGGGGATCGGGGGTACAACCCCCCCGGGCGGGCCCCCCCCCCCCCCCCCCCCCCCCCCCCCCCCCCCCCCCCCCCCCCCCCCCCCCCCCCAGCCCAACCCCAGGGCAAACACAGCTAAAGCTCCCCGGGCCGAATGGGCGATTCGGGTGTACAGCCCGCCGGCGGGTGCCGCACCAACCCCAGCAAAGCACCGGTCGCCTTTTGGTCCATTTCGATGTGGTTCTTCTCAAGAGACAGTCAGCGGAGTGGCGTGCGTGCCCTGAAACGAAGCTGGGACAGAGATGTTGGACCGTGTTGGAGCAGGCCATGCTGTCGTCCATTCTCAGGCTTCTGTGAAAGACGGTCTCACGGTCTCCACAACCCTCCGCAGAGCACTCCGCAGTAGAAGGATACCCCGCGTTCTGACCTGCATGGACGAGGCACGGGAATACCAGGGTGTTCGTTCTGGGAGCTGGGTTCCCCGCCACTGGTCTGTCTTGTTCACCGCTCCCAGCCCATACCTCCGGGATTTTGACCTCGTGTTGTTTGTGAACGGCCATGACTGGCGTCCATGGCGTCGTGCGTGTAGAAGCAGCGGGGTGGTGGGGAGAGATGGACGACAGAAACGTCGTGAGGGCAACATCAGCGCCAGTTGGAGCGATCAAGTGGAGCAATTCCATAGTCCCTTGTGGCCAGCCAGTTGATCGATGCATGGCGACAGTATATCGTCGAGTCGAGATGGTTCGGCGTCAGATCGTGGGAAAATGAAGAGAGGGTCGGCCCCCAATATCTATTCCATCTCGTCTGGAGTATGGCGGGAGGGGGCTGCTTGGCAGGTCGGATCGGGCCGGCCTCGGTCACAGACAAGGCGACGGAACGATCCTATCCGGACGGCCGTGGTTGGCCGTCATGGCACGGGCTCAGCCGGGCTTCTGGGGGCGCGGCGGCCGAGTTGCAGAGGCCATAGGGCCGGCCATTACCGGCCCGGGGGTTGTTGGCGGCCGATGCCAGGGCTGAATGGTTTCGGAAGCCCGGCTTGGCGAAACAAACATCAAAGATGGGAAGCGAAATCGTCTGATTTGTCGGGTGACGGATCTGCGTCGACTTTGAGACCTGAGAAAGGACAAGAGGCAGGGCAAGGGGCATCTTACCAGTGAACAATGGCCTTGCTGGAAGCGCAATCAGCTCGCATTGAGGCAGAAACGACATCAGGGAAAGACTTGAGAAACAAGTATCTCCCAATACGCTGTACATGTCGGGTTGAACGGGCCCAGGCACGCCGTCCTCAAAGTCTGGATCCGGGTACGGGAGCTGTCAACAGGCGCCGAGGGCGAAGCGCCGCGTCAAATGAGCGACTCGACAGAGAGAAAGGGGCTCCCTATTTGAAACAAATGGCTCGGAAGGATGAATAAGGTTGTCTGCTTGCCTCGACACGATACATGATACGCATTCCGTATCCGTACGGATTACATGCACAGAAATGATGAAGGGAAAAGGCGAAGCGAATGGAAAAAGACGACCCCAATTCTCAGCATTGACAAAAAAAATCAACGGCGGACGCGGCAGCGACGATGATCTCCCTCGCAGCAGCCCGTTTGTACGGATCCGTACCTGGCATGGAAGCTGCGGCTCGGATGTACCCTCCCGCTGCAAAGAGCGGACGAGGTACTTGGCATTAAGCGGGCTAATATCTGGATCAGCCAATGAGAACGGGGCGGGACCTTGGGGTATGTGCGTCATCCCAAATTAGCAGGGGAGGTCCAAGCTTCTTCAGGGAAGGCGTGGGGAGCTTAACGCCGTCTCGCCGTCTCCAATGCTCATTGACGCCTGCCAAGTTGACGCGCGCGTCCAGCACAGCTTCCAAGCAGCCAAACACACCTTCCAAACTCTCCCGAGTCCCTTTTCCCTTTCCAAGGGCCAATTGCATGTCTTTCGGATCTATCGAGGGCTAATTTGCCCATATGCCCATTCTTCCCTCCCGCTGTTTCAGGTCATTTAGCTGCGTTCGGCTGAGTGCCCACTGCTCAGTGCTCAGAGAATGCCCTTCGGCGCTCATTTCCGACTGCTCTCATGTTGGCGCCGGATTGGCGGAGCAATCGCAATCGCAGCGAAGGGAGCGCCCAACAGACGCGCGGGCGGCTACCGACGCTCTCGCTTCACTCGCTTCCAAACTCTTCCCCTCGAAGTCGACACTCGACACTCGACACCTCGTTCAAACTCGCACAACTCAACTCGACCAGCTTCATTTCGGTCAGGCACCCACCCATCGGTCAAGATTCTTCACCTTACCCTCCCACGCTGTCCAGACTCCACTGTCCAACAGCCGCGGGGCTCTCCACTCAGCACTACCTTCACGTACAGGCTACGACACCAGCGGCAGTCCTCGGCTACCGGCTGTAGTCCCGTCGTCTGCGTCGGCCGTGGGTTGTGCAATGTACGACCCTTTACAATTTCGTTGGCGCTCTCCGTCGTTGTCGCGCGCCAGCGCCAGCCGATCCGCTCATCATGTTTCTTTGTCTCTACCTCTTCGCGTCGTATTTTTCTCTACCGTTCGGTCGGGTCGGTGGTTGCTTCGCATGAGAGATCAGTACGACAAGGCGACCACTCGAAGAAGCCGAGGATGGGGCCGGCCGCATCGGCAGCGCCCTTGTGGTGGCCCGGCTCTCTCACGGCGATGTTTCGTTTCTCGGCTGTCAGGATCCCGAGGGCTTCCAGACATCTTGACAGCAGCCCGGGGCCAGGTTGCACCCAGCTTGGTCCTACAAGCAGCGAGTGCTGCTCTTGGGGCCAGATCTGCAAGATCGTGGTGCAGGCATCGCGGACATGGCAGAGGTGGTACGGCAAGGCAAAGCCTTGGTGTTGTTGTTGTGCTCGAGGCTCGCGGCGGCTAACACCTCGACGAGCCGCTCTGTGGTTCTCTCTTCTATTTTTGAAACACAGCTGCATGTCTTCCGCTCCCGCATCCCACGCCCACACCTACACACTCCCGCATTATGGTACCCCCTCCACCGGCACCTTGTGCAGTGGATCTTGGCCCTCGGTCGACCTGCCGCGCTCGGTACTTGGTCCCTCTGCACATTCTCGGTGCATGGCCAGGTACCTGAGATCCCATACACAACACCCATCCCTCTCATAGGCCAAGCGGCCGCGGAACCTCAACGCCATGCGTCCCCGCTGGCAATCTCCTGGCCTTGGTCTCCTTTTGCCCTTCTCGCTGCTCAGTTCTCTATCAGTAGGGGCTGGCGTGGAAGCTGTCTGTCTGCATACTACCATCTGATCAACCCCCCAGGCCTCTGCCACATGGAGCCGCCCCCCCTGCCGGATCAAGCTCCCGTGGCTGTTATATGCTAACCGCCCTCCGGGAGAGCGACGTCCCTGGTCTCCACCCCAGATGGTCTTGTTCGTAGCCGCCCACCTTCAGACAGACGCCACCCCGAAACTCGCCAGCCATTTACAAAGGCCCTTTCCTCCTACATGAGCTCTTTCAGACACACTCCCCAGTTTCGAGACGTCAGTTTGCTGTCAAGAACACCCTCGTTTCAGATCTCCACCCCCGGGACATCCATTTCCATCAACGCAGCAGGGAAACACCCCACAGGGCTCTGGTTGTCTGGATTTGTTTCTACTTTGGTCCCATCCACAACATCCAAGACGACCTCTATAAGTCGCCGGCCTCTCCGTCTCCATCGGACCGACCTTGAGCCTCTCTTTCAGACCCTTCGAGCCCAATCGACCCGCCGCGATCCGACCCAACCGTCGCTTACCTCTTCCCTTTTTCTTTCCTTGCCTTTTTTCTTTCCTACTTTCCTATCTCGTTCTTGTTGCCAGCCCTTCGTTTGATACGAAACGCCGGCCTCATCCACTCCAACCCTGTCCCACCTCCCAGCGAGAATAGTTGGACACATCGAGCTTTGGTATCCGGTTGACCGCACCGTCGCTCTCTCTAATCGCCCTATCCCTTGGCCGAGGCCTAGAAACCTACCTTCGCTTCTTCGACATCACCCGCCTCGCCAACCCCCTCCCGCCGACAGGGATACCAGCCGGCTCAGAAACTGAGCAGCCTTTCGTTGGACCATGCCAAAGTTGACGCGCGTGCCGGGTCAACACCAGTATCAGCAACAACTCCCCGTCTCTCTTCCTCAGACAGCCCCCGTCATGTCATACTATCCCGCCAGCCAGCGGCAGCTCCCCGCGTACTACGAGAGCCTCGCCTCGTCGGCCACCGCCCCGATGGCCATGTCGTCATACGATCCCTATGGTGTACCCCAGCTTCAGATGCCGACCACCAACACCGCAACCATGGGCGGCCCCGTGGGCGGGTCACTCCCACCCCAACACCGAGCCTCGTCGGGTGCGTGGAACCAGGATGACGACCAGGCGCTCTTGCGACTGAGGGCGATGGGCAAGAACTGGAACCAGATCCAGCGCGAGGCCTTCCCCAGCAAGACGGGCAATGCGTGCCGGAAACGGCACGAGCGTCTTATGGAGCGTCGGGGCCAGAATGATTTCGACAACCGCAAGCTGGAACGGTTATCCAAGGAGTACATGAGCATGCGCAAGGAGATCTGGCAGCCCTTGGCCCAACGCTGCGGCGAAAAGTGGAACGTCGTCGAGATGCAGGTATGTTGATGCCCATTCTTTTCTTTGGCTCTCTGCCATTGGAGAGCTCCCCCCTCCGACATCCCGAACCCAACTGACCCCGCCTGTTCCACAACAGTGCATGTCCAACGGACTCAAAAACATCCAATCGCACGCCCGGGCCTACGCTAGGCGGGAACGCCTCGAGTCCGGCCAGCCCCTGGGGCCCTACGACGACGACAGCGGCGTGTCAGGCATCGGCCTCACCCCCATTGAGGACATGGCCGATTACAGCAGCCCCGAAACGGGCTCGGCCGGCGCCCATTCGACCCCCGGCGGTAGCTCCAACGGTGGATCATCAACGCACCACGCCTCTTTCGGCGCCACCATGCACCACGCTCAACCCAGCTACCACCAGGGGGGTTATCACCAGAGCGGATACCAGCCGCAACATGGCTACAGCAACAGCGTCTCGAGCACCGGCACGGCTGGGTACGCGCACGCCCAGACGTCGTCCAGCCAGGGCGCCAGCCCGTACATGAGCCACAACAACCGGCTGCCCGGCGTGGGCGACCTGGGCATCAACTCGCTGCTCACCCGCGGCTCGGGCAATGGGCCATGATGTCTCGGCAGCTGGTCTTTCCTTTTTTCAGTCTTATATACCCCAACACTGTCGCCAACTTCCATCTACTACACCTACTACTACTTTAATACCCTCCCACCGCCCGTCATTTCTTCGGCATCGACACTCAGCTTTTCACCCTTTCACATGGAACACAAAATCGGCGTTTTCGGGATCTATGGGGTTCGCAGCATTGTTCACGACTGCATGAGACATTTTTCACTCCTTCCACTCAAGACTCTCCTTTCTTCCCTTTCTTTTCCTGTCTGGGCATTCAACAGGCGCACGGTCAAGGCAAGGCGTTTACGGGTCGGTGTTGATGCTATGTTTCGGGACGATGCAAAATTCGCCGTCGTCACGGGGAATCGGGCGTTGGGGTTGGACTCGGTCCCTTTCTTTCTTGTCATTGGGGAGTTTTGGCTTCAAGGGTTGTTCGCAAGGCGTTTGGATGATTGGCTTCGGATCGTATATTTCTTTTCTCTTCATTTTGTTGTCTGAAGAAGGGGGGGAGGCACAGCACAGCCGCCAGAACTACCCACACACCCCGCTGTCGTAACCACACCCCTACTGCAGGGGTGCCGACACATCTGATTTCTTTCTGCCGTCAACGGAGGACATTTTCTCTTATTCTTTTCCGTCAGTGTTTCTAGAGCGGAGGGGCGGAAAACAGGACCATCTGATCTTTACCATTTCACATTTGTTTGTTTCAAGCTTGAAATTTTCCGGGGACATTGCATCACGATAATCGGGAGGAGGGGGGAAATAACACTGGACGGGCAAGGAGCAGAAGAACCATATGTACAGTTTATCCCACAAGGAAGATGTGGCAGAAGAATGGGAACTGATACCACCGCATGAATTGTCACAATTGAGCATCGGACACGGATTTGCGACTGATGACTTGACTTGTCCGAGGCGATCTCAGTTTCGAGACCTCGAAGATGACATCTCGCAGCAAACAAAGAATCTCCCAAGGTCGAACCTCCGCAAGCGGCGGCCGCGTCTCCCATCCATGGAACCGACAGCTCGGTCGCCTTTACCCGCAGCCGCCGCTCCACGGCACAGTCGGTCGGTCGCCGACGATGCGACATTCCACCACCTCGACGGGCGGCTGTTTTGTCTCATCAAGCGCCAGCAGGTGTCGATGGCCTGCAGTTCAGCCCGCATCTCACCCAGTGTCTCGGGTGATCTCGAGTTCCGGTACGGAGAGGAGCGGAGGTATGAAATGGTTCGACTACCAACTAAATCGGCCTCGGTGGTTATCAGATTTGTTTGTTCAGGGGAGGTGTCATGTGCGACGTATTTCTCAGCCCGCCTTCTACTCATCTACAGAGACCATGGCGCATGAACTCCGATGCAAATGTATTCTACCAGTGAGGCCTTCATTCCGAATCCTCTCTCCGCTTCCTGCATGTTTCCGTAGCCTTGACGTCGAGATGTGCATCAACTCCAAGCCACCTACGCCTTCCCGACAACCGATCCAGGCCTTTCGTCTTCCTCATCGTCGTCATCTTCCCACTCATCCTCGTCCTCCTCGGGCTCCCCCATCACGCTCCTCCACACGCGCTGCCACATGCCCTTCTTCTGCGCCAGCGCCAGCACCATGACCACAGGCAGATGCCACACGCTGGCCCAGAACAGCCCCTTTGCGCTCCCCTTGTGGCCCTCGTGCCTCCAGAACCGCACCGCCTCCCTCACCAGCCACAGGTTGACCGGGGCGCTCGTCACGGCAAACGTCCACTCCGTCACGCCGACCGCGCACAGCCCGACGCACAGCGGCACAAACACCAGGCTGTAGCGCAGCGCGACGCGTGCGTTGCGGGCGGGGTGGACCCACGCGAGCATGCGCAGCCCGGCGGCGCGGTACTCGTCGCGGATGCCCCACGACAGCGGCATGAAGTGCGGGAACTGCCAGGCGAAGAGCAGGGCGGCGAACAGCCAGCCGCCGGCCGACGAGCCGTCGGCGGCGAAGAGCAGCTCGCGCCAGGTGCCGTCGGCCGTGGCGCTCTCGCCGGCGGCCGCGGCCCAGCCCATCAGCGGCGGGATGCCGCCCACGACGGCGCCCACCCACGTGTTGGCCGCGTGGAGCCGCTTGAGCGGCGTGTAGGCGCCCGCGTAGAGCGCGATGTTGAGCGCGCCGAGGAAGGCCACCGTCGGGTTGACGCCGAGGTAGAGGGCGAGGGTGCCCGTGGCGCCGCAGCCGAGGGCGAAGAGCACGGCCGCGCGCGTGGTTAGGAGGCGGCGGACGAGCGGGCGGGCGCGCGTGCGGCTCATCTTGGCGTCGGTGTCGGGCTCGTAGAGCATGTTGAGGGCGTTGGCGGCGGCGGAGCAGAGCGTCGTGCCGGCGGTGAGGAAGAGGAGGGTGAGCGGGGAGAGGGACGGGGCGAGGGCCGGGTCGAGGGCCGTGGCCGAGAGGAAGGCCGGGACGGGGTAGAGGGCGTAGGGAACCATGGCGGAGAGGACGACGAGGACGGTCAGCCGCGGCTTGGAGAGGGAGAGGAGGGCCGAGAGGTTGCGGCGGAGGGAGGAGGAGGGGTGTTTGGCTGCGGCGTTGGCGAGCATGGCGGAGGCGTCGGGTGGGAGGGTGGCCGTGGGTGCGTCCGGGTCGAGAGCGGCGGCGGCCGCCGCGGCGTCGTCTGCGGCTTTTCGTCGGGCGGCATGTCGCCTGCGATGTGGGGGGAGGGATGTATCGTAGGGGGCGAGGGGGTCATTCGCGGGGGCGACCGGAGCGGCAGGGTCGGAGTGTTCGGTCGGTCGGGCGGGCTGGACAGCGGGGGAAGCGGTCGGGACGAGGATGTTCCGGGTTTGAACGGGGCCATTTGCGCGGTCGAGGAAGGTGTTGGAGAGAAAGTAGCCGGCTCGGAAGCGCTGGTGCGGCTGGGGGAGGGCGGCGGCGGCGGCGGCGGGCCGGGACAGCGCCGACTTGGAAAAGAGCCTCGGGGCTCTCAGGCCCCTCAGGCGTGGTGATGTAGATGGCGATGGGAATGCCGACTGCTCGCGGAGCAGGGCGCGCTGGGTGCATTGCCAGCAGGCATTGTCCAAGATGCTGGGTCGCAGCCTCGATATTGGCGGTCGCATCGTTGTACTGGGTTCACGAGCCGGCCAGAATCGCCATGGTCGGCCGTCAATGGGGCGTCGAGGCGGGCAGTCAGTCGTCGAGGTCGAGGGACTTGGGCGAAGTCGAGTCGTCAAACTTTCCCACCAGTTCCGTCACTTGCAGGTCTTGGCTTTTTGGTGGAGCTGCCCTGGTCAAGCAGGCCAAGCTCGGCTCTCAGGTGCCCGTGGCTGTGCTGAAGTGTCTCTGTACGTCTCAACCGCCAGGTCGCCTTGGCACCAACCACGCTAAAATAGCTTAGCGTACCCGCAAGTGGGAACGTAATTAACACCGCCAGATACCCTTATAGCAACGATATCTTAATTTAAAGCCATCTCCAGCCCCCGCAGTAGCGAAATAGCAGTATTTATAGTATTAAATCGCTACCTATTATAGTCCGCTATACTAATTAGTACTAGCGCGCCCTCGCTACGGCTATACTAAAGGGAGACGAGCCTAATAGTATAATTACCGACGTTACAAACCTTAGCCTCTGGTAGATTTAACGATATCGTAGGACCCTTAAGTATACCGGAAGCCCTTTCCCCGTACGCCTTCGCGTATTATATAACGCTCTTTTAATAAGGCCTTAGGTTATAAAGGTATCTCTACGCCCCTTAAGCTAAATCCTTACGCTATACCGTATTAACCGCTTTTATAATTAAAAAGTATTTAAGTAGTTACTTACGAAGCCGGACCTTTTCCTTAACGAGATATAATAATTTATAATATAGTCTTATAACCTTATCGTTAGCCGATTTACTATCTCTTAATACTTAACCTTATTTAAATAAATTAATAAGAAACTATACTTTAAAGCCTTATAAAGGGATTAGGTTTTATAGGACGATTATATCCGTTAGGTATTTAATTTCTTTATAAAGATACTAATATATTATAATAAGTTAGGGACCGATAAATATAACGACGCCTAATAAACTAGATAAGTACCGAGAGGCGTAACTCCGTAGTTAAGTAATACCTTAATATATAATAACCGGTTTTATTTACTACCGGCGATTTACGTAAATAGTCTCCTCTTACTATATATATATTAAAGGTATACGGATATCGATAAGTTTACTTACTAGATTAAGAAGGATCTCCTACCTCGTATAAACTTTTTTCCGGACTATAATAGTATATTAATAATAAATAACGTATCGTAGTACTACGATCCGGAAGTAGTCCGGTTATATAAAGAAGTAGGCGTATTATTAAAGTTCTTACTCCCTTACTCGCCTAATTTTAATTTTATCGAGTCGTACTTTAAAAAGATAAAGAAGTATATATAACGGTAATACTCGTAGTCGTCTAGAGATATAATAAACGCCGAGGACTTTAAGGTATTCCTCCGCGACTACGTAACGATCGTTAGCGAGAAGGTTAAAGTAATTTAGGGATAGTATAAATATTTAAGGGTTCCGTTTAGGTATAAGGATAGGTAATAAGGTAACCGTAAGGTTAATTAATTATATTATACTAGAGGGGGGTAGTAATAAGAAGAAGGGGGAGTATCTCGCCTCTGCTACGAAGTAGAGAGGTAGTACCCCTCCTTCCTTATCTAATTACCCTATCTAATCTATATAGGGTAGTACTTAATTGTTATACCTTTTAAGGCCTTCCAGGCTATTATACTAATTAATCTACCCTTTCGGTATTAAATGCCGGTATACGAAAGAGATCTCGCTACCCTTAGCGAGCCTACTCTATTTAATTACCGACCGTTTATTTCCTTTACTTCTTTAGCCGCTAGCTCCTATACGTACCTATCGCTAGTTCCTTCTTTACAGGCGCCGCAGGCTTTACACGAGCTTCCCTCGGGTCGCCCTTACCCTATACCGACTTACCCTTACTAGGTACTACCTCCGTAGCGTCCGGCTTCCTACCGATCCGTACCTAGTATTCCTCTACTAACTCCTACGAGTATCGTAGCTTCTAATTAGTCTTTTAAACGTTATATTCGTATCCCTAGCCTTTCTACTTAATTAGGAACTCCGTACCGTATCTACTGTTAATCCGATACTATATTACGCTCTCGAGTTCGTATACCTCCCTGTCCTCGAGGTCGGAACTAAGCTAAGTATTCTCGACTAGATTAGGGGGCGGAAGGTCGTAGTAGAAAGGGTCCTTGTCTTATAGGTACGGTATTAGGTACTCGACGGAGACGACCGGGTATATCTTTATAAAGGGTAGGAGGTTTAATTCGTAAGTTAACTACTTAACGCGCCGAATTACTATCTATAGCCTGGATCTTTACTATAAGAACTTCCTCGATAGGCGACCTAGTAGGTAATACTTATTATAAAGCCGTAGGTATACCTTATCTCCCTTACGGAATTCTATTTACCTATAAGAGGAGTTAAATCGTCGCTTTATAGTAGCGTTAGCGAAGTCTATAGCGAGTTAGGCGTCTTTACGTAATTCGTCTCGTAGTATAAGGACTTCGGTTACCTTATCTACTACCTTACCGGTTCTAGTAATAGCTTTTAGGATACCGTTTAGCTTAACGTTAAAGAGATACTCGTACGGGGAATATTTAATAACTTCCGAGTATAAGTTATTTAGGTACTACTATAGGCTAGGTAAGATCTTTACTTAGTTCCCGTCCGGGTATATAAAGTAGTAATATTTAATCGCGATCTTAACGGTTTAATTCTTATACTTTATAAACCCGTCGGCTCGGGGATAGTACGCCGCGGTTATTATTAGCTTAATACTTAATATCTTCTATATACCTTACTATAACGATAACGTAAACTTACTATCCTTATCTAAGATAATCCCCGCCGGTATACCTTAGTCTTATAAAAGTAGGCTTTTTATAAGAAGCTCTCCCTATTCCTATACCTTATAGGTAGTATAGCCGGGAATTAGTATCGTACGTCTCGAGCTTTTATCGCTAACTATTAAAAGGGTATCGAATTCGGTATACCTTTTTATATACTACTAACTTCTAAAGCTAGTAGTTATTAGTAGTTTAACAATAAAGTTAAGCAATATAACCTTTATTAGGAACGGGTCCGTATCGATAAGCTAATACTTTCCGAGCCCTTATTACCTATCGGTTTAATTTAATTAGTATATAAGGTAAAACTTAAGGTAGCGCTTTACTAAGTATATTTTATTATTAATTAATAAGTCCTTTAGGTCGTATAGTATCTTATCTTTACCGAAATAGTACTTTTTATTATAGGCGGCTATTAATACCTCCTTAACTATCCCGTAAGGGATATATAGGCTACGGGTACTATCTTTATAAATATTATAGATAAGGCTATCCGTAGCGACTTCGAAAGGGTAACCGACTCTAATCTAAGGGGCGCTTAAAGCGTTCTTCTCTATATCCTCGTAGCCCTTAACGTTAGCTAGGACCTTAATATACTTACTATCTCTTTCGTACTCGGCGACGAACTTCGCCCTCGTACTATTATCTATCTTTACCTTTACGAGGGTAAACTATACCTCGTCGAGTACTACGTCTTCTCTTAAGCGCTCCGGGGTATCTTATAAAGCTCGTAGTCGGCTAAGGGTATCGGGGACGAAGTTCCTCTTACCTAGTAGGTACTTAACTTTAAGCTCGTATTATAATAAATATACCGAGGCGTTAATAAGTCTTTTATTAGCCTTATCCGTTAACGTTATATTTAGAGAGGTTTACTTTACGATCTCTTTAATAGCTAAATAGTCCGTTAGTATTACCGTCGGGTAGTTTACAGAGTATAGCGTTATCCTTAGCTTCCGGACAGCCTATACGAGGTATACGACTTTTAATTCCGATAGGCCGTAGCTTACTTCCGCTTTAGATAAGCTTCTACTAAGGAATATAATTAGCTAGACTTACGTAGCGGAAATAATATCTCCCGGCTACTGATCGGTATCCTTTTTACGGTAGAAAACTATAACGTTAAATCCTCGTTCGAGGGACTTATCGACTTATAAGTATAGCTACTTATTAGGGTTGTAGTAGTAAAGGATCGTAGGACTTTCCCTATAGATAGCCTTTTAGATAGCGTCGAAGGATACGAGCTCTACTATAGTCGGCTTAAAGTCTACTTACTAATAGTATATTACTCGCTTCCCTTAATTCCCGGTAACGATCTTACCTTCTTCTCTCCCTTTAGCTAGTAAGGCTACCTTTTATAATTATAATAGTTCGGTAATCTTAGTAAAGTAGGGGATAAAGTAACGTAGGAATCCTACGCTACCGATATACTACTCTAGGGCCTTAAGGTTCTTAGGAAAAGCGAGGTTTTTAAAAGCCGTTAGCCGATTACTCGTATTAGTTAATTTAAAGGTATCTACCTTAAATCCTAGTAGTTCTACGTTAGGGTATCCGAAAAAGGACTTCTTTAAGTTAACTAAGACTCGCTTCTTTTCGAATAAGGCGAATACTACTAATAAGTACTCGACGTAGTCGTTTAGATTATCCGAGAAGATAATAATATCGTCGATAAACGCTCTCGCGTATACTACGTACGGTCCTAATAGCCGGTTTATAAATCGTTAAACGTAGGCCGGCGTATTCTTAAACCTTATTAGCGCGTAGTTCGCCTTCTCTAAACTACGCGGACTAATAAGCGTAAAGCGATCGCGATACGGGGGATATACTTTAAACTAGTAGAAGAAAGAGGTAACGTCGACTATGGTAATAAACCTTTTACCTTAGATAAATCCGACGATATCCGATTAAAGGGGTAGGGGATAGTTATCTAGTACTACTACCTTATTTAGTATTCGTAAATCGATAACTATATAACTCTTAGGTTTATTATAAACCGTTCTCTAAACTATAAATACGGGGTATACGAACGGAGTCGCCTTATTTATAAGCTCGAGCTTACCCTACTTAAATAACTCGCCGAAGATTATATCTAATACCTTTCGATCTCGCCTACTAAGTGGATAACTTCTCGAGCTAACTTTATAATTCTGCTAGCTATTTACTAAAGGTACTTTTATTATTTCTTCTTCTAGGATATCGATCTAGTAGTCGTTAACTTAAACTTTAAGGAAGTCCTTAATAATACTAACGAGACGCTTAGCGATTACGGGGTCTTTAGCGAAAACGTATACTCCTTCTTTTATAACGATCTCTATATCTACTTCTATCTTTAGTCCTAGGGTAAAGTACTTCTTAGGCTTATAAGGGGGCCTATACTAGTACTCGGAGTTAGAGTTATCTTAGTATCCGGGTATAGTAAATATAGTAGTATAGATCTTATCGAAGTTAGGGAGAGCGCCTAGGTACTTATAAGTATTAATAACGTAGTTATTAATTAATAGGTTAGTAAACTACTAGGTAATTTTAAAAACTTAATCGGAAAGGGGAGTACTTAATACGCTAGATCTAGGTTCGTAAGTAGTTATTAAAACTTATAGCTACTTTATAGTAGGGGCGACGAAATCGGCGATACTAGCGAGTAAGAACTCGGCGTTAACGTTCGGTTAGCTAGTTAGGTTCGTACTTATTACTTACGCGCTTACTTCTCTCGGCTATATAGCGGAGATTACTAGCCTAACGGTAACTAGCTTTATTACCTTACTTTATAAGGTAATAAAGTATCCGTTATCCGTAACCTCTTTAATTCTACCGACGAAACTACCCTTAGGGATTATTAATATACCTTCGGTATTATTAACTACTACGACTATCTTAAGTAATTTAACGTTTATTACTATATTTACTACTACGCTATACTTTACTTTAAAGCTAAAGCTCCGGTCGTTTAGTATAGGCTTATAGTTAACGGGGATATATATAGACTCGCCTAGTAGTAGGATTACTTTTCTCTATATCTTAACCTTTCTAACGTATAATCTAGTCGTGGCTATTACGTCGAACTCGACTACGAAACCGCTTATCTTTCCGAAGGTTATAAGGTTAGTACCGAAATTAAGGTTAGTCTCGAATAACTTAAGGAAGTCGTTACCGAGTAAAGCGTTAACGGGTAAATCTTCTACTACCTATGCGGACTTAGTAAAGTCCGTTAGCGTAAGGTTACCTTCCTCGTTTATTCCGGGGAGATAAAAGTTAAATATAGCCTATTCTAATAGTCTAACGTACGCCTTATATAAACCTTTAGCTCCTCCTTCTCGGTACGTAATTATATACTTTATAGTAGATAGTAGCTTATAGTTAATATATAACTTACTAACGCCTAGATCGAAATAGATTTCGATATTTTCTACATCGGGGGATACCTTCGCCTTTACTCGTAGATAGGTATAGCTAGAAAGTAAGTTATTATCTACCTTAGCTATAAGGTTAGTAGAGGCCTTAATTCGCCTAATTTAACGGTCCCCGGATATATCCGCTACGTAATTAACTACTTCTATCTCTACCTTTAGCTCGGCGGGCCGGATAAGTCCCCTCTTTACGTCCTTATAAACTTTAAGGTAACGGAAGAGCTCGTTATACGACTAAAGTTCTCGGCGGTAGTAACTATATATACGCTTAAAGGGGTCGTTTAGTAACGGCGTATATAAGCCCTCCCTAAGGACTACCTTAAACGGTAAGTAATTCTTAGTATAAGCTCTTACCTTTACCGCGGTAAGAAACTTTACGTAATACTTATAGTAGGTAAGGTACTTATCTAGAATAGCGAGCGTAAAGTAGGCTAAGTTAGTCTCAGAAGCTCAGACCCGTAACGGTATAGATACCTGCCTACATTTTTAACCAATTAAAAACGCCGGGATATCTTACTACCGAAGGGTCTAAGGTTACACAGGGCATTTTAGCTTCGATTAACCTTTTTTTTTTTTTATCATATCCTACAGCGTATAGCCAGACAGTTACAGCGCTATACCGCCTAAATTTTTTTTCTACGCCTTAACTATCTTAATCCCTAGCCCTATATTTATATATAACCCTTGTAATTAATCCCTTATATAACTTATCGTTTATATATTTAACTAAGACTCTTCGTTACGACTTCTTTAGTTAAGTAAGCTAATTTAAAGCTATAAAACTACTATAAATAGCCCTTATACCCCCCCTTATAATACCGTTATATCCTTACCGTTATTACCCTTTTATTATCGACGATATAGCTACGACTAGATACCGATATAATATAACTTTAACCTAACTTTTAAGTTATCTACTATATTTACCTCCGATATCGAGTCCGATTTATCTAGCTTTAACTACGAAGTTAAAACGGATACCGAGAAAGTAAACCCTACTATATAAGCTCGCTTAGCTAAGACGGCTTCGTATCTAAAGGATATTTATAAATAAATATAGAATATATAGGAACGGAACTATATTTAAGACTACTTATATTTATATAACTCTAAGGGGGTAAAGTATAATTTTTACTACTTTCTTCGGACGGTATATAGTAATACTATCTCTCGATTAAAGGTTTAGTTCCCGTAATATACTAACACTACCTTTAGGGCGAAAAAGCTTATTCGTACTCTTAAGGACCTAGTTATTTAAAGTTACTTAAAAACCTAGGATATCTTTATATAATTTAAAGAATACGTACTAGTATCTATAATTATACCTCCTCTTCGGGAAGAGTTAATAGCCCTATCTCGGAATATCCCGCTCTTCGATAGCTTCGAGTTCCTAGCTATCGATAAGACTAACCCCTTTACTACTATTAAAGAGATAATTCGTAAGGAGTATATACGAGAGAAGTTTAAGGGGGTTTAGGGACTAATATCTAGCGTTACTCCTACCTTATCTAGCGTATTACTTAAGTTAATCGAGTATTAACGATTATATAAGCCGTCTAATACTTATATTAGTAGTCGTATCGCCGTAAACTAGGATCGAGCCGTTATAATCCTTATTATTATTATAGGTAGCTATATACTTAGGGTAAGTAACTTTTTCTTTAAAGTTATAAGGATATACCTTAACTCGTCTAGTATTCCCCGCCGTATATACGAGACTCTTTATTCCCTCGGTATCGCCTCCGCGTATAAGCCGATACAAAGTACGAAGTACGAGCTCGTTAAAGACGTAAAGGTATATTTTACTTATTATCTTATATTATATATTATTAACGATACTAGTAGGACTAACTCCTTTAAGTAGTTAAAAACCCTAAGCTTATTATCGCTTAGGATAACTTTAACTTCCTCGATAAAGTTTAGGTAACTACTAAAAGTAAGAAAAATATTATAAGGAACCTAATAACTTATCTCCTCTTTTCTATATCCGATATACCCGGACCGTTTTATCGTAACTAATACTAACTAGGCGTTAAGTTTAAGTATAAGTAGATATTAAGCTACCTCGTACCCCGCCTATCTTTCCTACTAGATATTATTAGTTCGGTAGTTACCTCCGGGTTTAAAAGCTTCTTCTTAGCCGCCGACGATTCTACCCTATCTCCGTTTTATTTAGTTAAATTCTTTATAGTAACGCGCTATATTACTAATAAAATATATATCTTATAAACGCCGTCGATATTAAAGAACGAAGGCGAGATTTCTAGCGTTTATCGACTTTACGACTCCCTATTCTAGATATACCTTAGTATAATAAACGATAAGTTCGACTTAAATAGGTTATTCCTCGTATATAGCGACTATTTAATAACTACCCTTAACTAGCGTATTATATCTAGTTAGCGCGAAACGACGGATACTTATAATTAAAAGAATTAAATCCTACTAATACCTACGTTATTCTATATCTAGCTAAATCTAATTCGACTAGTCTAGCGTATATTCTAGCCGATAATAATATAGGATAAGAATAGCCTCGGTCGATAACGGAAGATATCCGCTAATAAGTACGAGTTCTTCGATAATATATACCTCCTTAAAGACGCCTTCTATTTATATATACTAACCTTTATAATCGCTAAGCTAGTAAAGTAAGGGCGTATCGACCCTATACGCGTTAATAAACCTAACGTAATAGCCGTAATCTAAAGGGTCGGTATATCCGCGTTTATTAATATACTTATCGGTATTCGCGTATAATTATTTACCCGGGGTATACTTATAGGATATAACGATAATATTATAAAGGCCGATATATATATCGACCGCTAGTATCGTAACATTTATCGATACCTTAATATTATATCTATTCTTTTAGTATTAATATAAGCTATCCGTTACGAGGACTATAATATTATACGAGGGGTTATACCCCTCCTCCCCGTACTTTTTTTTAAAGGGAAAGGGATCTAGTATAGGCCTAAGATAACGTACTTCGCCTAGCTACTATACGACGAGGTTTATAATAAAGAGCTTAGTAATATTATTCTACGGTATAGGCTTATCGAGGTAACTACGAATAGCTTATATACTAAACCTATCGACCTTACTATTAAGTATACTAACGTAGTTAGTACTTTCTATATTAAGTATAATAAGAACTTTACCTATAACGTCGACGTTATATTCTATAAGCTATCCGCTATTAATAGTATCGTCGCCGCTATTTATAACTCGGTTAAATAGTCGTTCGGGCGCTATATACTAGGCGACTATACTTCGCCTAAGACGTTTAACGACGTAGTCGAGTAGTTAACGGTTATCTATAATAATAAGTAGGTATCCGGGCTAACCCCCCCCTTACAGCCTAACGCGCCTATAAATCCTAAAAAGTAAGGGGTAGTTAACTAAACCGAAGAGTTTATCGCTCCCGAGGTATTCTTATAAGGTATTAACGAGTTATTTAAGCGGAAGGTTAGTAACTTTAATAAGAAGTTCGTTCGTACTAGCCTAGTTATTATAGCCTTACCGGATATCGCGATATTAACTAAAGATAGGTCTATAGAGGTATTTAGTCGGTAGGACTACGCGGAAGAGGAAGGCGGGAATTAGTCGGATTCGACCGACGACGATATATAAAATTACAGTAGTAATAAAGTCGGTAGTAAATCGTATATATACTACCTATAATCCTATACTAGCCCCTACCCCCCCCTGTAAAAGGGTAAGTAGGGGTAGAAAGTAGTACTTTTTTTTAGTATTTCTATTTTCGTAACTATAACTATCCCGTAAACTATCGCTATAACTATTTTCCAATATTATATAAGTAACTATAAGGTACCGCTAAACTACGAGAACTTAGGTATATACCCTTAAATACCCCTAAATACCTACTAACTACTATATTAAATCCTATACTACTACTTATTACTAAATCCTCCCGAGGCCGTATTCTAAAAGTATACTTCTATACCTCCTACCCTACTTATCTAATTACTTAAAGGTTTTCTTACCCCCTTTTCCCGGTATCTTAATATTCTTAAGCTTAAACCTATCGAATATAGGAGTACCGGATTATCTTAACGTACGAGCTAGTATAGTCGGTTCCTGGGTAGCTTTCTTAGCCTTAACCCGCCTACCTTTAGTAGCTAGGGTAGCCGTTAGTACGGGTTTAATTAAGGCGGTATCCTTTATATCCGATATCGGTAGCGGGGAAAGCTTATCGTCGTTATTTATATTACCTATATTAAGCGGCGGGGTAGCCTCCGGAGAGGGCTTAGGGGTAGCCTCCGGGGAAGGCTTAGGGGTAGGCTTCGGGGAGGGCTTCGGGGAGGGCTTAGGGATAGGCTTTAAGGTAGCCTCCGGGAAGGGCTTAGGGGTAGGCTTCGATATAAGCTCCGGGGTAGCCTCCGGGGAAGGCTTAAGGGTAAGCTTCGGCGTAGGCTCCGGGGTAGCTTCCGGAGAGGGCTTCGGGGTAGGCTCCGGGAAGGGCTTAAGGGTAAGCTCCGGGAAAGGCTCCGGTACAGTATCTAATAAGGGCTTAGGCGTAGTTAAGCTAGGCGCGGGCTAAATAGGTTTTAGTCCGCTACTTAAACTTATCTCTTACTTAATAAAGATACCGGTATCTATACTTATAAGGTTTTAACTAAATAGAATATCCTTTATTATTAATAAGTCGGTATACTACTACTTAATACTAGGATTAGTAATACTTAATTATACCTACGCCGAGAGCTTACCGGATACTTCCGCCCGCTTTATTTAGTTATAGGCCCTTTTTCGGAAAATAGTAAACCTATCTAAGGTTCGGTTACTAGTACCCCTAAACTCGGTATCGAGCTTTACCTCCTCGATAGTATCGGGATCTATATCCCGTAAACTATTCTTAGTAACATACCGTATATTATCCTACTTAAAGTTATCCTACCTAAAGAAGTAACCCTTAGCCTTATCCTATATTACCTCGTTATACTTATATCGAGCCTTACTTAAGGATCCAAGGGCGTAATTATTAAATAGCTTTTTAGGCTTATAAAGTAATAGCTTAATACGCCCTAAGCGGATTAACCGATCGAAGGCCCTTATCGACGGTTTAAACTCCTTTAAGTTACCGAATAGGCCGTCCTCGTTATTCTAGGCGTATATATCCGGAAGACTAGTATCGCTTATATCTATATTATCCTCGACTATTAGCTCCTTTACTTTCTAAGTATATACGTCCAGGTCGCCCGATACCCCGGATATATAGGTATCGGGTCTCGTAATAGCCTTACTATTAAACGAATTATCGTCGCCGGGCTCGATAAACTCTTTAAACTTAAGGGTAGGCTTTTCGTCTTTCTCCTAACGGCGACGTTATCGATAGGGTTTCTTCGACGGTATATCCTCGGGCCCACTACTATTAATAGGATACTTCTTTAGTAATATATTAAGCGGGGTATCGTTTAATATACCGAACTCGTAAAGCCTCGCTTTACTAAAGTACTTAACTACTACCTTAGCCTCTTTAAAGGGTATTTTCGTATACCGTTCGACGGCCGCTTTATCCGGTTTACCTAAATACTTAATCGTAAACTTTACTACCTTCTCCTATATCTACTTTCCGAAGTTATATAATACTCGTAAAGTAGTTAACTCGTCTACTATAACCTTATTATAGTAGACGTTTATCTAAGTCGGCCTAAGTAAAACTAGGCTATCGTAGACTAGTATATAGTCCTTAAAAGCCTTATCCGTCCTACTATAATTTACCGGTAAGTCGATAAAGTCTATCTAACTTAAGATTCCGATAAGGACTTAAAAATAGAAGTTTCCTATTACCTAAGCCTTAGGTCCTTTATAGTCTTCGATATCCTAAGGCGGCTCGGTATACTAAGCGAAACCGTTAAAGTCTATTATAAATATAATACGACAAACCTCGTAACTCTCGAGTAGGAGGGCTATCGGGTACTTAATAAAGTAACGGACGTAGGCTATAACTTTTATAATATACTAGGTTTATTAACGGTAATCTAGGAGTATATACCTAATTTAAGGATAGGATAGGGCGGCGTACCTTTTATATTATACGCTCTTCTATTTAGTCGTTTAATATACTAGTAATACGGATAAAGTACTACTTAACCGTATTTTTCTAGCCTAGGCGGTACAAGCGGCCTATCGCTTACTAAAGGGTAGCGACGTTCTAGACTATTATCCTAATAATACTATTCGAGTAGGCTATATAGTAGTTTAATCCTATACTCGATATCTATATACTAAGTACGAGAAACTAAAGGGGATACGATAAATCGTTAAACTTATTTAGGATATTAGAAGCCTTTATCCCTATCCCGGCGTAAATCTAGTTAGCCTAGAAACCGGCGGCTTAGAGTATAGCTAGTATAGCACTAGTAGTAATATTAGTATTATTATCCCGCGGGTATAGGCGTAGTAATCTAGGAGTATATACCCGGTCTAACCGAACTTATAAGGCGTATACTCCCAGATTTCCTAGGTAAGGGGGGGGGGGGTTAGTATAACTTACTATTATATCTAAAGCATATTAACTATAAAGATAGCCTTCTCCCCCGCCCTTACCTATTAATTTACCTTATAAAGATAATATACTAGGAATAGTAATTTATTTACGGAGAACGCTAGTCGAGGGTACTAGTCCTTACCGTAAAGTCGATCGCCGTCGTCCTAATCTAATATAAGCTATATATAACTAATCCTACCGTCCTAGATATTATTATAGATATTACGGATTATCTCTACTAATAGCGCTATTACCCTTTTACCCTTATCCCGGTTAGCCTATATCTAAGCCGGCCGGAACTATTTACCGATATTAAGCGCGGGGAGGTTATTTATTAGCTTAGTAGTAGTATCGGTACCGTCGTCCCCTATCTTTTCCGCCTCCCGTATAACTATCGATAGCTTATATTTTAATACGTTACCGATAGTATCGTCGACGAGGTAAAGTCGGTAACCGTTTAGGTAGAATAAAGCTTATACCCCGAGCCGAATCCCTTAAAAGTCGATAATTAACGTAGGCTTATCCCTAAAGTCTATACTAAGGGTTTACTAGCCTATAAAAGCCTCGAACTATACCGGAGTATATATAATAGGGCGGCGTTACTTAAAAGATAGCCCCTTAATACCCTTACATTTTACCTCTAGGATTACGTTAATATATACCGTAATATCCTTTTAGTACCGCCGGTACCGGATATTAATACCGATAATTATATTAGCCGGGAGCGCTCCCCTAGGCGAGAATATTAACCTATTTAAGGATAATATTAGAAGTAGGATAACTAAGCTTATCGGTTACCTAACCGTAAATATATTATTTACCTTAATAAGAGTAGAGATAATATAGGCTAAGCTCTCCGCGTTAATTTTCGACTAGAAGGTAGGGTAGAGGAACTACTACTTTAAGCCGTTAACTTTATATATCGTCTCTAACTTTATAATAACCGTATTATCCTTAGAATATATCTATATAAAGAGAACGCCGTCTCGGGTATATTCCGGCTCTAGCTTTTTAATAATATTTATATCGCTAATCTTCTCTACTAGGTCGGGTTTTATCCGCTAGTATATATAGCTAGTATTAAAAATCTATTAATTTAGCCCCTATAAGTCCTTAACTCGGTTCTAAGCTATAGTCGTAGTATAAAGACCGATTTTATACTTTAGGATAACCTAAACGAGCCGTTATACCCGAGTTTGTCGGTTTCGTAATAAGGCTACCTTATTAATATAAACGGCCTACTACTTAAAGTCCTTAGCGAGCGTAAAGTATAAGATATACTTAATATTATTACGGTCTTCGTTATCGTCTTTATTACCCTTTCCGAGGTTATCTCCGGCTAGATTAGGCTTAAAGGCGGCTCTAACGGTACTAGGGCCGGTATCTTTAAGTTTTATAGCCTCTTTAGTAGCTTACCTATTAAAAGTTAGCCCTATAGACGGGAATCTAGGCGTATCTACCTAGATTATAAAATAATTCCTATTCTAGGAGTATACGCCTATATACTTATAGCGGGGCGTATACCCCTAGAGTACTAAGGGGGAGGGGAATATACTTTAAGTTATAAAATAGAAATAAACCGTAGGTATAGTTGGACTGGAATATTACTTTTATAAATATCGTCGGGTCGAAATACTTAGTAATAAACTCGGGTAGCAGCGTACGGATTTTAGTATTATAATAAGCCCGAACCTTACTTACGATATCGGCCGGTATACTATAGTAATCGTAGATCTATACCTAGTTCTCTACCTTATTAACTATTACCGGCTCGGTATATACTAACCGCCGGGCGAAGGTATTCGCCGTTATAATAACGATTATTAGGATATTCTCCGGGTTTTTCTTATCCGTATTTAACGCCCTATATTTATAGTCGAGGTTTACCTTTAAAAGGAATATAATATTATTTATTATTAGGAAGTTATCTTAGTTCCCGAAAAAAACGAAAATCCTAAATATAGGAAAATTATTTAGGATTTCTATTATAGTCTAAATAACTAATAAGCTAGACGTTATAAGTAGTATTAAACTAAAATCGTAGTCCCTATCTAGGTTAGCCGCGACCTTTGTAAAAGCGTTATAGTAGTCGAGTAGGATTGTTAGTAAATATATAATAGTTTTACCGATACCGACGTCGCTCGTATTTAGAAACTTATAGAACGGGGACTTCTTTAGTAAATAATAGGTATATACGTTTATAGATAGTAAGGTTAGCTTATTTTATAGGGAATCTAGGTATATACTCCTAGCTAGGGGACGACTAGGCGTATACGCCTAGGTCCTAGCTCCGGGGTAATTTACTAATTAATTAATAAGGAAGGAGATATTTTCTACTTACGGCGTTAAGGTCCTAGTCCCCTTACGTAAACCGATTACTAATAAGGCCGTAATTATATTTTTCGATAAAAGGCTTATCCGGGTAATAGTTAAAGGTATCCTAATTATCCTTAACGACTAAGTTATCTTTAAGGAGTTTATTTAACAGCTTAAGGCTAAATAAGAATAACTACGGTTAGGATCTCCGGGATACTTTATTCTTAAACGGGTAGGATTCGCTTAGAATTAACTTTCGTATCTAAGAGCCTAACTTACCTAGGCAGGTATAGTAATTTATTATATCTATATTCGTATCCGCGCTTATATAAGCCTCGAAAGCCTTCCGGTTCGTACCTAACGCTAGCTATAGTTACGTATCTATTCTAAATTTATACTCCTTATCGGCCTGTAGTACCGCCTCTATCTTATCGTAATCGGCCTATAGCTAGGCTAAATAAGTTATATACCGGAAGTAATTCGGTAACGCCTTCCCGATATCGTTATCGGGCTATCGCTCCTCTAATATCTCGAATTTACTAAGTTAAGGGTTATATAACGACGTATAAAGTTACTAAATAATAATAAAATCTAAGATCTTTATTACCTAGCTCGACGCTTTATATCGGCGATTTTACACCGTAATTAGCTCGATCCGGTACTCGAACGGTACTAATAGGTTTACCTCTACCCTAAGGCGTTAGAAAAACTTAGCTTAGCTTATTATAAGCTTATCGCCCCGAGCGAGCTAAATCCCTACCCTAGCCTTAATAACCGACGCGGCTTATTTAACGAAGTCGTTCTTAGTCGTCTATAACGTTATATCGATGTTACTAGGCTTATCGAAGAAGTATATAAGAGGTATTTTCGACTCCTCCTTCTTATCCGATAATATATCTAATATAATCTCTATCTTAGGCTTCTCTCGATAAGTAAGAAAGTAGTAAAAGTATAGTCTAGCCCGTAACTAGTTATTTAGGGAATACCTAAATTATATATCCTTATTCGTAACCGGATATACCCTATACCTACGCGGCGAATCTAGACTAAACCCCTTCCGGGTATTCCGGAGGTATACTAGTAGGTAGTATATAATCGTCGCTTCGACCGAGACCTAATACTTCTACTTATTAGTAATATACTTCTACTTATATATATCGCCGACGTAAATAATAACCGGCTTAATATCTATACTAGGATTAATAAACGTAACTTTATCCAGGAACTTTTTCGTTACTACGCTAACGTAGTATCTTTTTACAAACTCGAGTAAGTTATAAACCCTATTCTTTAACTTTTTATCGAAGACGCCGCGATACTATAGGTATAGCTTATCATCGTTAGTCGTCCGTTTCTTAAGGAGGTTCCCGTTTATACCCTTAAGGAAATACGCTAATTTACCGAACGTTAAAGTACCTATTATTAAATTAACGTAGTTTCGTAACCTAGGTATATACGTCTAGGGCTATATAGGCTAGGATCCTAGGTATATACTCCTATAACTAAGGAGTATTAGGAACTTATATTCGGTATTAGTATAATAGTTTATAATAAGTTAAGTCTCGTATATTAAGGCGACTTAAATATCCTCCGCGCCTTAAAAAGCGGTTACGTCCCCGCCGACTAAGATATATACAAGGGTTTAAGCATCCCCTATCCTCCCTACCTTAATCTTACGTAGTTCGGGTTAAGTTAATACCTACTTAGCTACTAGCTAGTTTAACTTAATTTCGCTACGAACTTTCCGAATAAATAAAGGCTAAGATATATCGTATACCCCCGCGGACGCTTTAACGTTAGGCGCCCCTATTCCCGGTTTAGTCGACTACTTTAGGCCTATAACCTATATAATAGATTTTATATCGCCTATCGGCTAGTTATACTTAGAAAGTAATTTTAAGTAAAATCTAAGGACGGCGTTAGTATCGTATAACTAAGCGACGACCCGACTATCGTAAAAGCTAGTATAGCCGGTAAGCCGGAGATTAGTTAAAACCCGACCTAATCTACCGGTAGCGGCTAAAGCGGTATAGTACTTTATAGAAAAGATAATCTCCCTATCGTCCTCGGGAAGCTACTAATATTCGATAGGAGGTATAACATTAAGGAGTAAGTCGGGTATATCGGTTATCTTTTAGTTTATCGTAAACGGGATAGTCTTACTCTACGGCTAGGCTATTTAAATATACGCCCCGGCGTATATAAAATCCCAAGTCTTATATATAAAAGTCCTAAACTCGCCGGTTATAATATTCTTACTAATCGGCTATTAACCGTTTCTACTCGGCGTATCGTCGCCGGCGGACGTCTTCGGCTTCCGAGTCTTTTTTAATAGTATTTTAGGTATATAGGCCTAGGTTTTAAATACGGTTAGTAAATATATACTAACTATTACTAAGCGCGGCGCTTACCGTAAACGGGTAGTAATCTAGGACTATATACCTAGGCTAAATATATATAGTAGGTCTAGTAGCTAGGTATATATACCTAGATTAATCGGAGTTATATATTATAATAGTAGGGTATATAAACCGGGAAATTAGTATAAATTAAGTATATCCGTACGGACCGATAGGTATAATTTAGAAATCGAAGGCGTATAACGGGATATTTATTTCTACGAACTAAGTAATTACTACAACCTAGGAGTATACGTCTATAGATTCTAATAGTAAATCTAGTAATTTAGGTATATACGTCTATAGGATACGGAGGGTTAAGAACCTAGGCGTATTATAAAGGATATACCTAAATAGTATAGTAGGGTATCGAGGGTCGGAAGTAGTTAGGGAGAGGTTTGTTCGGCCCGAAAAATCCTACGCTAAGCTTTTATATACCGGGGGTTATCCGGGGCGTATACTCCTAGAATAAAAAAATTCCCGATATACTTTTTACCTTATATTTTTTTCTAAAATTCTCTAAAGATCTAGGTATATATACCTAGAATACCGTTAGTAGTTAACCGCGGATTATATAACTTATATAACCTTACGAATCTTAAGGTATATATACCTAGGTTAGACTAGGTCCTCGCCCTAGCTAACCTCGTAAACTTTAAAATATATATACCTAGGTTAAACTAAGTCCTCGCCCCTTTACATCTAGTTACAGCCTTAGTAGTTAACCTAGCTAATAAGGGAAAGGCCGTCGTCCGGCACCTATAAATAATAGTAAGAGAGACTATATAATATTAGCTTAGTTAATATACTAATAGGTATATAAGGAAGGGAGGTTTTTATTAGCTAGTTTAGCCTTAACTATATAAAGTATACTAAAATATACGGATAAGCCTAAGGCCTAGACCTAAGGGATTTAAACTTAAAGAGATTCTTCTAATCTAAATATTAATACCGACCGACTATTATAAGCCTCCGCCTCGTCTACTACCCTCGTATATCCTAACATTTCGCCTATCGACTAACTCGCAAGATCCCTATATATAATTATATCTAACGTTAATACTCTTATAGCTACTTCCGCTAAATCGTATTTAGGTAGTATAGGATCTATACTACGACTTAGAAGCGCTACGACCCTAATATTACCTACTTTAAGTATAAGTCTAAGGTATCCTATAGTACGTAGTAAATAATACTAAATACTCTTATTACGGTATTAAACTAATACTACTTAATAGGCGAGTATATACCTAAAGTATATCCCGCCTAGGAGAATATAATTAGATGCCCTACTAGGTAATATTTACGATAAACTAACGGTCCCGTTATAATCTCTCGGACGCGACTTACCCCCTTCCGCTAACTTTACTCCCACCCTCCTATATAACACTACTAAAGCAAATCATCGTACTACGATATTAGAATATTATTCCTACCTACTTAATAAACTAATAGTCCTACTATAATCTCTCGGACGCGACTTACCCTCCTCCGTTAACTTCGCTCCTACCCTCCTATATAATACTACTAAAGTAAATTATCGTACTACGATATTAGAATATTATTCCTACCCGCTTTAGTACGCTAAGGGTAGGGATATTATTCTCTCGATATACACGACGTCCGACCCGGGTTTCCTTAGCGGTAGCTAGCCCTAACGATAACTTATTAAATAGGGAAGATTAATACTAATATCGGTAAGTTATATAAACCGAAAACGATAGCCTATACTAGTTACTTACTCTTTTTACTACTAGGTTATACTAATCTAATATCGACTTACTTCCTAAGCGATATCTAATATCGGAATACTATAGATAGTATCCTAAGTAATATTTATTCTCGGATCTACCTTAATAAGTATATTATCCGGATACTAGATAACTAGTCCGCTACTTCTATATTAAAGCCTCCTTCTTACGCTTTAAACCTTAAAGAACCTCGTAGGTATACTTAATATATTCTTCCTAGTCGGGGACTTTAGCTTATATCTAGTCTAAGCTCTCTTAAATAATCTAATAGCCATTATTAAGATACTAGGGCTAAATACCGTCGACGAAAAACTTATACTTTTATACCTTAGTCGAGGTATTTAGAAACTAGCGTACATTATCCTAGGAGAGTATAGTAAAGGGGTTATCGACCTATAGGATATAAAACTCGAACTATTATTACCTATAAGACTTTATATATATACTATCCCTAGGTATATTATATAGCCCGAGAACTACTAATTAATTAAGTTACTTATACTCCTTACTAAAGATATAAACTAGCGATACGATATCGGCTTATTTCCCTTAACGATACCCGACTTTAGAATACTATATACTATAGCTTTAGTAATATCTATCCCTATATATATTTCGGTAACTATATCGTCCTAATACTAAAGAAACAGCTAACTAATCCGCTATTTCCTACCCGTCCTAATACGAGAGGACTAGATACGTTCTATAGCCTACGGTCTACCTAATATCGAGGCGTATATACCTAGATCCGGGAGAATTCTACCGCTTAGCCGGTAGCTTTACCCCGATAGACTCTTTCCGGCGTTTAACGGATACGGACCGTATATTCCGTATTAGCGTAATTAATAATATAGTAGGGGTACCGCGAAGGGTAAGGGTAAGATAGCTAAGGCGGCCTTTAAGACTAGTAGTTAAGGTATTATCTATAGATAAATATAGTATATCTATAAGAGATAGTTCGAAACCGGTCCGACCTTATATCTCTATACCGGGTACGTTAAGTATACTAGGTATTAGTTATTATATATTAGGTTTAACTTAAGGTTTAGGAAATAGTAACTTAACGGGTATATAACTAGCTCGCCCCCTACTACGACCGGCTTACCTACCTTAGGTACGGTTCGGGGGACGTTTTATTCTACTACCCCTAATAGGTATATCGCCCGCTTACGGTATATTTAGGACGATAAGGCTAGTATCGAGTTTAGTAAGTATTATAGCTACTAACGGTAGGAGTATCGAGGTCGGGATTATAGGGATTAGGGTCGGGGTCGGGAGTATCGAGGGTATCGAAGTCAGGAGTATAGATATTAGTATACGAGAGATCTTATCGAATACTTACGATATAATACTATAGGTAGCCTAAATAACCGCCTACTTATATTCAAGTATTATATAACTATTAATTAAGGCCTTAAGTAATATATCTTTATCTATATCCTACCTCGACTAGTTCGCGACGTCGGGATAAACCGTTATAAGGTTATATATAGTAATTAGAAACGTTTATCCTCGCCTTATTATATAAAGGGAAATATCGATCCGGAGTCGCTCCGTTATAAATATAGATAAGCTAAAGGGTATATAGATATCCGGGTATTCTATATATAACCGGCGAATATTCTACCTAGCGAAATAGTTAAGGTTACTTAGGATTAGGTATACCTTAACTCCCTTACCCGGTTATATAAGTAGGTCTAGTAGGATACGAATAATTAATAAAGTACCGATTACTAGTAAATATTAATTATAATATTTTACTTTTAAAACTTAGGATAGTTATACTTCCTAGAGAAGTACTAAAACGGTTACCCGGAAATAACCGCCGTTTAGGAAACTTTATATATCCGGATAAGCCTTCTATAACTTATCGTAACGAGTAAGTACTACCTTAGACTAAGGAAGCTTCTCGGTCTCCGGATCGAATATTCCTATTAGCTTCTCCCGAACTTTCTTATACTTAATATCCGGGTTAACTAGTTTATCGTTATAACTAGGTCGGACGACGTTATATATAGTATCTATAACGAATATCGACTAAGAGAAGAGTATATATATAAAGCTTAAAATATTAACGGTATTATTAATATTATTAGTAACTATAACTAAGGTATATAGCGGGCTTAGGTTAATAACTTAACTAAGGAGATAGGATCGACCGACGGGTAGTTATCGAGACTAGTTTACCGTATCGGTAGTAAGGGCGGGGTATATAACGGCGGTATTAGCTATATTTACCTAAGGTTTCCCTATTTAGTCGAGCTAAATAGTAAATATAAAAAAAAATATAATAAACTTCGTCTTCCCGTCTCGACCGGTACGACCGAACCGTTATTATATATCGAAGACCTCGATAAACTTAAGTATCCTATACTAAATAATACGTTTAATATTAGGTAAGTTTATACCTATACCTAGCGATACGGTTACGAGTATAATACGAATAGTAGAGTTAGGCTAACGAAATATATTATAGATCCTCGCCTACTCCTTTTTACGGATATCGGCGTTATACTTTACGATCGTCGTACGCGTAAACTCGATATTACCGGCTTAAACTTTAATATTAGGACGATAGTCGCGGCTACTATCGCTATCGCTACTACTACTACTACTACTACCGCTATTACTACTACTACCGCTATTACTATCGCTACCGCTATCGCTATCGCTACTACTCTCGCTACTACTACCGTTATCGCTAACATTATCGGACCTATCGATATATATTATATCGTTACTAACTCCGCTCCGTACGCTAGATAAAGTATTACGCTTAGTACGCTACGCCCGTCGGTCTACTTATCGCTAGGCTTAACGCTTACGCTAGGTAACCTATTACTTCCGTTATAATAAAGCTCGTTAATAAGTAATCCTATACGCTAGCGTATTAATAAGATACCTATATACCTTAATAAGTTAGTCCTTATTATCGATATATATAATCGCTTTAGGTATTTTATAAGTTATTATAATAGTTTAAACGCTATTAATACCGGTTATCGTAATTTCCTTTAACTACTTATCGAGAAAGTATTCTAACCGGTAGTACTTCTTAAACTATCTATATCCGATAGGCCAGACTATAAGTATAATCTCCGGCCGATCGACTAATACCCGAACAACCCTTATATCGGGCCGGAACGCGAGTCGTTTCCGAATAGCCCCCTCGTCTCGCTTAGTAATAGTAGCCGAGTATATAAACTACGGGATAATATTAGGAATAATAGTTCGAAGTTTACTTAGGTATATATATACTAGCCGGAAATCCTCCTATTATTTAATTATATAGTACTCGTCGATACCGACGAATACTATACGAGTATTAAACTTAAATAATTAAAGGATATCGAGGAAGAATTCGTCTATAACTTATTCCGGGCCTATAATAACGTAAGTAAATATACTACTTAGGATACCCTTCTTAAGTTCGGTTAACTAATATAATTATTAGTATATTTTAATAAATAGAGAGAAGATAGTATATACCTTTCGGATAGAAGTATCGATAACTAATAAATTTATACCTAGGTATATCTTAATAATATTATACTACTTTATTACGAGTCGAACTAAGGGAATAATCTAAATAGTAACTAAGCCTAGTAATAAGATATATACTACCTAAAAGACAATACTTTTACTATATCTAGTATAGGTAACGAATATAGTATCGCTATAATAGTAAATAATCCGCTTAATAAACTCGAGTTAACCGTCTCGAAGTACTTAGTATTCCCGTCTACTATATTACTACCTAGGACTTACTAACTCTTCTTTAGGCTATCCTTTACTACCGATAGGCTAGGTTCCTAACGGCTAATTTAATAACTTCTTAATAATAATAGTAATTAACTCGTTACGCTAAATATTATCGTCGTCCTCTTTCGTATATTCTATAAGCCCCTTAACTAAGTCTTTAAAATCTTAACCTAGAATAACCCCTCGGAAACGATCTAATCGCTCCCGAACGGTAAAAGGTAGTTCGACTAAACTAAACTCTAGCGAATATATATAGAAGTCGGATATATTAACGGAAGAAGAAGGTAGGCTAAAGTACTAGTTAGGATATTAGCCTAAAAGTATTAGGGACGGTTAAATAGCTTAGTAAAGAGTATAAAGTTTTACCTTTTAGTTAATATTACTTCGAGGATAACGAGTATAGGGAAACGGATATAACGATAAGGATATATAGGACGAGGCGATCCTTAAAGTATATATAGGATACTAAAGTATATTATAAGTAGTCGATAAGACGGAAGGTATAGGTTACCGTCGTCGGGTTAAGTTAAACTAAGACGGCGGTATAAAATATTTATCGAATTACTATATAATAGTAATAAGGCGGTTATAGAAAAAAAACATATAAGTAAAATCGGCTTATACTTAAGATTATAGGAAAAGTAGTTATAAACGTAATCTAGAAGTATACGCCTAGTACTAGTAGGCGCTATATTTTACGGTATTTACTATTACAGGGGAACTAAGGTTATTCGAAGCTTAAAATCCCCGTATGTCCTTAAACTAGTATACGAAGCGAAGCGGCGGCCGACCTATATATATATAGACCATTTTATAGCTGTAGGGCGTAGCCCTACCTATAGGTGGCGGCGCTAGTTCGCGGTGTACCAGTCTGAGAACTAAGACTAGGCTAAGTCCTCGTCTAAGGAGTAGTAATCGGACTCGGGCGAAGCCTTAAAACGCTCGTTATCGCTACTCTTAGCGAAGTTAATATTATCTCTTTTTCCGTCCTTACTATAACGCTCGCGGCGGTTATCGTACTTACTATCGCTACGGCGGTCTTTATAACGGCGGTCTCCGTTACAGCGGTCTTAGCCTTCTCTTTTATCCTTTTATCGTTCGTCCTTAGTATACTTACGAGGGCGGTCGCGATAGTTACGGTTACGGCGGTTATCGCGGTCGCGGCGGTCGTTTCGGTCTCGCTAGTAGTTATTACGGCTATCGCGGTTACCGTAGCGCGAGTTATTTAAGTACCGTAAGTTATAATAGTCGGGAGATCTATCTTACTTACGGTTATCCTTCCTTAACGACCGATTACTAACGATACTAGGGTAACGCTTTATAACGGTTACGAAGAGGATTACCTTACTCTCCTTTACCTCCTATATATAGTCGGATAGTATTTCGGCTATCCGTAAGGCTCGAAGGTACTATTTAATCTTAAGGTCGAGCGAGGATTAAATCTATACTATAGTCCTATACTAATTAGTATTCTTATTATCTAAAATACCTATCGTATAGGCGTACCTTAGCTTCCGTTAGACGAACTATAGTAAAGCGGTATCGCTTTCTATAATATTCTTTAAAGTTAGTTTAGCTTCGGTAAACTTATTAATAGCTATAGCTATATCCGGAGCGAATCTTGTACGTAGGGTATTTATTACGGCGTCGAGGCCTTTCCTACGTAAGGATACTTATATATATTTTATTAGTTCGTTATTTTACTAAATAATAGTAGGGCTGGAAAGTAACGTCTAAAATATAGCTAGGATATTACAGGCTTTGCCTACTCCTTAGCTATAGTGTTTATAGTTATATAGTTATATAACCTGGGTTAGGTAACGCTAGGTTACGTAGTCGGGAGTTAGCTTACGCCTCGAGAGCTTACCTCTCGCGGCCCTTACGCCCTAAACTTCCGACTCCTTATCGAATAATAGTTATCTAACCTAACCCTTATAGTACGCTACCCTTATACCGTAATATAGGATTTACCTCTCGGTACTTACTACTATTTCCTCGCCTTCTAGGAATAAGCGGAGACGATTACTAAAATAAAAGATATCCGTAAAGATTATACTTTTACCTTCGTATACGATACTTATATTATTAGGGTCCTCGTAGTAGGGGTCGAACTATCCTACGTCTTCTCGCTTAATTCGGAGCTAACTTCCGAGGTTACTAACGTTAGTATATATTATAACGTAATCCTTAGTAGGGTATCGGAAATAACGGTCGTAACTAGGCTTATAGCTACGCTTACGACTATATCGTCGCTCGCGGCTATAGGGGTGTTCTTACTATCGGTTCCGTAAAAGTTTAAATGATAGTAGATCTTCCAATTCGCCGGCGTCTTATTTACGCCTTAACTAGTCGCGGCCGGTATACTAATATAAGGTCTATTCTTTATTCGGGCCGGGGCCTAGTACCTAGAAGGGGCGCCTATCGGTATCGCCGTATCGCGTATCTTTTCTAATACTTATAATATCGGTTTTAATACTTATAACTATACTTACGATAATCTTTATAATAACCTTTATAACGTCGGACTTAGTATTAAGCTTTTCTAAGTTCGAGTCGACGACCTTAAATATAAAGTCTATTACTCTAAAGTTATTCTCGACGACTCCGATAAGCTCCTCTAACCGGGAGCCGACTTACTAATTCTCGAAGCGAGATTATTTAACTACGTTATCTAACTATTAGATTAATTCGCTATTACTACTAAACTTAAAGGGTCGTTTTGTATCGGCGAGTACTTTCGGAGTATCGTCGGGCTTAGCGATATATAATATCGACTCGCGGATACTAACGCGCTTTTAGCGTTAAATATATATCGGTTTAGGAAAGGGTTACTCGTATTATTCGTCGTCGTTAGTATTATTAAAGTATTTATTAACTATCGGCCTTCGCCCGAATAAGCCTTTATTCCGGTCGGGAGGTCCGGGGTTATCTTTATCTAGGTTCTCCTCGTCGACGGTATTAAGAGAAGCGCCTCCGATAAACTCTTACCGAAGGTAAGGATCCTACGCCTTCTTCTCTTTATTAATAGCGCTTTTAACGGTTAACTTATTAGCTATAGCGACTAGAGAGTACGGAAATCGTATAGGAGGTTATCGTAGACTTCTAGTACTAGAGGGGAACGGGTATAACGAGATGCGATAACTATTTACTTCTAGCTATAAATTTACCGGGAGTAGTAGTATTTCGTAACGATCGTAGTACTAGGTACGCGATCGGGGTAACCTTCGGCTTTAAAGCGTAACTTCTTACCTATAAATTTAACGAAGAAGAAGGGGTCTGGACTCTAGCGGTACGATAAGAAGGGTTTCTAGTATATAGAAATCCGTTTGCTAGGGGGGTACGATCGAGATAGATCGCGAGTACCGGTCGTATAGGGGTGTAACGGTAAGGTTAGTAGTTTAGTTTAATTTAGTGTAGTTAGGGGCCTTAAGAAATTAAAGGCTAAGTTACTATTTAATAGGGTAACCGTAAGGTTAATTAATTATATTATACTAGAGGGGGGTAGTGATAAAAAGGAGGGGGAGTATCTCGCCTCTACTACGAAGTAGAGAGGTAGTGCCCCTCCTTCCTTATCTAATCACCCTATCTAATCTATATAGGGTAGCACCTAATTATCATGCCTTTCAAGGCCTTCCAGGCCATTATACTAATTAATCCACCCTTCCGGTATTAATAGGGAGGAGGTTAACTATCGCGCCGACTTTAAGGCTAAGTAGCGAGAGTTCGAGATAATAAGGATAGTTAGATAGTAAAGAGATAGACGGTATATTTAATTTAGTAACGCTTCCGCCGTACGGTAGCGCTAAATATCCTTAATTCCCCGTAGTATTACAGGCTTTACCTACTCCTTAGTTATAGTATCTATAGTTATATAGTTATATAACCTGGGTCAGGTAACGCTAGGTTACGTAGTCGGGAGTTAGCCTACACCTCGAGAGCTTACCTCTCGCGGCCCTCGCACCCTAGACTTCCGACCCCTTATCGAATAATAGTTATCTAACCTAACCCCTATAGTACACTACCCTTACGCTATAATAGTTTGTTCGACCTATTCCTATAGCCTTACTATCTACGAATAACCTCTCGTCTTCGCCTCGATTAATTTAACGAACCCTACGCCGAATTACGTAACCTCCGCCTTAATCCCCGATCCTTAACCTTAAAAATCCTTAATCCCTAACCGTAAAAATCCTTATATTTATACCCCTACCCCCGATTAACCCTACGTTAATTAACCGATCCCTAATATTAATAGCGAACCCTTCCTTCGTTTTATATAATTTATTATAGTAATATTTATACCTTATTAAGTAAGTAAGACTATAGGTAGAGATACCCTTTCTTTCTAACTTTACTACTTTTACTTTTACTTTTTATTTAACGTTTAACTTTATTACTATAGTTAACCTTAGCCCTTTTTAATAAAAGAGTAAGGATAGCTAGATTATCTTCCTTCTTTCGGCTTAATTTAAGTATAAATTCGATAACCCCGGCCTTATTATAGAGAAGGTTACGAAAATCTTAATTATTACCGGCTACCTTATAATAGCCTTTATAATCGTTAAGTATATAAACGTCTCCGCCGTTTACGATTAGTTACTTTTTATTTATAACTATCTCGCCGATATAATCCTCGGCTCGGTAATATAAGAGGCTTAGTCGATAACCGAGTATATAATCGCCTTAATATACGATACCCTTAGTAACCTTTATACTATTAACGTCTTCGAGATAACCGAGAACTTATACTTTTACTCTTATTATAATAATCTTTAAATATAGGTTAATACTTAATCCTAGGTTATAGCCGCTACCTTAAATAACTATAACGTTACCTTTAAGAAATCCCTCGTTAAAAACCCCGAAGCGTTCGATATTAGCGATAAGGACGTAATAAAGCGTAATACTACTTACGAGAACTAACGTTTTAAGATTAAGATCCGATAAGCTTAGGACTTCTAGGAATTCCCCTTAAAGTTTTAAAAGATCCTTTATATTACCGGCTTACTTTCTAGCTTTACTTATTAAAGTATTTAAACCGGCTTCGATACTATCCTTAATAATAAGGGGGACTTTACTTAATAAAAGTAGCCTTTTAACGCTAAGCTTTTAAAAGTCCTTAATATTACTTACTATAACTTTAATATTACTATAGATACTAAGAAGAAGCTTACCCTTTTCGCTTAGAAGGATAACTTTTTTAACTTTATAAACTTTATTACTAAGTTCGTCTTTCTTACGGATTATATTAAGATTAACGATATTACTTACGTCCGTTTTATCCGCGATAAGGTAAACGGCTATATCCGTAAAGCCTTTATCTCCTAGGTTTTATAACTTAGTAGAGATAATTAGCCTAGTTAGCTTAAGATTATCTTATAACTTATTAAAAATATCGAATATAATAAGTTCCTCTTTAAGTTATACGGTAATAAGTTTAGCGGTTTTAGCTCCGGTAATAGTAATAAGGATTCCTCGGTTTCTAAGAAGGACCTTAACGCGATAAATCTTTCTAACGTTTACGTTAGTAGCCTTTAACGTTTATTCCCGGCCGAACTTTAATACCGAATTAATAACGGCCTTTATAAGAGATATAAAGGTACCGGTTATATCGTAGCCTATTATACCTTAGCGGACTATACCGTTATTATTAGTACTTTAGCCTGTAAAGGTACTTAAGGTAAAGGCGCCCCCTATAGTAGTAGTCGTAGCGTATACGGAAGCTTTAGTACCCCGTACGGCGGCGCTAATATAGGCCGTAGCTACGACTATTTAAGTCCTTACCCCGCCTAGCCTTAGTACCCGTAGTAGTACTTATAGTAGTAGTTCCCCCGCCTTTAGTAATATAATATTACTTATATCCGATCTATAGCGACGGACTTTAACTAATAGTAACCCTTCCCCCCTACCTAGTACGACTTTTACGCCGTCTTTTTTAACTATAATTACTCTTCTAAGTTCGTTAAAGGCGAGATTTAAGACGACCCCGTTATTAAGGATTACTAGGGAAAAAAGTACCCTCCCCGTTAAATTACGCTAGGAGGGTAACCGGAGAAGGATAAAGAACGTGAAGGACTTAAATAGATAAACTCGTAATTAACGCCTTTAGGTAATAGAAGAAGTTAATCTTATTATCCTCCTACCTCTCCTTTTCCGAGTATAAAGTATACTATATTAGCCTAGTAGACTCCGGCTATATAGGGAAGGCCTTTATCGATAGTAACTTCGTAAACCTTTATTATATCCTTACCGACTTCCTCCCTTACGTTAAACCTTTATTTCTCGCCGACGGCTAGCTATACGACTAGATCCGAAGTATAGTAACCCTCGACCTTTAAATCGAAGCCTATAGGGAAATTATCTCCCTTTTCGTTACGCCCTTTACTAAGGAATACCTAGTTATACTAAGGATCCCTTAGCTTTAGTAGTATAATCCCGCCGTTAGCTAAGATATATTAAACTTAACCTTTACGAACTACGGCCTAACCTACCTTCCTTACGACGTTTTAATACTCGCCTTCCGCGTTATAAAAGTACTACCTTATACTAATTATAAACCGTTAACTATAAAAGACCTTAAGAAGGAAGATAACCCTTATAATATTAACCTTTATTATATCGCCTATAGAAAAGCCGTTTACTCTAGGTAATAATAGGCTAGGCGGGCCTACGTTAAGCCCTTACCGCCCCCCTTACCCTTTAAGATAACCCCTTAGAATATTAGGCGCGCCGGTACGATACGGATCCCTACGAAGAAATACGTCCTTATCTAACGCTTCTTTATCGAAAAGGATAATAGCGCTTTAAAGCCTATCGACCTTAACGATATCTACTTTCTTAATACCCTTAATTTCTTCCTCCTCTTACATTAAAAAGACATTAAAACTATATAAACTACTATAGGCGAGTTAAATATAGTTATCGCTAAGATTTATACCGACGTATAACCCTTAATACTCCTTAAGTTAACGGAGGACGCTTTTAAGGAACTTATATAAGGTAAAAGGGATATAGCTTACTAGAAGTCCGTACTCCCTAAGCCTTACTATAACTTTATCGATTATATCTTCGCTAACTTTATTACTTTAAGTAAAGACGCCGAGATATTAAACCGGATTAACGATAAGGACGCCGCTTAGTTCTTCGTAAAGCTAGATAAGGCCCTTCTTATAGATAATAAAATAAGGAAGAAGATACCCGTTAACTATTATAACCTCCTTTATATCGCCCGATTATAGGAAGCGGAAAACCTTCCCTTATATTACTCTTACGACTATAAGATCGAGCTAACGTTAGGAGTCCTACTTCTATATAGCCGAAATAAACCTATATCCCCTATAAAGTTCGTTATTATTAAGAGATAGCTTAATAATAACCTAGCTAAAGGAAATATCCGCTTATTTATATTAGTTATAGTAACTCTCCTTTTCCTTATAAGGAAGTCCGGCGGAGGCGTTTAAATTTATTAAGACTACTATAGGATTAATAATATTACTATTAAGAACTAGTACCTATTACTATTAATCCGTAAAACCCTTAACGTTATCTATAACGCTAAGATCTATACGAAGGTAAACGTTATCTCGGCGTTTAATAAAGTTAAGATCGCCGTAAGGGAAGAATAGAAAATAGCCTTTATTATAAGGTTCGGCTTTTATAAGTCCCTCGTTACCTTATTCGGCCTTTATAAAGCCCCGGCTACTTTCTAAAGATATATTAACGATATACTTTACGATATCCTTAATAAGTATATTATTACTTACCTTAACGATATCTTTATCTACTTTAATAACTTTAAGAATTATATTAAGTATATTAGGGAAGTCCTTAAACGCCTCGCCGAGGTAGGCCTTTAAATCGACCTCTTTAAAAGCGAATTTTATATTACCCGGACTAAATACCTAAGGCTTATTATTACCTTAAGGGGTATTAAGATAAACCCTAAAAAAATAATAGTAATAATAACCTAGGAGCCGTTAATAATAAAGTAATAGTTATAACGCTTCCTAGGCTTTGTTAACTTTTATCGACGATTTATCTATAACTTCTCCGGCTTAACTAAGTACCTTTACGAACTAACTAAAAAGAACTACCCCTAGTAATAGATTAACGAATATTAAAGTTTTTTCGAGTCCTTTAAAATAACGTTTTCTATAACCCCCGCCTTTTAAGTATTCGATTAAAACCGCCGAACGGTAGTAAAGGTCGACGCCTTTAATTAAAGTACCGGCGGTACCCTTTTTTAAGTCGGAGATAATAAAAAGCCTTACTTAATCGCCTACTTCTCCGTTAAGTATTTAACGTAGGAGTATAACTACGATATCTACGATAAAAAGCTCCTAGCTATTATTAAAATACTTAAGGAGTAATACCCGGAGCTTAAAGGGACTTATAATACCTTCGATATTATTATAAATTATAAGAACTTATAAACCTTCGTAATAATTAAGTAATTTACCTTACGCTATATAAGGTAGTCGGAGTTCCTTTTAAGATTTAACTTTTAAATCCGGTACCGCCTTAGTACGTTAGTTACTATACCGGACGCCCTTAGTAGGAAGCCGGAGGATATACCGACCGACGAGACCGATAACCGCCTTTACGCCCGTAACCGGCCTTTAATAAACCTTTATAAGTTTAACCCTAATATATATAAAGATTATGTAAGCCTCGTCTTTACGGCCGCCGATATCGGTAATAAGTACCCTTTCGCTATAAAGGTAAACCTTTAGCTTTACGCTTTAAATACTTTAAAGTATATCGATAACCTTATTACCGATAGTTACGAAAAGTCTACCTTATTTAATAAAGTTATAGTAACCCTAAGAGACCCCGAGAATAATAAAGGATAGCCGACGCCCCTTAAAGACCTCCTCCGGATACCTTTTAACGAGTATAAACTAGTATAAGGCTAGGCCTATTATAAGGACTACTTAATTATAAACCCCGAGGACTACGACTTATAATTATAACTAATTTATAGGATATATATATTTATACTTACTAGTTACCCCGGTTAAACTAAGACGTTAAACTTAATAAACCGCCGGTATTAATAGCCGGGCCTTATAACCTTCGTAAGGGAGTTTTATAAGGGATACCTTATCTATATTAAAACGAAGCCTTCTCGATTTAAGCCCGTTAGATTCCTTAAACCTTTCCCCCTACTTTTCTCTTTATAACGAAATATCTCCGTCGATTATATTACCCCCTTACCGCCTTATACTAGGCGGGGCTATACCTATTAATATATCGCTATAGTCGTCGATAGATTAATTAAGATACGGTACTTTATTACTACCGAGACCCTAGAAGTAGAAGAATTAATAAACGCTTTCTTATAACGAGTTTATAGCTTTTACGGCTACCCGGAGACTATTATCTCTAACTAGGGTAGTTAGTTCGTCTTAATATTTTAATATACTTTATTAATATACCTCGGTATTACCCTTCGCCTTTCGTTAACGTTCTACCTATAGATTAATAGCTAGACCGAAAGGATTAACGCCGAGTTAAAAAAGTATCTCCGCTCTTATATCTTATAGTCTTAAGATAATTAGGCTAATTAGCTTTTTTTCGCCGAATTCGCTAGTAATAATATAGTCTCCGAGATTATAAAAGTAAACCCCTTCTACGTTAATTACAGATTCGACCCCCGGATCGGCGTAAAGCTAGTAACCCCTTACCCCCTTAATTATTCCGCCTATTAACGTTAGGAGTTTTTTAAAGTAATAAAAATCGCCTACTATTTTTAAAGTATACTAGACTAAGTTAATATTCTTTTACGCTAAGCCTAAGACTAATATAAGTGTAATATTAATATTAAGTAAACTAACGCCTCGAAGTATAAGGCTAGCGAATAAGTAATACTTAATATAAGGAATATCTTTACCGGCCGCCCCTTAGAGAAACTCGCCCCTAGGTAGAAGGGCCCGTTTAAGATTACTAAGACCTCCTTATACGTAGTTTAGTTATAACTCCCCGTTAATATAAAGGTTAATAATACCTTTTATATATAGCTTATCTACCGATAAGTACCGGGTAAAATCCCCGGCTAAGATATAGTAAAGTAGTAAGTCCGTATAAACTAAGGCTATTAGATAGTACGGACCGATAAATTCTATAAAGAATAATAGTATACCTTCGAGAGGATCCTTAACTATAGCTAAACCGATAACGGCCGATAAAACTACCTCGTTAAATAAGTCGGCTACGATTAATTAATATAGTAATTAGCTAGCGATTTAAAGGGTTATAACGACGACTTATAGGAGTTTTACGAAGCGAACTTAGGAAAAGGAAAGCCCCTTACGTAGCTAAAGAAAAAGAAGCCGAGTATAAGTATCTCCGCGCCGGAGATAAGTTCCTCCGCGCGCTTACCTACGCCCCTACCTATACCGCGGCGCTCTATATACCTAAGAAAGGAAAACGGGGCTTAATTATACCTTTAGCTATTACTTGTAAGTATCCGCGTAAAGGTATAATTACCGAGGAGGGGAGGTAAGTATTATAGGCTTTACCTGCTCCTTAGTTATAGTATTTATAGTTATATAGTTATGTAACCTGGGTTAGGTAACGCTAGGTTACGTAGTCGGGAGTTAGCTTACGCCTCGAGAGCTTACCTCTCGTAGCCCTCGCGCCCTAGACTTCCGACCCCTCGTCGAATAATAGTTATCTAACCTGACCCCTATGGTGCGCTACCCTTACGCCGTGATACGTAGTATATCTATATATATCCCCCTCTTATTATTCGGCGTATTCCTTACCTAACTATATACTTATAAAACCGTCCGGGTTAACGAAGTCGGACTACTACCGCGCTTTATCGCCGCCGCCGCCGCCGCTTAAATATCTTATAATATCTCGTACTTAAGGGAGTTCGGAGTATAAGTTATGGAAAAGGTTCGGGCCGAAGGTCGCTCGGCTATTACGGAAGGTTACGGTATCGTTTAAGCCTTATTACGGAAGATAAACGTTTATTATAAAGTTATTAGTTAAATAGCTTTATTAACGATTAATCGGCCTTATTAAGCGTTAATTAAGGCTAGTAGTACTTACTTAAGTCCTTAATAGTAGATTATAAAAACTCTCTCGGCGAGTCCGACTTAACGCTTACCTTTATAACGTCGAGGTAGTTATCGCGCTCTTCCGCGTATTCCTCTCGGAGGAAGTCCTTAATACTATAGCGGAGCTAAGCTATATCTCCCTCGGGGATACTACGATTAACGAACTATAATACCTTATAGTACTTATATACGAATATAAGGGATATACCCTTATACTCCTACTTATTACGGATTACGGTTAAGGCTTTCCGTTCTCGAGCGAATTACGGACTAATATAAGCTTACCGAATAAAGATATAAAGTATATTAGTAAATATATCCTTTAGGTTTTATATATCTACGTAAGTTAATAAGGACGAGCGGATAAGGAGTAACGTTAATATATATAACTTATAACGCCGTATTACTGGCGTCGGTAGTTTTTACTTATCCTTATATAGGCTTTAAGTCGGCGTATAGCTTACCGGTAAGCGTAAGATAAACCTTGTTTATAAAAGCCGACTTTTACGGTATAAGGGTTAATCCGGCCGACTAATATTACTATTAGTATTACCGGGAATAATCGTCGGATTAAACGTAATATACGTAGTACTTAAGAGTTACTTATATTATAAGTAATTATCCGCTAGTCTTTTATTAAGGGCGTCCTTTATTTAATACTACTCCTTTTTATTTTATATAAGGATCGGCGTATATTCCTTTTCGGTTACTACGGAATTTAAGGTCTTCGGCGGTTATATAGTTAACTAATATACTATTAGAAAAGATAGCGCGTTATATAGTAAAGTTATATTATTCGATATTATTTTTATCTAATCGGATAAGTCTTTAATAGGGATAAGGAAGTACTATTTAAAGCCTTATATTTAAAAATAGTAGTTCGGTAACTCCTTTTTTAGCTTAAACTAATAATTTACCTTATAATAAGTTTATTTACTAATAAAAAGCTCCTATATATATTATATTAATATATTCCTACCCTTTAATATCCGCCGGCTATCTTTCTTTTTCTACCGGTTAATATCGGCTCGTATAGTATTAGTTCGTAACTTTCGCGTAAAGGTAAGGGTTATCGGATTAGGGTTCGGAATCGTAAAGGCTTCTCGAGTAACTAACGTAAGGTTATAGTAAATAGGGGCGGTCCCCTACGGTTAAGGTATCGGCGGTAGTATTATAAAGCCGAGGTTATATACTAGAGTAAAGGGAATTATAGTTCGACTATAGTTAATTTTAAATAATTAATCGGCGTCGGTAGTAATAACGTTAGCTATAAATATATTATTAAATTAGATAAAGTATTCGTAACTTAAGGTTAACTTTAAAAAAAGGGTAATAATTAAACTAGTATAGTTAATATTACCGAATAACGTTAAAACCTTGTTAAAAGTACGAATAGTTAAGGAGAAAAGGATTATATCTTTATAGTTAAAGATAATCCCTATATTAACTTCGACTTTAAATAATCGCGCTATAGCTTTAAACCCTTTAATTATTATCTCGTCTTTTATATAACTAAAGATAAGAAATTATAATATATTAAACTTAGTATAAAGGGCCGTATTAAATTAAGACCGATTCTCCTTAAAGTCCCCGTTATTATCTATATATATAATAATCTTAAAGGGATAAACCTTATCGTTAATCTTTAAGGGTATACGGAGTAATATAATAAAGGACGTCGTAGCGAAAGAAATACATAATATTATACTTACTTATAGAAAAGATAAGTATATAAAGCGCTTTAATATTACCGATAAGGTTTAAAGCTTCGGGCTAGGCTTCTTTTATACTTAAGGCGTTAACGGAGATAAGGCTAGTATCGGTAGGGACGATAGTACTAACGCTTCCTCTTACTTTAATATAGGTATAAGGGAGGAGTTAAAATAAAGCGCGGAATATCTAATAAGAGAGTTCGGCTTATTTAACGGCTTTCGTATTAATTCTCGAGGTAATACTAGTATAGCTTTAGTTATAAAGTTCTTCGGCGCCGGCGGGGGCTTTATCTTCTTTAGCGAGGGTAGGGGCTTTATCTTCGGCGTTAATAGTACTTATAACGGAAGTAAAGGCTTCTTCGTAACCTTTATCGAGGCTTATAGCCGAAATAAAAAGGCGGCCGTTACCTTTACCTTTCCCTACGTTATAGTAAACGGTTTAGTAAGTTCCGGCTTAGGCTTTAGCTTAGGCTCCGGCTTAACGTTAAACTCGATAGCGGCTATAGCTACGGCTTTTAGCGATAACCGGACCTTAATACGAATCTTCTTCGGTAGAATAAAAATAAGCTTAAATATAATAATATAGGATACTTAACGTAGAGGTATAGGGACCGGTACTACTAAATCTAGAATAATAAGCGTAGCTCGCTTTACTATATAATTAAAACGTTATAAAATAATAGCTATAGTAGTATCGGTAGTTATAGTTCTATCGATACTAGTATCTATAATAGCCTTAACTCGCTTTTTAAAGGGTATTACGAATCGTATATAGCGGCGGCCGGTCTAAACGCGTCTAAAGCGAGGCGAAAGTATAAACTTTACTATCGGATTAACGTAGGGCTTAAGGATTAATCGGATTAAATAAGATAAATATTCTATATACTAGTAGGTAACTAGTAATAAAAAAGGACTGGAGATAATACTAGAATGTAGTATTTTGGCTGGTAGAATTAAATATTTTGTATTTAGCGGTATCGCTTTCTATTAATTGTATTCCTACTTACGGGTACGCTAAGCCATTTTAGCGTGGTTGGTGCTAAGGTGACCTGGCGGTTGAGACGTACAGCTGTGGCTAGGGCCCTGAGCTCTGTTTGCAGGCCTGTGGCTCAATTCCATTTCTGCCAAGACTACATCTTCCGCCGTCAACTCAACGCCATCACTCCATCAGCAACTCTGCAGAGAAATACTGGCGTCGAATCCTGAGGACCTTCTTTGTCGAACCTACCAGGCTCCGGTATTCCTGACAAGACCAAGGTCGACTTTGAGTCTGCACAGGCGCCCGAGGTTGTCGCTGCAGAGAGCCTGAGAGAGGATCGCATTGGGACGCCGACAAGGTGGAATGGAATGGAATGCTGATTCAGGCAGCCCATCCTTCGTTGCCGGAGCCATGACCGACTTCACCCAGATATCTGTGACGTCGACATGGAGTCGCCGTCTGGATGGTCCATGAAGCCAGCAATATACGGAATACAAGGCAGAGACTTGAGGTGCAAAACTCCCCGTCAATCTTTTACTTGTTCCCGGATTGGACGACACCAGACACAATCCCTCCGTTCAACTCGGCCAGGCAACGAACGAAAGCAACAGAAAGCTCTGCCTTCAAGCAGTCGGTTGTTCATGCGGATGGTCTTCACAATTCCGTACCGAGGGTCCCAGGCTGAGACGGCATCACCGCCTTTCTTCCGTCGTCCAATTCTCGTTCCGGCCCGGCATCGCCAAAGGACCTCTTTCATCGCCATCACGATGCTGCTCCCTGGCTCTCCCGAAGCCGGATGCAGAAAAATCGCTTTGTGTTGGATCCAATCGCCCTGCCTCCTTTGGCAGACCCGACAAGAAAACAAAGACCAAAACCGCAAAAGAATGCTGCACATCAAGCCATCTAGCTCTCGCGAGCTACTCCCAGCTCTTTGTAACGAAATTGCTTGAAGAAGTCCTTGTTTACCTATCGCCCTGGGCTAATACTTCTCCCTCTGCCCATTTCCCCCTTTCCCCGCCGAAACAACACATGAGCGCTGGACTTTCCCCTGAAAATATTCGGAGTTCTCAAAACACCAAACACCTCACCAAAAGCATCATCGTGACCCCTTGACCGCCGACACCATGCCTTGGGGCCTGCCATTTCCCTCCTTCTCCTCTCGGACCGATGAAAACAACAATGTAGGGGCAGAGGACGACCCTGCCCCCCGGCAGCGCCGTCGACCGGTCCCCATCCAAACCAACCTACCTGATGACCCAGCACGGCGAGAGGAACGCCTCCGCGCCGCCCATGAAGCCGAGGCTCATGCCAAAGAGTCCAGAATCCTCGCCACCGTCGCGAGGGACAGAAAACTTCGGGAGCAGGCACCCGACAGATGGCAACCTGACATCGACCCGAACTCGGGTGAATTTGCCGCCATCCTAAACCACTTTGCGTCCCGTCTGAGGGACCAACACGACACGCTGGACAATGTTCTCTGCGAAGAGCTGGCACCGCATGAGCGCGCGCTGCTGACGCCGGTTGACCGCGCCGACAACCCAGCTCTGGCCGCCATCCAGGCACGCAACACGGCCTTGTATTCAGAACTGCTGCGGAGCCAGCGCTTCCGTGGCTGGGCTTCCCACGCAGATCTGGCCTTCAAGCTGACGTTGGTCTTCTTCGGCCTGCCTGTGGCGCCCATGAGGATGAGTTCGAACCAGGCCTGGAAGGGGTTGGCAGAACGGAGTGACTGGGAGGACGAGCTGCTCGCCCGAGGGGAGGATGAGGGGCCGTCGGACGGGCGGCTGAGATTCCTGAATGAGTATTGGATTCGGATGTATGAGCAGGATGCCTTGAGACGTGAGTTGCCCCCGAGTATGCGGGCTGCTGTCTGGAGTCGACATACTGACGTGCGTACCCCAGATCCCGACCCCGGTCTAGAAGCCTACTATGCCTACCACCGGCTGCGCAAGGTTGGACCAGCGGAAAGAATGATGGATGAGATCCAAGGGCCAGGCCATCGTGTGTCGCTGTCACTTCGCGGCGGCGGCGGCGATGACGACGACGATAGCTCCGAGCTTGGAGCGGATACGGACTCAGATGTGTCAATGGGAGACGCCACTGACATGCACGACGCCGATGACGCCGTCGATGCCAATGACGCCGACTTGAGCCTGCGGGGTGGCCAGGCCAAAAAGGCGAACCTTTCCCACGGCGTCCTTAGCCAAGTCCAGCGCGTGGCCCCCATCAAGGACCGGTCGCAACAGAAAACGCCATTTCCCTCGGAGAATGTCAAGGAAAACGCCAAGGGGATCTGGGTGCCCATGCATGGCTTCATGGGCATCGTATGGTTCAACGTCTTCAGCCTCTACAGCTACGTCGACGCCGTCGACCGTCTGCTCTGCCTCGATAACCGCGCAGGCATCACCTACAACATCTACCTGTTTGACCGCCGCAAGGATTACACCTCCCGCCACGAGCAGCGCAAACTGCTCAGCGGGGACCCCGAAAGCGGCTTTGCAGTCACCTGCGCGGGCGTGGGCGACTACAGCCACGATAACCTTGCACTTACGGGCATCCTAGAACGCCTTAACAAGGTTATCGACAGCGGCGAGGACCTGGACCAGATCGTCATCTTCGTCGCCGCCCCGGCCGATCCCATCCCTCTCGTCTGGGAGCCGACAAAAAAGGAGCACCGCGTCATCAAGCTCACGGTCGAGTGGCCCCACGCCCCTGTCCTGAACCGCCTGGACGTGGCCTATGTCAGGATGCCTCCAGAGTACAAGTCCTCCAGCCACCATTACTCCAACTTCTTTGGTTTGTGGATGGCGCAGGCTTGTCGTGTTCTGGGCGTCGGCCGTCTCAAATACCGCCCGGGGCGACCCACGGTCCCCGACGCCTTCTTCGCCATTAAAAACGGCAAAGATCGGAGCAGCAGCTACGGGGGTCTGTCTTTCTCTTCGAATATGTGGCAAGAAATTGTGACGCGGTGGGAGAGTGACGAGAGCCAACCCATCACGCTTGTGGCCGAGACACGCGTCCCCGACGTCAAGGGGTTGGACGAGGAGACCGACTGCTGGAATATCTTCGTGCCGGGATACAACCCCCGTTCCAGGGAAAAGCCGCAACAATACCTGCTGTGGATCGAGAGGTTGGGCCCAACAGTTATCCACGAGCGAATACGTGACTTGATGAAAGCCGCGTTGAGCGACTACGCCTTCGAGCAGCTTGACGTCGTGGAGGTGTACCTGCCAGGTGACGCCTTCTTCACGGAAGATCCCGGGAATCCCATTCACCGAGTCCCCATGGCCTTCAAAAAATCCGAAGAGGCGAAGGTGAAGAAGGACCAGGCACGCCTCAGCGAGTCGCTCGAGCACTGGAGCAACACCCTCCGCGGCGGCGATGGCGTTCCGGAGTGGTTCCACGGAGACGACGCGTTCTCGTCGTTCATCACTCTGCGCCCACTCTTCAAGAAGAACTATTTTTGGGGAGGCAGGTTGTTGAAGATGGAATGGAGGCCTGACGAGACCAGCCTCGACGACTTTTACAAGCTGGCCATACACGCCTGCTCCGCGGGTGAACGGAACTTGATCAAAGATAGCTGTCTGTCCATCTCCCAAGGGGACAAGAATACCGCCAGCCGGTCGGCAAAGCCCAGGTTCCTCATTACTCCTCTTACGACGGAGTCGGAATGGCGGCAGATTACAAAGGAGTTTGTCGAGCCAGATGTGTTCGTCCGGTGGGTCAAGAAAGAGGTACATGCACCCCACGAGGCGGATATTGAGTCAACGCAACCGTTTGGCCTCCGCGATACATACGAGCCGCCCCTGGAACTCGTCTACCCCGAGCGCCGGGGGGGTGGTTACCCGGACGTCACGCACCACAAGGACTGGCAGCTGGAACGCGAGGACGTCTTCGAGGACCTCCGCACGGTACAGCCGTGGGAAGACCAGCCGGACATCCCCGAGGGCCCCATTGGAAGCGAGGGCTGCCCGGTCAGACATCTCGACTTTAGTCTTCCTCCGGGTATCACAGCAAACATGGCACAGGTGGCCGGAGCTGAATCACCCTCCAGCAGCGAAGCCATGGACACCCCCCCGACCAGTGAGCCCAGGAAGCCAGGTTCGTCGAGCCTGCCCGGCTCCACGGCGCGCAGCGCGAATGCGCGTCAGGCCAGCGTAGCCGATGACTCTGACGCGGACAACGGAGCAGGAGACCAGGGGGATGCCGGTGAGTCCCTGGATCTGCCCCGCAAAGCTGCGCTACCCGTGGCCCGGCGGCTCTTCCCCAAGTCGGACATGGAAAAGGCGGCGCAAAAGCGCAGGTACAGCTACGCACACCCGCTCAGCGTGCACACGGAGGGCAACATCCCCATCCACGCGCCGCCGATCGAGAGGCTGCTCCGGCCCCCGACCGAGAGCCTGCCCGTCGTCACGCAGGCGTTCCTCACGCCGACCGAGGCGCGCCAGCTGCAGAGGGACTACTTTGACATGCGCAGCATCGTGCTCCGCCGCAGCGTGCAGTGCAACTACGCCGGCTGCCAGGCCGTCTTCCCGGCCAGCCACCCGGAGCGGATGGATCGGCACCTCCGAGACTGCCACACCTCGTGGGGGTGCAACTTTTGCGACGAGCTCCTGTATAAGCAATGGCCGCCCGAGCAAAAGGTCCAGCACTACCTGGACAAGCACGCCGACTACTTGAAGACGCTGTACAGGACGAGCAAGAAGCAGCGTGCTGGTACCAACGCTACACCCGTCTCTGACTCCGACTCGGAGCCTCCGAACCCCTTTGTCACTCGAATTCGGATGGCCAGCGCAGGTGTCGCACACTCTGCAAAGCCTGGAAGCAAGACCAGCAGCGGAGGTTTCATCGACGCCAGCGATATTAACGCCGCCGCCGATAGTCAAACCACTTACCCCCACAAGACAAGCTCCAAGGCCACCAGCGCGGCCGCCAAAGTCGTCCCTCGCCCCACTAGCTCCGGCAATGCCACATCAGGAGCTTCCACCGCCCCCAAGAACATTGCAACTACCGACCCCGGCCCCCGCCCTCGCCCTCACCCTCGCCCTCGACCGGTCCGCATTGAGGATGCCGGAAAGTCCACCCCCCTCCCCCTTACCCAAAACCCCGTCGCCCCTCGCCCTCGACCGGCCCGCAGCGAGGATGCCCGAAAGTCCATCACCCTCCCCCCCACCCAAAAACCCGCCCCCACCGCCACCTTCACCCCTCCCAAGAATAAGAACAAGGAAATCGTCGTCGCCCTCCCCAGCGGCGGCGGCACCACCGCCCCGAAACCCACCACCGCCCCGAAACTCACCACCGCTCAGAAACCCACCACCACCCAGAAACCCGACCCCGCCCCGGAACCCCCCACCACCAGCCCCCTCCCCGGCGAGGCCCTCTACCCCTACTGCCCCCGCTGCCAGCGCAACCACAAGGCCCTCCACCGCCCGGCCGACCGCGCGCGCCACGACAAGATATGCAACGCGCTCTCGTTCAACTGCTCCTTCTGCGAGACGTGCGGCGCGGTCACGCCGCCCGAGTCGTCGGCCGTCACGGCCGCGCACGTGCACATCCCCCGCGCGCCGCCCGGGCCGTACTGCCCGTACTGCGGGCTGCGGCTGCGGAACCTGGACGACGACCCGGTGTACCGCGCCGAGCACGAGCGCGAGTGCCGGCCGCTGAGCCGCGTGGAGGAGGAGGCGTCCTGCGCGTGGTGCGGCGGGGCGGTGGTGATTCGGGGGGTGGCGGTGGAGTGGGGGGACCATGGGGATTGTGAGGAGAGGGCGATGCGAAGGTTGAGGGAGGACGAGGAGGATCAGAGGGAGTGGCGGCGGGAGGAGGAGAGGAAGAGGCGGCGGGAGGAGGAGGAGGGGAGGAAGAGGCGGCGGGAGGAGAGGGCGGAGGGGGATGATAACTTTGAGCAGAGGGGGGAGGAGGGGTTGGATGAGTTGGCGGTGGCGCTGACGGGGACGAGGAGGCGGAGGGATGAGGATCGGGATGAGTTGGCGACGACGCCGACGACGGGGAGGGAGAGGCGGAAGACGAGGGTGGCGTCGTCGTCGTCGTCGGGGAAGAGGAAGGCGGTTGATGGTGGTGGGAGTGTCACGCGCAGTGGTGGTGCGGCAAAGAGGAATAAGGTGGCGTTTACGCCGGGCACGGGGGAGACGAGGTATTTCCGTCGTCGGGAGCCGCCTTCGCAGTGGGATTCGACGTGAAGGGTTTGGTTGTTGATGTACGACTGATATTTCTGGGCTTTCCTTTTGTCAGGAAGTGTTATGGGAATCTTTTGGGAAAAGGGGCTGGAGTTGAGGGAGTTTGGGGTTGTTTTCTGCTGTCTCGTTGAGTACTTGGTCACGGCCGGTTTGGTATCTCGTACTGTCCATAGACACACTATTGTATCCCATATATTTATCGGCCTATTTATACTAGTTGTCAAGGCAAGATCCGTTTGTTGTTGTGACTGTGTGGGGGAGCAGCACTCAGGGGCTGGTGTTTTGGTGACCCAGGCCCAGGGCTTCAGAGGGGTTCTTCAGGGGCTTGCGCCCTAACGTGGCACCCGTGGACCATGCAGGCACTGCTGCACGAAGTTGATGTGGGCCCGGGAACCTTAATGGATCCCAAGAAAGAAAAAAAGACAGCTTCCCGAAAACAGCAGGCAAAAGGTCACCGTGAACCTTCCTCTCCAGCCCGACGACGGCGATGATGGAAGCAGTCGCCTTGCCCGAGTCCACAGTGGTCGCCGCGTTGCTGCTGCCGCTGCCGGGTTGCCGAGCTGGAGCACGGGACACATGTGTCACGCGGCCAGCGGTGGAGCTCCGACAACCGCTGCGAGCCGCGAGTGGGCGAATGGGAAGCTCTTCCAGTTCCGGCGAGCACCTCCCGACCGGAAGCAGGGGTCCAGCTTTGAGGTGCGGTGGGAACGCACAGTGCGGAAATGCAAACAGAGGGGCGGCAAACGTCGGGACTCGGCCGCCGAGAGAGAAAGCGTCATCGCGAATTTGGCCGGAAAGATTGCGAGACTGCGAAAGACTCATTGCCCAACAAGTCCGAATTCATGACTGGTGTTGAAAACTCAATCGCTTGATGGTTTTCCGACAAAAACGACACGACAAAGAAAACATCGCGCGAGTTGGTACGACAGACACATTGCATCGCAGTTCCACCAAACGCCGGGCTTTGGCTTGCCCTCACCACGAAAAGGCGGTCTCGGCCGGTGTTTTCCTCGCGGCGAGCGTGCAGGGGGTCGGAAGAGCACAAGACACTAGGAAACGTCGCCAGCCAACAGCTTTCGTCCCTCGCCGTGGGACAATTCGCATCGCTGCTGCTGCTGGCCTGCTGATGTGGTTGCTCGTGCACGCTTTGCAGTGGCTTCCCAACCCCGAGGTCCTCCCGACATTTTCTCCGGTCGTCTTTGACACGACTCGACCCCATCGCCAACACCACACCGACGACCGACCGACTTTCGTCAATCCACGCCGGCGACGGTATTGACGTGTGCCCACCAGACACAGCGACAATCATATTATTCCGCGCACCGCGACTTCGCAGGACCACAGACCGTCGCCATGAGCACGTCCAGGCGCTTCACAGTCGACCTTTTCCGACTCTCATGTCGGCGACCGCTCAACCCCGCTCTCCCCAGCTTCAGACTCCGCACCCGCACCACCCGATCTCTTCACACCACCAGGCCGACCCTCAATGGCCCGGCACGCCCATCACCCAAGACATCGCCAAAAGGTCCCAGCCCGGCCGGTAATAACGCCCGGGTTGCGCCTCTAGGCATGCTCGTCGGCGGTGGCGTGCTTGCGTCGCTCGTGGCCGTCGTCGCCCGGCACGACCACGACGACAACTGGGAGCCCCAGAGCGTGCAGTCCTCGCCAGATACCGACGATCGGGATCCGTCGCTGCCGCGCTTTCGCCTGTCCGACGTCCGGAAACACGACGGGTCGTCGGCGGAGCCGTGGGTGACGCTCGAGGACAAGGTGTACAACATCACCGACTGGGTGGCGGCCCATCCCGGGGGCGACGTGATTCTTCGGGCCGCGGGCGGCAGCATCGAGCCGTACTGGAAGATTTTTAGCATCCACAACACGGCCTACGTCCGTGAGATCCTAGACCAGTATCAGATTGGCTTCATTGACAAGGCCGACCTCGTCGACGGGCGGCCCGCCGCCGAGGCCATCGAGGACCCCTTCCAGACGGACCCTGTCCGGGACCCCCGCCTCATCGCCCACACACTCAAACCGATGAATGCGGAGCCGCCGACTGACGAGCTCGATCTCAAGTTCAAGACGCCAAACGAACTCTTTTATGTGCGCCACCACATGTGGGTGCCGGTGGTCGAGGAGGAAAAGGCCGACGAGCATGTCTTGACCATCGAGTTGCCTGACGGCGAGGAGAGGAAGTACACACTCGCCGAGCTCAAGGAGCGCTTCCCCGTCCACAAGGTGACTGCCGTGCTGCAATGCAGCGGTAACCGACGGAGCGACATGACGCGGCATGCGGGGAAGACCAACGGGCTTCAATGGGGCGTCGGCGCCATAAGCAATGCCGAGTGGGAGGGTGTGAGGCTTGCCGACGTCCTGGCTGATGCCGGCTTGAAGGTGGCGAGTGCGACTTCCGTGACCCAACCGTCGGGTGGCGAAGGTGACGATGTTCCCGACCCCAAGTCTCTCCATGTGCAGTTCTCCGGCCTCGAGGCCTACGGCTCGTCCATCCCACTGCCCAAGGCCATCGATCCCAGCGGCGACGTTCTCCTCGCCTTCGGCATGAACGGCAAGCCGCTGCCGCGCGACCACGGGTATCCCCTCCGATCAGTCGTCCCCGGGACCGTAGCCGCGCGCTCCGTCAAGTGGCTCAGCAAGATTGTCGTTTCGGACGAGGAGAGCCCCAGCCAGTGGCAACGGAGGGACTACAAGAGCTTCGGTCCCAACGAAGGCGCCAACCCCGACTGGAATCACGCCGTCTCCATCCAGGAGATGCCCGTCACCAGCGCCATCACGGGCGTCTGGGTGGGCGAGTGCGTGCGCAACGGCAAGACTGCCTGGCAAAAGAGCAGCTCCGAACCCGGCAACGTAGTCGACCTCGCCGCCGTCGAGAAGAAGGTCGGAATCACCAGCACATCCAAGCCCTCGGCGGAGCCCATCGCCGTCCAAGGGTACGCCTACTCGGGTGGCGGTCGCGCCATCGCGCGCGTCGACGTCAGCCTCGACGGCGGCAAGACGTGGGACCAGGCCGAGCTGATTGACGACTGCGCTGAGCCGGGCAGCTGCTTCGGGAACAAGGCGTGGGCGTGGAAGCGCTGGCGATACCTCGGGAAGCTCCCCACACCAGATCCGGCAGGAGGAGAAAAGGCCTGCTCGACCGTCGTCGTCAAGGCCGTCGACGACACGTACAATGCGCAGCCCGAGACGCACAGCAGCATCTACAACGTCCGCGGCAACTTGGCGACGGCGTGGCACCGCGTGCGCATCTGCCCGACCTGTGTCGACAAGGGTGACGGAAAGGGCGTTGTGTGGTCGACGGGGGATAAGTTTGGGTGTGGCTTCAAGAAGGAAGGCGAGGCGGGTGAGGGGCGCAAGTGATTGATGTGACCTTGGCGTCCATGTCGGGGCCGGTGATGGTAATGGCGATGGGTGTTGGCGTCGGTGTTGGGCGAGTAATGGTGGAGATGCCTCAGATCAGAGTCGACTGTGGCATTTGATCTTCATTTTCTTTTGGGTATCGGAGTCGTGGTCCTTGGATGAGGGACGTTTTTAGCATAGCGTTCATTTTGAGTCTCGTTTGTAAGTGAAGCGACTGGGATGGTGAAAGTTGGTGGTGGTAAATGTCGTCAAGAGGATCAAGGTGGATCATAAAAGGTCTGGAAAATGAAATCGAAGCCTCAATCATTGATCCAAAGAATGCCCCAGAGAATTGCATGAAATGAACACCTTGATCGATTCCAAAGTGGAGGGAGGTGGAGGGAAAGAGGAGGAGCGGAGGCTGCTGCGGGCGGTGGGCATTTTGGTGTGGGTTGCCATGTCTCGTGAAATGGCGTGCTCGCACCCCTGTCGCCTGACCCCCGCCCTCTCCACAACTCAAATCCAACCTCATCACTTCCTCCTCTCCGTCGAGCCGAATGCATTGGGGGGTGTCGACTCTCGAGATGCAGACAGTTGATGGATTCTGCATATCTCGTACAGTTCACCAGAAAGGGTATCCCACATTGCAATCTTTCCAAAATCTATTCCATCATCTTCTTCAGGCCATGTTCCCCGCGAATCGTGCCGAGTCCAGAACCCCCATCACCCAGTACCCCCACCTATCGCCCCAATTCAACCCCCAAAACCGTCACGGTGTAGCCGGCGCAGTCCCAACCCGACCCCCATTACCACCCCCAGCTCCCCCGCCCATCGCGACACCATTCCCACCCCCATTCCCACCCCCATTCCCAGCCTCCAGGTCCAGCCTCCACATCTCTATCCCCTGCGACACCTCCCCACTGCCCTTCCCACGGCCCCCACCCAGCAACCCCTCAAGGTACCGCCTCTTGTAGCAATACTCCCACGCAAAGTACGCCAACAGCGTGACCACCGTGATTGGCACCGCGAGCACAATGTACCACAACCACTTGGAGTCACCAAAACTCTTTTCGTGGTCGCCGTCGAGCGCCGTTTCGATCTGCGGGACGGCCAGCATGGTCTGATACGTCCTGGTTAGGTCAAGGGGGAGCAAAGTGGAGGGCAGTACTAACAGCGATAAACGTCCCCGGCAAAAACACCATAGTCATGACCGCAATCGCCTTCATCGTCTTGCCATCACCAATCGCAATCTCCGTGTCCTGTCGTGACAGCCTCGCCGTCTCCTGTCCGTCCGTCAGCACGCCCCCCACCACCAAACACCCATCGCAAGAGACTCACCATCTGATAAGCCAACCCCACCCCCTGCACCACAAACTCGCACCTCGCAATCCTATGCTCGTACCGCGCCACCAGCTGCCCCAGGTACTCCCCCATCATCCCCGCGTCCGGTTTCGCCTTCGTCCTCTCCAGCAGCCCCCTCAGCTGGTCCCGCCACGCCGCCAGCCCGTCCGTCCGCAGGTGGTCGACGGCGAAGAACAGCTCCACCGTCTGGTTCAGCTGCTCCCGGCGCTTGGCCGGCGTCTGGACCTCGCCGTTGTGGTCGTCGCCGAGTATGTGCACCGTCTTCTGCATCTCGCGGATGACGCCGCGGAGGAGGTGGAAGCGGCGCTCCTTTTCGATTTCGAGAAAGGCGACGGCGAGGGCGTGCGGGGGTGGGAGGGTGGGGGTGGTGGTGGGGGTGCAGCTGCGGAGGATCTTGGTAAAGGCGGCGACGTCGGCGGCGTCGTAGCCAGAGATGAGGACGGTGGTGTGGGATCCCACTGTGGTTGCGCCGGTGTTGAACGGGGGGAAGTGGGTTATGGCCATGGCGGACTGCCTGTCGATGGCGTTGGATGTGCGGAGGAGGTAGACTGGGAACGCATGTTAGTTGCTAGCCGGGCGCGGTGGGGAAGATGGGGGATGTACCCTCGCATGGTCGGTTGTGAACGGTGGATTTGATGATGATGGCGGTGGGGCTTCCTTCGTGAATGAGTTCGAGGTAGGCCCGGTGGATTGCGAGGGCTTGGACTGTGGCGAGAAAGCGGTCCTTGGAGAGGCTGATGTAGCGGAGGGCTACTGGGCCGTCTTGGGGTTTGTTGTTGAGGCCGGTGAGGGTGACCTCGGAGGAGATGCTGCAGAGGGTTCAGTTGATGACACTTTGCAGAGGTGCGGGGAGATCTTGACTTACACCATGGATAGACGGTTCGCCTTGATCGAATCTGGGGGTGAGTTCTGTAAAACGAGAGGTGATGTGGGCGACAAGACCTGTTGGACGATACTGTCAGACCACAATTTACGAAGGAGTACTTGAGACTGTGGCTCGAGATGCGGTACCTTTTGATCTTCAACCCAAGGATCCCATTCATCGACGCTGCGTCCCTCCTCCGTGGCGTCGACGACATTGAGCCATCCCTCAGCTGCTGGGATGCTGTGCTTTCGTGGTGGTGTCTGAGGACTTTGAGGTATTGCGGCGGTCTGCTGAGCTGGTGGTTGTTGCTGTTGCTGTTGAACTGGTGGCTGCTGTTGCTGTTGCTGTTGCTGTTGTTGTTGGCTCTATCAGAACTCATCAGCTTCAACTCATCCCCCATTGTATCTCGCCTCAACAGCTCACATACCAAAGCCGAAGACCTGCCATCTATCCTCCACCACTTTCCCACCCAATGCTGCCGCTTATTTGACGGCGTTAACGTTTCGACCGAGAATTTGAGCCTCTCAATGTCTCTCGGTTGAACCTCGTGGCCGTTCCATATCGAATACATTTCACCCCCTTTTCTCTCTACCTAGACTCTGACAACACCCAAAACTCAAGCAGCGAGATTCACTCAACAGCTCAACAGTGTTCCAGTCCTGAATTTCACAGTCCAAAGCCCAAAGACCGATATCGGCGATACAATGCGTCCAAGTCTTCAACGTAGAACCGAAAAAGAAAAGATAGGAAGATCAAGAAACGATCAAGATAACCCGGCAATGACTCCAAGAGCCCGACACCGTCGACTCATGTCGGCAGCAACGTTCGACAAGAGGCAGCCCATCGGCCGCCCAGTCAGAGTCTCACACATCACCGGGCTTCCCCCCCAGCGAATCCCATCGCCGTGCGCTCCCGACCCGCCTGGCCAGAGCCTTGCGCTCTCCCCGAGCGGCTGAGCAAGTCGCATGGTCACACGTTTCGGCCACACTTCCATGCCGTTGCAGATGAAGAGGCCAGTGGCGTGGTTTCTCGGTCACAGGGGGACCTATAGCACATTTATGTGTGTGTGCGACCCTCGGGCGATGCCGTGCTGCGGTCGGCTTCGCAAGGCTCTCCAACCCTGCCCCGAGCAAAACATGGCGACAAGGCACTTTTTTTGCAGGATTGCAGAGCCTCAAAGAAATGCCGTCGATTCCATGGGTTCCATCGGTTCCATGAGGGCATAGGTTGGGCTCGCTCGGGCGTCCAAAGGTCCACATTGCCCGACCCGGCTGCGACGGCATCCGCGCAAGGCTCCGGGTTGCAGATGGCATCTCCGTCCTCATCGGCTGGACTAATTGACTGATGCATCCAGACTGCATAGGACTGCAGAGGACTGCATGTCGTCGAGGCGTCTTTCATTGAGCAACGATGGTAGCACAACCCGTCGTCGAATCGTTCCCGCCCACCAAATGCCGCCCCGTTCCCATGTTGAGGCTCGCCCGCCCCCGTGGCCGGCGCCGCTTGAGGGAAGTCGGTGGGGAATGGAACAGCACCCACCATGCTGGCGTCTTCTTAAGACCAGGGAGTTTCTCGCCACCCCACTACCCATGCCTCGTCAATGACAGTCCTTCAGACTCGGCTGTTTGGACGCGTTCAACCAACCCCCCTGGACTGTTACTTGTCTGGTTGATCCTTGCATTCGACGCCATGCCTTCCTACGTCATCCCGTATACAATCGACTCCAACTTCGACGACATGGCTGTCGACGATGCGTTGGACCACTTCCTTCGTGTCGAGAGGGGCATCGATTTCAGCATCAAGGTGTGTTGAAGGAATGATCATGCCCCAAAGCTGATGGAAGGTTTTGCTGACCGTCTGCCAGATACAGCGGACCCGGGCTCCTGTGATCTACACATCGCACGTGTTGACGGCGGTAAGTCGTGAATGTCCAGTGGCCGTGTTCCGTTCTCACCGTCGGCGGCCATATCGCGAGCGGAGGCTAACTGTTGGTGAAGGAGGTGTGGAACATGTTGCTGGTGCTGATTGACGAGGCTGCCAGGGGACTTGATTATCAATATTGAGCGGGAGAACCCCGCACCTTGTGTATGACATAGTTCGAATTGTTGGCGATTCCAGACCAATCACTGTATACATCTTGTATCGCCGTGAACAAGTTTCGGCGAGAAGAAAGCCCCGTGTCGTCAATATAATGAGAAATCCCATGTCCACTTGGCTATGGCTTGACGACCCTCAAGCCCGGCCTTATAAGACCAGCCTCCTCTGGACCCAGTCCACTCTTGACCCTCTTACTGATAATCCGCAATGTCTGGACCGAATACTGGAAGACGAGACTTGAGCGTTTCCAACAATCGGCGTCGAATGGAGTCACGTCATCCTGGACAACTGGCGGCTGGAAGTAGTCATCGGGTTTCGCCATGAAGCCTTTGAGAATCTCACAAGCTTTCTTGCTCGTCAGCCGGTCTTTGACCTCTGTAGGTATCTGGCTATACTCGACGTCAATTTGCTTTTGGTCGGTGTCTCGCATGACCAGCATGTAATTGACCGCCAGGTGAATCAGCTCCCGGACGAACGGGGTGCTGTTCGGGTGTTCGCACAGATATGTCGCATGCTACATCGGTGTTAGCCATGTGAGCCATTCGAAGATGCAAACGAGCCTGGTGGTTCCTGGAAGCCTGTGTGGCATTAGAGGGGTTGAGCATACCTGCAAGACCTTTGGATTTACGTCGACCCTCGTGCAATCTTCTTGGTTCGCCGGAGAGCCTTCCTGCGACGAGGGATCGCTGCTCGGTCTCCTTCCGTCCCTCGTGGTCGGCGTGAACGTGGCGAACCGACCTCTCTTGCCTCTCAAAACACTCGTCACCCGCCGGGCCAGAAACCTTTCGTAACCCCTCGGACCGTCCAGGAGCCATGTCGCAAAGTCGATAAACAGGCAACCGAGGTGCCAGACATCGGCGGCCGGCGAATGAGTCAACACGATGTCAGTTTCGGGGGCGGCGTAGTCTAGGAACGCTCCAGCTATGTGGTGGTTGTCCACACTTCTGGTCGAGTGGAAGCTGCTCAGACCAAAATCGCCCAGCTGAAGCACGCCGAGTTCGGCGTGGACAGTCCCTCGAGGCTCCGCTGTTTCGTCTTCCTTCCACCGTTCGTAGTGAAGGATATTGTCAGGCTTGATATCGCAGTGCAGCCCGTGGTTTTTCTGGTTCATATCGCCCTCCCGTGGTCGGAAGTCGTGGAGTCTCCAAAGAGCGTCTGTCAAGCCATAACATTGACTCGCCACCCAACGGTGGAGGTCGAGATCCGGCATCCCGCGCCCGGGGAACTCATCCCACCATTTATAATCACGCCACAATTGTTCAAGATTCCTGTCCGCTGCTTCGAGAATCAGGTGGTAGTCTGTGCGCCCTGACCCGGAATGCTCGCCAGGAACCTCGATCGTCGCCAAAAGTTTGGTGATGTGCGGCGTGTTGGTACTCGATCGGAGGCGGTCCATCATATACACTTCGTCCACGTAGGCCATCTTTTGTTGGTTCGTTCCTTTGACGTCGTTCTTGAGAGTCTTGACAGCAATTGGGTTTTTCCTTCCGTGCCACTTGACTTGGGATTAGCCTCACGGCGAGCAAACAGAGCAGAAGGGTGACCACATACTGTATATCTGGGAATGGCCTGCTGATCTTCGTGCAGAATGAAGAAACGCACCCCACCAAATCCACCGGCATCGCGTGGTCGGCCAGTGGCAGTAAATGGCAGAATTTCTTCTGTGGAGAGCAGCTTGTACTGCATGCGCTTCGCGAAGATGACGCCGTCTCGGCCCTCGCCGGTTGAGGAGCCTGAGACCTTGACATCTTTGACGGCGATGAGTTTTGGCGAGAGCTTCCAGCGGTATTCTTTAAATTGAATGATCTTTCGGGCGCTCCAGTTGAAGAAGAGGTCGTTTGTCCGGCGGCTCGACGCCGGCTCATGCCCGTTGAACCTGACATCGGTCAGTAGTCTCTTGTCGTTCACCCCGTTATCGTAGAAGGCAAAAATGTCTTCCTCGTGCTTAAGCATCTTGCTGTAGCCAACCAATTTCTCGTGTCCGACGAGGATCAGCGTCCCAAAGACGCGCCGGAATTGTTCCCCCATGTCGTACCCTGTCTTGAGGCTGGCCAGCGGCGGCGCGACTCTGCCGGCCATCTCTCGCAGGTCGTGATCATGGCGCTTGCCATCGTTTGCAGTCTTGTTCAGATGGCGGAGAATCCGAAGAGCAGTATCGGTGCTGAGGACCTTGTGCAAGACGGTCCAGGGGAGAAATCGCGTTTCTACGTTGTTGAAGTTGCTGACCACGAGTGGCTCGAGGTCGGCTCGGACCGTCTCGACCAGATCGTCGTCTGGGACACCGCCGTAGTCGTTGGGGGTAATGCTTTCCGCGACGCTTGAGATATGCTGTCCCTCCGAGTCGTCGCCCAGCTCGCTGGAGGACGACCACTGTGAGAGCAGGAGCTTCTTGTTCTGGACGAGGTTTTGGAAGGTTTCGTCGTCAATGCCGATTCGGCTTCGGGTTTGGGGGTTGCGATTGCGAACGTGGTTTTTGTAGTCGGAACCCGGAACGGGGTCGTTGAGGACAATGTCGTCGCCGGTGTTGTCTTGGGTGCCGGCGCGCACCTCGATTGCTGGGATAGGTACCCGTTGTTGTTGTTGTTGTTGTAGAATTGGTGAGGCGTCGACTTGTTGGTTGTCGAGGTCCATATCTGCTGTACCCTCCGTCTGCTGGGGGGATGCTTGTACGGCGCGGGGTGATTGCTGCCCCGCAAACACAGGGCCCCGCCTCGACCGCTTCGGGGCCCGCTGCGCTTTCTTCGGTGATGGCGATGACGTCCCCATCTGGAGAAACTCGGGGGAAAATCAAGGGATAATCTGACGGTGCAAACTGAGTGATAGAGAATTTCTTAATTACGACGACTGTCCGAACTTCCATAGGCTTCCGGGGAGGCTTTGTTTTTGTAGCAAGCCTTGGCCAAACCCAAGGGCGCGAAGGCGCCCCTGTGCTCTGCATTGGAATCGGGGCGCCGCCCCCTTGTGGCCTTCCAGCGGGCTCCCACTGTGGGGGCTGAGGGTTCCCGTCAGTCGACCAAATGACCTCCAAAGTTCAAACAATCCTTGTTTGTTGCCAGCGCATGGCACACTGCCACCACATACAGTTCTACGCTTCTGTAGTGGGACATTTCAGGTACCGATCTTCCACTCTTGGATGGCTTGCCGCCTGGATAAGTCAGCCTTGCCATCATATCATGGATGTCGTCTGCGTTGTCAGCCCCTGAAGACAGTGCTAAAATGCTCGGTTGGGGGCAGAATTTCTGGCAGTTCACAAATTCCATCTTCAAAGCAGAAAGCTGATTATTTCCAAGGCCCTACACTCGTACCGATATCCAATATGTTTCCCCACGGTCCGTTTCTGCGACATCGACTCTACAAATTACACCCTTCTGGATTGATGCCAGCCCATTCACATCGTGCTTCTTCCATAGGTATTTTTCAGTCCGGTCCGCCAGAGCTTGTCCTTCGACTTCAGTTTTGGACCTCCCGTCCGTCTCAATTTTCCAACCAGGAGTTCGCCCAATCCCCAAAACACTGAACCACACTGGATCCTCTCCGAACGTATGGAGAGGAAAGCTCAAAATGTGCAATTTCTCATCACGACCTCTTGGTTCAAAGGCGACGGCGTCAATATTCTGAGATGATCGCGACTTTGCTGCAAAGAACCGACGTTAGCGTGCCCAGAAAGGTCCAGACCAGAACCGAGGAGACTTACCACGACGTTGAAGTTGTCTTCTTGACCAAAGATTCTCTCAAGGAAGCTCCATAGCTCCCACTCATCCATCACACGCGTGGGGACCTGGATCTCGTAGGCAAAGCCCTGCTTATCATCCGAGAACGAGGACGGACCAGCCGGTGGTGATGCCCTCCCATCGCTTCCCTTCACCACGCAGGCTCCTTTTGGCTTCACACTGCTCAATACTGGTTTTGTTCCGGGCGTCATTTTCGGGTTTGGGTGTCTCCGCCATTTCGTCGTCCAGCAACCATTCCTCGGTCTTGTTCGAGCCCCAACTGCCATGCTAACAAAATATGGGTAGTTCTTGGATATTCGCCCACGGAAGAAGTGTTGCCCGGGAAAGGAACTCGAGGTGTGCACTCTTCCCGCTTATATTCAGACCAGCTGTTAATAAACATCCGTTTGATCACCCGGGGTCGCCCTTGTACCACACTGATTTGGCAAGGCTCTGCCTAGCATGCGATGGAATGTTGCTCATTTGGGCCAACCTTCCAAAGGTCCAGTTGCCCGGTGCACACCCCCTCCCTGAGCCGCGTTGAAGGTACCACACCACCATGCTCGTCTGCAGGAAGGGTCTGTCTCGCAAGGCTCTGAGGGCTCCTATGACACAACCAGGCTTCTCTTTTTCGTTTTACCCGCGGCAAGCCCGTGTGGCTTTGACTGCACAAACTAGGTTGCCAGGTTCATACTTACACAGAATGGCTGTTTGTGTTCGATAATATGCCGTTGGTAGGAATCTTCAATGCGATAGGAAGACTGCTCACCGAGACGGCCGCCGCCATGGCTGAAACGGGCGTCAATGTTCGGTGTCAGAGCCTTGCCAGGCCAGCTGCCCGCATTTCCCCAACCTCAGTCTAACCATAGAAACCCCCGAATGGGACTGCCGCCAAATCTGGCTTCAGCTCGGGGCGCAGACACTGGTGGTTATGGTGTGTGTCGGAGAGCCTTGCCAGACATGCCAGTCGGAAGCCATGCCGCGCCTCGGCTCGGAGACGGAAGGCCGAATTGGGATGCTTCAATGTTTGGCTTCCAGTTTGTGTTTACAAACTCCGACGGTAGCCTCCTGCGAATCCGACCACGTCAAGTCCCTGGAGGCATTCATCACTCATATACCCCTTTCTGTACTGGTGCCGTCCTCCCCAGTTCCATCTACCTGTATAATCCCAATACTGGTTTCTTTGTTAGCGCGATACTTTCCCACCAGTGAGATAGTGTGTGATCTTGGCCGGTATCTGGATGTCTCGCGCTAACAAATAAAAATCGGGACTGGAGTGTACATGAGCTTATCTCATTAGCACAATGCAATGAGACTCCTGGCGTTATAGTACATGGGTTTAAAGGGGTCTTGCATGCAGGCAAAAGAATAAGGGGACCCTTTTGTCGGGGTTCGGTACTACTTTCCCCGAACCATGCCGGCCCACGAAAACACCAGAGAAACCATCACCACATTTTGTCCCTCCGGAGCAAACATCACATCTTTGCTCTACACCGAGGAACTTCCCGGCCATCTCACATACCTAGGTACCTAGTTACGTCCCACCCATTCTCAATTCAACTCTTCTGGACACATGCAATGCATGGGTACATATCGACTAGGACGCGACTTTGTTGTAAACACCAAATATATCATCGCCATATTTCGTTGTCCAGACCATCTATGGCCGAAGAAGCGCCTCTCACTGCCCAGAGAGCTACTTCCCAACTCCTTGGCACATGCAATGTAAATGTACAGATATCGCCTCGGTTTCAAGTCTGTTGACGCATGCATGCAGCATCTGCACTCCATCATCATCAAACCCCGTAGCAGGCCAGATGGTGCCATAACCTAACCCTCCTCCCAAGGGCATATAAAACCACACCCACAAACCTCGTCTTCCACCAAATACTCATCTACCAAAATCCCCAAACGACTTTTCATTCGTCCATCACATACCAACGACAATTCCCACAAGACCTTTCCTTGCTTCTAGTACATGCCCAAAGAATGTACTCTAGACAGCACATCTACTCTTTAACCTGCCCACGTCTCACCAGATTCTTCCATATTGAGGACGTCAAAATGGCGCTGATCAGACATCTTACGGTCAAAAACGGCGTAAACTTTGTGCTGGAGGTACGTGCTCATGTGCCAGCCAGGCGACGGAAAACAGCGGAAGAGGATGAATCTGACCGGGCTTCTCTGCTCTCTAGACCGATACGGACGGCGGTCCCTACACAGAAAAGGCCGATACCGTTTCGCTCGTCACTTGCAGACGGTTGACAGAGGTAGGTCTATGTGGGGACAGGAGGCTTTGACTCAACTGACGTCCGCAAAGACAGAGTGGGAAGGGGTGGTGGAGATTATCGACCAGGCCGAGGAAAAGTACGAGCGGGAGGCGTGGGCTTATTCTCAGAGGCCGTGAGGCAGTCCCTTTTGTTTGGGTCGAGGGTCGTCGTCGTCGTCAAACGTGGACGGGAGTTGGGGGGGTTTGGCATCTATCAATGCGGATTGTTTAGAGACTGGAGTTTTTGGTGTCAGCCTTGGAAATTAGACAGGAGGGTGACCACGGATACCAATTGAAGCTTCCGCACGGGAATGGCACACAAACATGTTGTTCTCATCGAGTTGTTGTGTCGTTATGTCGTTGCTCGTGGGGGTCATGTTCCCATCCACTGGGATCCACTCCATGCTCCCCGGGGCCCTACCCCCTGTAGGAAGGTTGTCACCCACTGAAGCGCCAGCAGTGCGGTGCAACACATCACCAAAGTCAAACAAGCCCATAGCATCCAGGCACCTTGGATATCTGAATTCCTCTCTGCAAGCAATGAGACCCAGAATTCTTTTCTCACAGACAAGAATACAGGGGTCCTGAACGAGTTGAGAGCTCCTCAATGTCCTGATGGTGGGGGTCCGCCTTCCACAGGGTTAGGGTCACCCAGGCCGCGGGAAGGATCGGCAGCAGGGGTTTTCGTCATGACTCGCATCAGCGCATCTCACGATCACCCCTTTTGGTGTTTTGCGATTCTCGACAATGCAACAATTCGAGAACCCGGAAACCTGTCCGTTGCACATCGGCCTTCTTTCCGGAATCTTTTTTGACTGAATCTCTGAACTTCTGGAACTTCCCAAACAGAGCTCTCTCCCGTCGAGGCGAGACGAAAAACTCACCCGCGAGTCGGCGACGCAAACGCTGGGCATTCATGAACGGCGATCTTTGGTGATTCTCGACCGACATCCGAAAGTTCAGGCGCAGAAGTACCTAGGTAGGGTGCCAAAACAGTCCCTCTACGGATTTTATCCAGAATTTTACGGAGCGAGCATACCAGCCTGGAATCGAGAATTGGGACGTCTTAACGACGAATCACCCCTACCGTCACAAATTACAATGGCCTCCCTCATCCCCATCATCCAGGAGATTCTCCCCATGATCCTACCCTCCTCCATCTCCGTGACAAAAGCAAGCGACATATTCCCACCAGCACCGCCACCAGCCGAGGGGGGTACGAGTGACACATCCGACGGGGTCCGGGTGCTGAGCAGGGACGCCGTCGTCAACAAGACGGACAAGATGTGCGTCACTGGTACGTCCCCTCTTTCATGGCAGCTTGTAAGCACCCCCGAAGTCTAACCAACCAGTCCTCATCCTCAAACCCTCCTCCTCCACCACCATCCGCCACAACGGCGAACAAGGTCCGCCCCCCCCCCCCTTCTCACCCCCCACACCCAACTAACCCCCCACCCCCCAAAAAAGACGCCATAATCTACGCCACCTCCGGCACCGGCACCCTCCTCTCCAGCCCCCCGGACAACCTCCTCCCCCCCTCCTCCCCCACCTCCCAGACCTCCACCACCACCTCCTCCTCCTCCGAAAAACCCGAGCGCCACGTCCTCTCACAGGGGGACTTCGCCGTCATCCCAGCATGGACGGAGCACCAGATCGTCAACGAGTCCGACACGGCCGAGCTGCACTGGATCGTGACGCGGAGCGGGCCGAGCCCGGTCGAGGTGAACCTCACGGGGTGGGGCGGGCCGGAGCTGGCACCGGCGGCGGCGGCGGCGGCGGCGGCGGAAGGGGAGCGCGAGGCGCAGGGCCAGGGGCCGGGATGACTAGCCTCGGGGCTGGAGATGGGGTTGGAGCGGGGGAGGGGGGTGCTGAGGGAGTGGGATTGGGGGAGAGGGTGGTTTTCGGATGGGGGGAGTTCGGATGGGGAGGGGGAGGAGGGGCTTGTGCTGGGGGATGGATGAGGGGGGGTTCCTGGTGAGATTGTGGTGGTTGTGTGGAATGAAGGAGGGTGGATGGAGTTTGGTATTTGGTTACGATTTGGTTGTTTATGCAGAGAACGCCGCCGTCTAGCTTTGCAAACGCCTCGTCGGCCATCGCTATCACCTCCTGATCTAAAGTCCCAATGTTGCCAACACGGTCTATATGCTACCTCGCCATGGCTTCTTCACAATACCTCACCCACCCTCCTCCCCCTCCACCCGACAATACCTCCTCACAACCTCGACCACCCTCTCCCTCTCCCTCCACCCCTCAAAGACCTGCGCATGATCCAGCCCCGGAAACCACACAACCTCCACCCCCGTCGGCGCCACAAAGTTCCCCGCCAACCCCATATCAAACGGCTCCCCCTCCTCCTGCTTCCCAAAGTCCCCCTCCCCAGCCAAATACCTCGCCACACTCCTCGTATCAACAATCAGATCCCTCCCCGCCAGACAAACCGCCACCTTCCTCTTCCCCTTCTCTCCCACCAGATCCTCCCGCCACGCGATATTCTCCCTCCAAAAGAAATGCCGCCCCAGCGTCCCCGCCACCCCGGCGTCCATGCTCGCAAAGTACCACAGCTGCCACTCATTCGCCGTGCGCGGCGCCCGCCGCGTAAAGTTGTACGCCACGTCCGGCAGGTGCAGCAGCACGCTGACGGGGTCGACCAGCACCGCGGCGCGCACGCGATGTCCAAATTCGGCGAGCACGTGCGTCGTCAGCACCGAGCCGTAGCTGTGCGAGACGACGACGAAGTCGTCCCACCCGTGCGCGGCGAGGATGGCGCGGACCTGGCTGACGAAGGCGGAGCGCGAGAGGGGTGGGGCGGTGAGGCGCGCGGAGACGGGGAGGAGCTCCAGGGCGATGAGGCCGATCGAGGGGTCCGTGGTGAGGGTGGAGAGGAAGCGGGTGTAGGGCCAGAGGCCGATGCCGATTCCGTGGAAGAAGAGGATGGGGCGGTGGGTGGAGGAGCGGTGGGGGCGGTGCCAGTAGGGGAGGTTGGGGGCGGGGGAGATGGCGCGCTGGGTCAAGGGGAGGGGGAGGGTGCGGAGGACGGCGGTGGGGGGGAAGGTGGCGGTGATGGCTTGGGCGGTGGTGGTGTGGGGGGCGTGGTAGGTGAAGCCGTGGAAGCGGAGAATGGCGTGCGTGATGAGGTCGAGGAGGGCGATTATTCCGTACCAGATGACGCTGTGATAGCGGATCAGGACGGGGTCGATGGTCAGGCGAAGGGGGCTGGCGGAACCCCGGCCCGGGGGGAGCTCGCGGCCGAGGACGGATTCGATGCGTCGGAGGAGGACCTCGATCTGTTCTTCGTCGTCGGGGGTTTCGTCGCCGGAGGCATCGCGGTCGAAGAAGGCCCAGAGGACGAAGTCGCGGACATTGTCGCGCTTGATCTCGGAGGGGTCGGCGTCAAGGAACCAGACGAGGAGGTAGCGCTCCCAGTTGGGGATGTTGGCGACGCAGCGCTCGAACAGGGCGAGGCGTTCGGGGTGCGTCAGGGGGGGCGGATGGTCGGCAAGACGTGCGAGCCGGGCCTTGTGCGGGCGGTAGATGAATGCCACGAATGCGATTTCAAGGAGCAACAGGCCGGAAACCGCAATGGCGATGGCGGTCAGCCAGGACTGTTGGGTCTGTTTGGGGAAGAGGCATCTCCCAGCGAGGATGAGGGCAAGGAGCCCGACCTCGATGGCGGGTGTGTATCGTAGTAGGATGATGCATGTCCGGATGAGGAGGAGGTTGGCCCACGAGTGCCGGATCATGATGAAGCCGGGATATTGCTCAGATGACGGTACTTGTGCTCGTGCTCAGACAGTTGTCCCAGCGTCGAGGTGGTACCAACTGGGGAATACGCAGTACTCAACTGGGTACAAAAGGGTCGAACGGATTTTGAGCAGCTCGGCGGACTATTGTCAGCTGCCACACAATTTACCGTCTAGTTTTGGGTATACCATGTCCAGGCCATTGACCACGCGGCCCGCCGTGACGCGTGCAAAGGGAGTGACGAGGAGACATGGGCCGACGATGCCTTGAAACCTGCCGAGTGCAGTTGGGCGCCCCCATGCCAAGATTCCTGCGATCCGCTGACTTCAGTGTCCCGTACCAGGGTTAGGGTCTGTCGTCACATGCTGGGATTCTCAACGACTGGAAGGCTACGCGTTCTCCCTTCTATACATGTACATGGCATACCGCGTCATAGACGCTACAGTGGGTGATGGTATTATGGGAGTGTAAATACTAAAACCGGCTTTGAGTTGTGGAGCAATATGGCCGCCGGGCGTAGTGGAGCACGACGACCCAACACCCAGCTTGGGGTGATTTGGTGGGAAGATGGAGCGATCGAACGAAACAGGAGCGCTATGGCAAGACACCATCATCTTCCTCGGCGTCGAATCGGAACACTGACCCGTCCCTGATTGAAGGAGCAGAACCTGATGCATGTACATTACAGGTCATGTCCAACGCCGAGAGCAAGGAAAGCATCTATATCGTCAGGCCTGATTGTCATGTTCCGGAAGCCGAGTGCAGAAATACACCTGCAGCTGCCAAATGCATTTCTTTTCAGGCACGCACCATCTTGACCACCCGTGTCTACATTGGGAACAACCTCCCAAGCTGAACCATTCCCTAACCGTAACCACCCACCCCCAATCCTGTTACACTGCATCTCGTGTTGTGCTTCGTGCGCTCCGGTACACGTCTTCCCGTTCCACTTGTTCCGAGAGTTCGGGCCTGGCATGAGCTCGGCGGTACGTCCAAACCCGGGGAGTTCTTTGCGAATTCTGGTCCGAGGTTATGGTAGGGGTCAGGAACCAAGTACGTATCGCTGGCGCGAAAACATGGGGGATGCCTACGGAATGGTCGTCCTGGACGGCGTCATTGCTACCATACCCGGCATATCACCCCCGAATCAGGGTTCCAAGCCGCGGGGTTGGCACATGCATGGAGATCAGCAGAGGTGGCCTGGTGGCGTGTGTGCAACACATGGATGGACGCCTTCCTGTACGACGATGGTTTCCACCCCCACAAGATTCCCGGTATCCGGGTCCATGGCATTGGCGTAGCTGCAGGGAAACGATTCCAGTTCAGGGGTTGTTCGATGGCGGCGATATATTTCCCATGGGAAATTGCGGGCACGTCGCGGCAGATCCCGTTGGGGGTCTCGGTCCCTTTTTGAGTCAGTCATGCGCCTGTCCATGCTTCAGGTCATAGGTACCACCACGAGGCGCGACTCTTCAGTGCAAGAAAAACGCCTGTATCTTGGGTGCTGTCCACTAGACTCCTGACCATGGTATCTGCCCCGAAAGAAGTGGAAAAGGAGCAGCAAAAAAGCACCTTGGAGCAAAGAAAACAATCCGCCCCTCCATTTCCCCGACCGCCCGATTTTATGACAAAAGAGAAGCAGTGCCCTGTTGTCCCGGTTCCACCCTCCAAGCAGTATTAGCAAATCTATGAGGAGGCCGGGCCCCCGCTGTCCGTTGCGCCCGACCGAAAAGAAGCATACAGATCCCTCTATCGCCCCTGCGCTTGCGAAAACTCCAGCGCCTTCTTGGCAAGAACTCGGACATTGTTGATGAGGCCCTCGACAAGTTCCGGATAATGATTCGGTTGGCCGTCTGCAGCACGACGACCATTCTCGAGAATTGCCAGTGGGTTCACCTCGATCTCAATCTCGTGCTCTTTTTCCATTCGCTGCGTGTTCTGCAACAGTGTCAGTAAATGCCCAAGACCCCAGAATCAATGGGCCGAGAAAACTCACGTTTGGTCCTTGCGAGGAATGCGTAACCTGCGTCAGGTCGATTTGATAGGGGCCGTGGATGTAGCTTAGGCGGTCCTTGCCCCGATTGGGCTGTGGTTGCCGGTTGGCGCTCGAGGACAGGCGGTCGAGTTCCTCTAGGGAGCCGTCCCACTCCATCTCGAGATTGACGCTGATGCGGCAGTCGAGCGGGAACTCGGGAAAGTGGAGGTTGAGATCGGCGACGCGAGCCTTGACGATCTTGGCCAGCACTTCGTCCGTCTTTTGGTCGTGCGTGACGCGCACCTTGGCATGGTGGTTGCGGCTGGCAATCTCGTTGGCCACGCAGGCGGGAAGCATTCGGGTGCGCTCTCTGTCCGGGAGCTCAAAGAACTTGTCTATCTCGCGTCGGTGCCGGTACTCGATGGGCATCCGTGGCTTGCGTCGGTCTTTGTTTCCGGGATGGGCTTCTTGGACCATGTTATTGAGGAAGGAGTTGAAAGATCTGTGGTAGTCCTGGTCGGGGTGTTAGCGCTGTGCTGGACTGCGAGGAAGCCGACAATGAACACAACAAAGAAAAGAACGGGACTCACTTCGCTCATGCTGCTCCGAAACCCAAGCCAGTTGCCCTGGTCGGTGACGACGCACTCTGAGATACAGGGCAGGCTGATCCTCTGACTCGTCGACTTGTCAATGAGCGTCCCCAGCTTGGCCTCAATCTCGAATTGAACCTTGCGGCTCTGCATCTCCCCCATGGCGGGATGACAGACGACATATTGGAAAAGAAAGTCGGCGACGACCTTGGACATGGCATCACGCGGCATGATCCCGGTGATGCTGGGTTCCCATGGTGGTAGCGCGGGGTCTGCTGGAGGGGCGGGCTCGGGGACCGCGGGCTGCGGTGGAGGCGCTGCCGCCGTGTGTGGTGCTGGCATCGCGCGTCTCTCTTCGGGGGAGGTGTGTCGGCTGGTGGGCACGTCTGGGTTGCCATTGACCGCTTGTGCGGCGTGTTGGGGTGGGCGATAGATAGTGACGCTTGGCTGAGTGGGCCGCCGGCCCTGCAGAGCAGTCGCCCACACAGGAGGGGTTGAATATACTCGTCGCTTCTTCAGAGGCTTGCGGGGCGCGTTGGCATGTGACTGGGGGAGAGGAGCGGCGTCAATCTGGGTGCTCCGGCCATTCGTATTCTCAAAGGGCGGCGGCCGAACCTCTCTTTTCTCCAGCTCGTCTGGCCTCAATTCCCTGTCATCGAGTTTTCGCTTCGCCGGCGTGACTGCACGCTCTCGTTCGTGATCCATGGCCGAGGGCATGGTGATGGATGGGTGGTTCGAGGGGCGACGCGGGTCGACGTCGGAAACGGACGTGCCGGGGCGACTGGCGCTGCCGGGGAGGCTTGGCACGCGTGTTTTCGGGCTGACGCTGAGGCTTCGCTCTCGGTCGCCGCGCGATTGGGATCGTCGATGGGCTTCGTGGGCGACGGGGTCGTAGGCGGCGGCGGTGCTGGAATGTCGGGGCAGCGAGGGAGGTTGTGGTTGTGGTGGAGACGTTTGCGAAGGTGGATGTGGAGGGTAGGTTGCGGCGGTGGGCAGACGCTGCTGGTAAGGGCTTGGCGGCTGGCCGTAGCTCATTGTCTGGGCCGGGCGATTCAATGGGGCCGCCACCGGAGTGGGGGGCTGCGACACGTGCCGTACATGCGCTGGAGGCTCCATGTGAGGAAGAGAGTGGTGCGTCGCGACTGGACTGCCCTGGAGAAACGGCGCACCACCATATTGTGCCTGTTGGCTGTGGGCCGATGTGGGTGTCGACGTCGAGTGCGTCGATTGCGATCGTTGATGGGGGTAGCTGTGGCCGCCGGGCGTGACCACCGGCGGCGTCTGGGGCACCTGTGGTCCTGCTTGCATATACGAGACACCGCCGGGCGGACCTGTCATACCTCCAGGAAGCGACGGCTGGGGGAAGCTGTCTCTGTGGTAGGGGCCCTGAGGCGGGTATCGGTGCTGTTGCACAGGGCTGGTCGACGATGGTTGCGAGGGGAAGGGATAGCCGCCGCCGCCGCCGCCGCTCGAGGCGCTGATGGACGAGGTGGGTGTCTGTCGGTACGGTGACGGCCCCGGGCCGGCGATGCTCGGGGATCGGAGGTCGTTGGCCGAGACCTGCTGGAGGGGCGGAGGCTGGGCCGGCCGGGTTGGGTACGGGCCCGTCGACGGGTAGGGAGGGGGAGAAGCATACGCCGAGGGCGGGGCTTGCTGCAGGCTGTAGTCTATCGACATGTGTCGGGCACTGGGGGATGGGTGTGTCTGGCTGTAGTCGCGAAAGGGCTGATGCGGATTCGTTTGCACCGGCGTTAACGGCATCATCATGGGCGGCGGCGGCGGCGGCTTGCTCGGCGTCGTCGCGGCCGGCCCATTGTCGTTCAAAATGCCCCTAAGATCCATGGCGACGTTATATCCAACCTGGCTGGGCTTGCGCAGCCTATTCCGCGCTCCGGGGTCCCGTTTGGCCTTGGTCCCGTGGAAGCTCGCGACCTCGCGGCTCCCACCTCACCAGCTCAAACGCGGCCTGTCGGTCGCTTCACGCTCGTCTACGTCGCGGCGGTTGTCGCATGGACCATCGAAACTCGGAGTCGGACAGGATCAGGATACGGCGGGCGCGGGCGCGGGGGCAGCGGGGGTCGCGTCGTCGTTGGGGGGTGAGGTTGTCGTCGTGGCTGTTTGCGGCAAACGGGCGTCACATCGTCGTGTCGTGCATTTCAAGACGGGACGAGGATTGGAGGCTCGAGAGTCGCTGGACTCACTGGTCGTCGGTCGCGGGCTGCCAGGCAGAATGGACGCGCCAAGCTTCGCTCCCAGGCCGCAAAAAGACAGGCTGGACAAAAGGATCAAGACTCAAGACAGGTCTAGGTGGCTACAGTCGCGGGCGGATCGCCATGGCAAGCAGGAGGACGCCTGTCGCAAAGCGCGTGAGAGGACAAAAAGGTCGATGTGTGCGCAACGAACATTGCCCATGTGGATTCGGATTTCTCCCTCTGGCTCTCGTCCAGTGGGTGGTCCCCCCCATCGGCTTGGCTCCGGGCGGCCTGCGGCGCGCTGGACGAGGTCGGAGGGACGGCAGCATGTCTCCCGCTAACAGATGCGGCAAGCTGAGCTGGCGTGGGAGCACGGCAACGGGGGCAGTGCAATGTGCCAAAATGTCGGATGTGTAGTCTAAAAAGTATATTGCATCATTGCAGCATCTTGAGTGTGCGCAGCGAAGCTCTGTCAGCCGGTGCTGGCGAGCTAGCCTTGGGCCGAGTGTTACGGGGTACGGCCACACATGAGAAGCTGGAGAGCTCCCAAGCTGCCTGCCAGCAAAATGCATCCCGTCGGCCTCTGCCCGATTTCAATTGCGACCAGCCATTGCCCGCCGGAAGTGGACTAGCGGCTGTTTGTTCTCTTGGCACTGCCCGGCGCCACCAAGCTGTTGTCATCGGGGGGTCCTTCTTCCGTTCCGTGGAGCTCCCATCCCGGGCTTGGCAGAGCTACAGCAGTGAAGACTGAAGAGGCCGCTGCTTACCTAATCCACTCAAGGCAGGAGCTTCCTTACGTGGAGGTGCTGTTGTCGCGCTCCAACCCGAAAGCTGCTGAAATCCCGATTTCAGGTCCATCACCACCAAGCTTTCCACATCGCGCACCTCTCGCGCCCGTACACTGTCCATCTCCTTCCATCGAGCCGATTATCGCAATCAAGGCTCCCAAATCACATCGCCTTCGCGATCCCACAGAACGAACCAACACCCTCTCGCCGGCTCCCGTGCCGTCCGCGACCATGCCTGGCCTCGTCACTGCAACGGGCGTACTCGCCTTCCTCGCCGACGAGGAGCCTGAGCTCAAGGTCTTTGCCCTCAAGACTCTCAACGAGGACATTGATACCGTCTGGTTCGAGGTGGCCGACGCATTGACCCAGATGTACGTCTCCCCTCGCCTCCCTTCCCCCGGCACCCGTTACCCGCTCGTGGTGGTTGTTGACCTGACATATGTGCTTGTATAGTGAGGCGCTGTACGAAGACGAGTCGTTCCCCGAGCGACAGCTTGCCGCGCTTGTCCTCGCCAAGGTCTACTTCCACCTGCAGGCGTACAATGAGAGCATGACGTTTGCTCTGGCCGCCGGCCCGCTATTCTCTCTCGACAACCCTGGCGAGTTCGAGCAGACCATCATCGAGAAGTGTATCGACCAGTACATTGCCGTCAGCTCGGCGCGCCACGCCTCCGCCAAGGCGACCAAGGCGGACATCTCGCTGCCAGCTCTCGCGACCACCTTTTCTGGCGGCTCCTTTGAGGGGTCCAGCTTGATCTCCCCCACGGCGCCCTTCTCCCATTCGACTCTGCCGTCCAAGTCTCTCCTCTCGCGCGCTTCGACTGACAACACTATCCTGGACCCCACTTTCCAGGCCACCAAGGAGGGCCGCTCCGCTTCGGTCGCTCAGATCACCGACTCCAGCACCGAGGCCGCCCTGCAAGGCGTCATCGAGCGCCTGTTCGAGAGCACGCTCAAAGAGGCAAAATATCGCCAGGTGGTCGGAATCGCGGTGGAAGCCAAGGACCTCGACATCATCCGCCGCGTCATCAAGCGTGCCGCAGAAGATGCGAAGCGCTCCAAGACCAAGACACAGGAGGGCGCCCAGGGGCCCGCCGAGGACCTGATGGAGTATGTCTTGGGCATCTGCATGGATGTGGTGCAGGAGCGCGGTCTGCGGACGGAAATTCTCCGCCTGGTTCTCGACCTTCTCAACGAGACGCCGAACCCCGATTACTTCGCCATCGCCAAGTGCGTTGTCTACCTCAACTCCGACGGCGAGGCCTCGACGCTGCTGCGACATCTCTTGGACAAGGGCGATCAGAATGCCTTGACGATTGCCTACCAAATAGCCTTTGATCTCTACGACAACGGCACGCAGGAGTTCTTGTCCAAGGTCATCCAGTCGTTGCCTTCGTGCGCTCACCCTAAGAAGGGCGAGTCTCACGGCATTGTGTACAGCGAGAGCCCCGAGCCCAAGGCCGACAGCGAGCCCAAGGCCGAGAACGAGCCCAAGGGCGAGAGCGAACCTCTTCTCCAGAAAGAGCCGGAAGAGACCTTCCCGGAGGAAACAGCGACTGCCTTCAAGAACATCGGCTCCATCTTGGACGGAAGCATGACAGTTAAGCTCAACCTCGAATTCCTCTACCGAAACAATCGCACCGACCTCAGCATTCTCAACAAGGTCCGGGACAGCTTGGAGGGCAGGAATTCCATCTTCCACACGGCGGTCACGTTCTGCAATGCCTTGATGAACGCTGGAACGACTCACGACAAGTTTTTCCGTGACAATCTGGACTGGCTTGGGAAGGCTGTCAACTGGTCTAAGTTCACAGCGACGGCCGCACTTGGCGTGATCCATCGCGGAAACGTGACACAGGCGCGGAAGCTGCTGGAGCCTTACCTGCCTCGGGAGGCCGGTGTAAGCAGTGGTTCCATCTTCAGCCAAGGAGGCGCTCTCTACGCCTACGGTCTGATCCACGCCAACCACGGCGCCGGGGCTCTTGATTACCTTCGAGCGAGGTTCACCGCCGCCTCCGAAGAGGTCATTCTCCACGGAGGTGCTCTCGGCGTCGGCATTGCCGGCATGGCCACTGGCCGCGAGGACATCTATGAGGATCTGACTAAGGTTCTGTTTAGCGATTCTGCCCTGAACGGAGAAGCTGTCGGCTTGGCCATTGGTCTCATCATGCTGGGAACTGGCAACGCTAGGGCGCTGGAGACCATGTTCACCTATGCCCACGAGACGACGCACGAGAAGATTGTTCGCGGTTGCGCCATGGGTATGGCCCTGATCATGTTTGGACGACAAGAAGGCGCCGACATTATGATTGAGGCGCTGCTCAAGGACACAGACCCAACTCTCCGCTATGGCGGCATCCTCACGGTCGCCATGGCCTACTGCGGAACCGGAAGCAACAAGGCCATCCGGAAGCTGCTCCACTTTGCGGTCAGCGACGTCAACGACGACGTCCGCCGGATTGCCGTCATGAGTCTGGGCTTTATTCTCTTCAGGAAGCCTGGGAGCGTTCCCCGCATGGTGGAGCTTCTTGCCGAGTCGTACAACCCCCATGTTCGGTACGGCTCTGCCATGGCGCTCGGAATCGCCTGCGCCGGCACGGGACGCGACGAGGCCATCGACCTGCTGGAGCCCATGATGAAGGATCCCACCGACTTTGTCCGCCAGGGCGCTCTCATCGCCATGTCGATGATTCTGGTACAGCAGAATGAGGTCGCCAACCCTAAGGTGGCCACGCATCGCAAGACGCTGAGGAAGGTGGTGGGAGATCGCCACGAGGACGCCATGACCAAGTTCGGCGCTTCCCTCGCTCTCGGCATCCTCGACGCCGGCGGCCGCAACTGCACCATTGGCCTTCAGACCCAGACAGGGAATCTGAACATGGCTGGCATTGTGGGCATGGCCGTCTTCACGCAGTACTGGTACTGGTTCCCCTTTACCCACTTCCTCTCGCTCAGCTTCGTGCCGACATCGATCATCGGCCTTGACCACAACCTCGACATCCCCAACTTCAAGTTCCACTGTGCCGCCAAGGCCAGCCACTTTGACTACCCCCCGGAGCAGGAGGTCAAGGCCGAGGAAGGACCTGCGCTGGTCACGACAGCCGTCCTTTCGACGACTGCCCAAGCGAAGCGCCGCGCCCAAAAGAAGGAGCGCCAGCGCCGCGAGAGCATGGATATCGATTCGACGCCCACCATCACAAAGTCAGCGTCGCAGCCCCCGGCCGCTGACAAGATGGACGTGGACGACGACAAGACCAAGACGGACGATGCCGCGGACAAGAAAGACGGGGAGGCCAGCGGTGATAAGGACACCCCTGCCTCACCCGATGCCAAGAAGAAGGCGGAGAAGGAAAAGTCGGGCTACGAGATTGAGAACATGTCGCGTGTTCTGCCCGGGCAGCTCAAGTACATTAATTTCCCGGCCGGTCGCTACAAGCCGGTGAAGAAGGTATGCGGTTTCCAAGTCGATGGTGATGGTTTGATGAGGTACTAACGTTGTGCAACAGCCTACTGGCGGACCCCTCCTCCTCCAGGATACCCAGCCTGACGAACCCAAGTCTCTGATTGAGGAAAAGCTCAAGAAGGTCACGACGGAGAGAGCCCCTGTGGCTGGCGCGTCGGGGGCTGGGCAGAATCTGCTGGGGGCGCGCGGCATCAACGACATCAGCCAGCTTCTGCAGATGGCGCAGAGGAGCTCGGGGGCTGCTGCGGCGGCGGCTCCGGCGGCTGGAAGTGGCGGTGGAGCGGCTGCCGCAGCCGGAGTCCTCACGGCAGTTGACGAGGATGGTGAAGGGGACGAAGAGGCAGCCGCTCCCCAGGACTTTGAGTATTTCACCGACGCCGAGGAGATGGATGAGTAGGAACTCTCGATACAATCCGACTGAGCGAGCGGCCAGATGGCGACGCTTTTTGCGTCCAAGTCTCAAAGATTGGGGCAATTACTCCTGGGGAACTGGTGGAGAGACGTTGTATTATAGTGCCGTTAGAGCGTTCTTTAGACAAAGAAACATTTGCAGCGATTTGTGTCTTTGCGACCGTCGTCCAGGGCCAACTGTTGGCCGCAGGTGGTGGATGTCGAGAGCTCCGATCTTCACATGCCGCGGGAGAAGCAGCAGCGACGTCATCGATTTGGGCCTGCCGCCCAAGGACCTGCAGCAGCAGCTGCACCACTCGACCGCCCCGATGGAAATGCCATGACGCGCATTCCGTTGTTCTGTAAACCGAAGTCGCGATCCCTTCACTGCGGCCATCCCAAATTATTTTCTCCCGTCCCGTTTTCACTTTCACCAATCTCACAACAGCAACACTCCACCACCACACCACTCGAAATCCCAACCGACCAACCCAACCCAACCCAACAACAGCGCCCAAAACACCCAAAGAGAAGAAAAGGAGAGAAAAAGAAAACACCGCCACGATGCCCGACCCCTCAGACTACCTCCTCCGCGTCACGGCCGGCCCGTCCTACGACCGCGCCACGCACGTCCAAGTCCCCGTCAACGGCCCCTCCACCGTGCCCATCACCCACCCCGAAATGTCCATCGACCTCGCCGTGCGCATCCAAAACTACCGCGGCCTCCCCCCATCCTCACCCACGACGTCGCCGTACTTTGCCGCCGAGCCGCACCGCTCCAACGGCGACCTGTACAGCATCGCGTTCCGGTTCACGCCCAAGGGCGAGGGGGAGGGGATCCCCGGCGACGACCTCCAGTTCGGCAATGATTTCGACAAGCCCATCGCGGCGCACCTCCCGCCGGGGTTCAATACCGCGCTGAATATCGTCAAGTGGTGGATCGACCCGGGTCTGGACGGGGATGTGTATGCTGAGCAGCCGTATCTGTATGGGCCGGCGCTGAGTTCGTTGAATGCGGTGCGGTGTGGGGAGGGGGAGGAGGATGATGGGAAGGGGGGGTTGTGGGTGGAGGAGGGGGGGGACGAGGGGAGGAGCAGGTACGGCGCGCCGGGAACGGGGAGGGAGAGGATGAAGTGGGCGCTGAAGGAGGGGAGTAAGAAGGGGTGGGTGTGGGAGTATGGGAGGGGGTACGCGGTGGATTTTTATAATCCGTATGTGGACTTTGACAAGTTTGCGTTGAGGCTGCCGGGGTTCGGGCTGGGGATACTGAGGTACTGGGATGGCCAGGGGTTGAGGTATGTTCTGCGGAACAAGGCGACGGGGATGGTGTACCTGGTGGTTCTGTTTACGATCTACCGCAAGGAGGACGTCAATGAGGATGGGACGCTTAAGCCGGGGGCTGTTCAGGCGTCGGGGGACCAGGGCAAGTCGGAGCGGCCTGGGGGGCATGATGATGGCCATGAGGATTTCGATGAGGAAAAGGCCATTGAGGAGGCCAAGAGGAAGCTGTCCACGGCTGATGTGGCCGAGGGAGCGGTCGAGACGAATGCTGATGATGTGGACTGATGGGCATGGGGGGGATATTGGTCCAAGAGCTGGACTCGGCGTTGGTGCGTTGGGGTTACGAGCAGATACCTAGACAGCAGCGGGTTACAGTGACAAATAGACGATCCATGGGCAGAACATTTCAACCGATGACATGTCGTCCATCTGTGATTCAGAAACACGCAAAAAAAGCAAAAGAAGAACCCCAAGGACAAGGTTCGAACCGTCAGCCTGGAGCTCCAGGGCCCTTGGTCCGCCAATGTATGCCGCTTGATGACCGACCATTCTTCACAGCGACATATCAGTCACAGAAGACGATGGCATGCTAACGTTGGTTGATGATATTTATACCAGCTCTTCAAGATCATGAATGCTTCGTTTTCACTAATGAATATACACATATCTCATAACACATTCATCATACTCCCATCAACCCCCAACTCAACCCGCACACCCACTCGCAAACGGACTCCTCGCCCGTATCCTCTCCCCATAAAACACCAACACCCACGGCACCACCGACAGCCCCACCGCGATGCCCCCCAGCAGCCCCGTCGCCCGCGTCTCCCCCAGGTTCACAATCAGCATCTGCGTCACCAGCGGGAACACGCCGGCCACGAGGTTCCGGCACAGGCTCTGCGCCGCCAGCGCCGACGACGCGTACTGGTTGTACGAGTCGGCAAAGTAGTTGAACACGGACAGATAAATCATGAGGATCCCGACCGTGGCGAGCACCAGGCCGAGCGCCGGGACGGCCCAGTGGATGTGGGGGCGCGCGGTGAAGCCAAAGAGGAAGAGGCCGAGCGGGAGGAGGGCCGAGGTGAAGCAGGTGATGTAGAGGCGGGACTCGGGGGCCGAGGCGGGGAAGCGGCGGCGGACGAGGGCCCAGAAGCGGTCGGAGCGGGTTGGGGCCTCGAGTCGGTCGAGGGACAGGGAGGAGGGGGACGTCCAGTTGGGGTGGTGGAGGAGTTTTTCTTGGAGGATGCCGAGCGCGGTGCCGAGGACGGCGCCGATGGCGAGGGACAGGAAGACGAGGCCGGTCCGGGCTTGGTCCCAGCCGTATTGGCGCTGGAAGACGAGGGGGATGGAGCCGTAGGTTAGGTAGAGCACGCCCCAGGCGAAGCTGACCCAGAGGGAGAAGAAGAAGACGACGGGCTCCGTGAAGAGGAGGTGGAAGGGGCGGGTGACGGAGATGGTGATCATCTTGGCGAGCGAGGAGCGTTCTTCGTCTTCTTTGACGATCCAGCGGATGCGCGTGGGTGTTGAGGTGCATGAGATGGATGGCTTGCGGCTCGGGTTGGATCCTTTTTCGTCATCCGAGTCTGCGGTTGTCGATTCGGGGGCTAGCAGGGTTGCCATGTCCCCGAGAAAGACGCCGTAGTGTCCTTCCTCTTCAAGCTGCGCATACCACTTGTTCAAGGCCTTGGCCTTCCTGGACAAGAGAACCGGTCCTCTGCTCTCCTTGAACAACCACACCAGGGCCACCATGCACACAGTGCCCATGATGACTTGATGCCAAAAGATCCACTTCCATGCCGCCGTATTTCCACTGCCGATGTTCTTCAGGTAGTGTGTCATGAGGGCGGCACTGAGCGGCCCGAGACCCGACCCAAGCAAAACAGATCCGGTGAATAGCGCCATCGGCATGTTGCGGCCCTCCTTGTCCCTGCAGCCAGGTTAGCATATTGTAGTATCTGAAGACGGGAATAATCGGGCATAAGATCCAGGGAGCTTCATTCCCATAACTTGTTGACCTTCCCGAGCTAGCCAAAGACTTCCGCCGGCACATCGAGGGTCTGTGGGTCGAGGGAAAACGGGTGAGAGAACAAACATACCACATGTCCGCGATGACGCCTCCAACCATGGTGCTAAAGACGGAGCCGCCAATGCCAACAAGCGCCCGCGCAACTATCATCCCAGCCAAGGTCCGCACGAGGCCGCAGACGGCCTGGAAGATGACGTAGACGATCCCGGCCGCCACGAACACCGGGTACCGGCCGTTCATCTCGGAGAAGGGGGCGAGGAACATGGGCGCGAAGCCGAAGCCGGTGCAAAAAGATGTTATGCCAGCAAGAACGGCAATGTTGGATTTGACGCCCAGATCGGCCTTCATGAGTTCGACCGGCGGGGCGTATGAGCCCGAGCTATAGCCCGTGAGGAAGGTTGCGAAGCAGGACAGAGCCAGCATAAGATATTTGCGTGATGCTGGCCATGTCCTTGGGTCGGTAAAGGGCGATAGGTCGGGGGGTGGAGGATATTCGGGCTCTGGGTCTTTTGTGCTGGAGTTTTTGATGTTTGGGAGAGGTAGTGGTGTCTCAAAGGTCAGGTAGGTGTAGGTGATTTCGGCCGAGCTGTCCAAGTTCCGTTGGGTTCGGTCATGGTGTCCTGGACACAATGTCGTATCTGAGGCGCGATGTACCCAGCATACAGTGTTCTCGGTGTCTGACATGTTGCTGCTCGATCCCTCCGTGGAGGGCGGATAGGACGATGGGCGGGGGAGGTGTTGATGTCTAGGGTGGAGGCGAGGGAGTGATGGGTTGCTACTTTGTAAGTAAGTACTCGAGATGTCCTTGGTTTGTGGGTCCAGGAGTCGGCGAAGAGTCAAGTTTCCCTTCCAGCCTCCGGGAATGGTCAAGTCCGGGGATGCCAAGGGAGGGACGGGCGTGACATGCAGGAGAGACTACCGGTGAACTGCTTGGGCAGCGGAAAAATCATCGACAGGGCGTCCAAAGGGCGGCCCTGACGGATTTGTTACGTGGTAGTCCGTGAAGATGGACCCAGACGCCGGTGCCGGTGCAAGGTCGGCATGAACACCGGACAGTCTGCGTCTTGGCACGCCGCTAGAAGACTCGGGGTCGGCACGCGAGCTGTTCGGATCCAAAACGGCAGGAAGGAAGTGCGGAAGTATCTTGCTGGACCGCCTCTTGTCTCCGGCGTTCGGATGCGATCAGATGCCGTGCTTCCGGGTTCGTCCTGTGTGCTTGGGTACGGAGTATGAAGACGAGGTGTGTAGGAGCAGAGCGGTCAAGGCTGCCACAGAGGGTCTTGAGAGGCAACGGTAATATGTGGTAGACCCCCGCGGGGAGGTGGCGGATGGGGAGGGGGCACGTTCTGTCCAAGACGGATCGTCAAGGCGTATCTCGTCATTGCGGGTGTCGGAATGGACGACGACTGCCGTGCCGTGCGTGCTGTGTGGTGGGTGCAGCGTTGCATCGTCGCTGTCGCCATTGCCGCGTCCGAAGGCAGAGATCCGCCTTCCGGGCATCCGTCTTCCGGGATCTCATCTTCACTCCGTCCGAAGTGCCGTGGCCGAGGAGGGATCGGAGCCGTCCCTTTGCATCTTCAATTCCATGCTGTCGGAACTTTGTTGAGCTGATCGTACTGTCCGTTGGGGATCATGGAGGCAGGGAGGGAGTGAGGTCAAAAGTGAAGAAATCTTGCGGATCCGGCCAATGGCCTCTGTTAAACCCGAGTATTCCCAGCAAACGCTGCTGCTCCGGAGGGCAGGATCCCGCTGTCCCCGTCTTGGCGCACTCTTGGCACGGTGCCGCTCGTCGATGCTTGGCTCTGACCTCCGACACCTTCCAACTTCTTGAATCTTTTCTCGTCGTCCATTTCAAACCAGCACTTTGCCCACGCACACGCAAAGTTTGATCTGGGATTCCACTTGCGCAATACTTTGCAGGCATCGATGGGAACCGTCAGGGTCGACTCCATTCGACATGTCACACCGCGTTCGACCCCTTTCCATCTTCACCGCCGACGATGACGAATTCGACATATTGCATTTATGTACTAACACACACAGGATAGGCCATTTTGTCCATCGATATACACATACACAATCAAGACGTCCTTCGACGCCCTTCCCGTGTCAACAACACCTGGAACCCCTCGTCATGACGCCCTTCCACGCTCCAACCGGTCCTCCCTCCAGTCCATCCCCGTCGAAACCTAGGCCAGGTTGGGGACTGTCCAGGGCGCCCAGCTGGTCACGTCGACGGACGCTGTGCTGCGCTCCACGGCGCTCGGCGCGCTTCCGGTCTTGAGCAAAAAGTAGTTGATGTACTGCGTCAGCTCCGACTGCTGCCCGCTGGGGAACTGGCAATGGCTGTGGCCGCCCGTGAGGGAGAAGCCCATGTTGGTCGGGACGCCGTGCGCCTTGTAGATGAGGCGCGCCGCCTTCATGCACCCCGTCGTCGACACGGGCCCGAGCCAGTCAATGTCGTTCTCAAACGCCGCCACGCCGCGGGGCACCGTCAGCGCCGCGAGCATGTGGTGGTCGACGGGGAGCGTCGACGTCGCCTTGGTGTAGGGATCAAAGTTCTTGGAGAACCACACGTTCTCGCCAATGATCTGCGACGCCGTCTGGATGTTCTTGCCCGACGACTTTTGCTGGTCGCTGATGCGCCAGCACGCCGCGCCGCCCGAGCCCGACTCTTGCGGGATCGCCAGCGCGATGCGCTCGACGAGGGCCCCCACGATGAAGGCACCCTTGCCGTTACGGGAGCAGCCCGTGGTGCCGAGGCGCTTGGTGTCGATGCCCGACGCCGCCCCGACCTGCTCGAGCGCGTCGATGAGCCTGTCGACACCCCACGCCCACGCCGTGAGGGCACCCGCCGAGTGCGAGCTGCCGTGGAGGTCGTAGAACAGGCCCTTGCCGCGCGAGGAGCCGCCGCCCTGGGCAGCAAAGGCGTCGTTGCCGAAGCTGATGGTCGCCACGCCGGCCGGGATGGGGATGGACGACCCGCCGATGGCGATGATGGCGGGGAATGGGCCGGTGCCCGACGGCTTCTTGATGGCCGCGTTGAAGCTGACGGTCTTGCCGCCGACCGTCACCTTGACCGTGATGCCGGTGCCGGTCATGGTGCCCTCGACCTTGTCGGCGGGCCCCGGGTACGTCCCGAGCACGTACTGCTGGAACATCTTGGAGATCTCCTTCTTGCGGCACTCAAAGTCGGCCTTGGTCGTGATCTTGGCGCCGCTCGCCGAGGTGAACGGGTCGGGGAGCTTGGCGACGTTGACGGTCGGGTAGCTGTTGGCAACGGTGCACGTCGCCTGGCGCTCAAAGATCTCGTTGGCCGGCGCGGCGACAGCAAAAGCTGCGCCAGCAACCAGGAGGGTGGAAGCGAGATGGACCATGGTGAAGGATGTCGAGGGAACTGGAGTCGAAGATGGTGGTGGACAAGCGATGAGATACCGCCCGGTGCTCACGATCTCCGCGCCGCCATCTTATACGGTTTCACGACATTGGTTCCCTGGTTAGGTCGAAGGGCCCGGGGAGAGCCAAGCCGTGGACATGGCTCGCATATCCTTCCGGCTGTGTATCTTTGCCGGACCGCAATTAACCTTTGGTCGCATTCCGTTGACTGCGTCAACGCCTCTCCTTTCCAAATCCCGGACCTCCACGCCCAGTCGAAACAACATATTCCGTCGAGCCTCCCCGATCATATTTCGACGTTGCGTCATTGGAGCATTCCCCGCAAATGTTGCTCCATCCGGAACTGCGACTGGAGCCAATCTTGCGCAGCTTGAGCTGACGAGGCAGCATGGGAGCCCAAATCATGGACCGGCCGTCCTTCATACCTCGAAATGCCAGATGCTGCCATGAACATCACGGACTTGGCACTTTGGATGAGAAAAGGGTTGGCAAAGAGCTAAGGTTCGGTGCCAGCATCCCCGTGGAGTGGGACGAATCGGCGTGTGAACTAGCACCCGAAGGTTGACGTTGGGGGCAATCCGGCTATTTGCCGATGCATTGCGAGTGGAACGTCCACCCCAGGCCGCTGTCACGCAGACTGCCAGGAACTGAAGCCGATCTGGAATCCGGGGCTGGATTGCGGGGAGCCAAGTACTGTTGAGGCTTCCATCGTTGTTCGACATCTTCTGGAGGCCTTCCTCTGCTTGACTTGTTCCACTTTTCGTTTCCGGCATCCGAGCCCAGGCTTGGTTGTTCAGTTACTGGACTTCTTCACTTGCCGCAACCCAAGTTCTTCTTTGTTCGTTATGTGGCTTTCATATCATCGAGGTATCTTCATGTCAAATCTCCCCCCATGAAAAAACCTTCGGCGAGTGCCGGTCCACGATCTTGATGGCACGCACTGACCCGCGCAACAACTGTCTCGACGATGAAGCCATTGCCAAGAAGGAGAAATACGACGCGAGATCCCATGAGGTCGTTCGGAGCTCAAACATATGCTCAGGGCAAGATGCCGCCCCCCACATACCAGACAATAAACGTGCATGGCCAAGCGTCGGTCACGACCGGACTTTAGAAGACTTACAGTTCAAGCCCTGAATGATTGTTAGCGCGGTACACAGACCGGGGTGTTTCTCCACAATCTGGAGCCAGATTGGAGTCGGAATGTCATCGCTCTGGAGCTTCTCCAACGATCACCAACGAATTGAAAGTCCTCGGGCGGACTCCAGGAACCCCCTGGCAAGCACATCTGGGTGAACTGGACCGGAATTAAACTTAAAACCAGGATATTTTGTGTGTAAACCCACTTGGATACTACGCCAAAGCCCTGAAGTCACGCGCTAACAATCATTCAGGGATTATACTGTATATCGAGGACCCTCCGTTCCATATTCCCGGGAGGCGTTCCTGGCTCTATATCAGGGGGCGTTTTGGGCCTCTGGCTGTCTACCTCGCGCAATCCGAGAGGAAATATCCCCGGACTTTTTCCTCGTGCAAGTCTCTCTGTGAGCTACACAATGTTCAACTCACTACCCTCAACACCCCAGGGTCGTCTCGCAACAGTTCCTCCGGCTCTGATATGCGCGGACACTCCTCGGTTGATGAGCCGAGGGCCCGTTCGGTTGGGTGCCATCCCACGTCAATATATCCGGCCGTCTAAGACATGGGGTATCCTGCCCTCTTCATCTGCATCGGCATGCGGAGAGCCTCCAACCCACCCCATGGCTTTCTAGAAGTCTTCTAGCTTGCCTCGCAACCCCATCTGTGGCCGGAGAGGCCCCCTCTCGGGGGTTTGATGTGTTTGCCAGACCGACTGGACCGGCACTCACTTTGCACCAGATTGAAATCTCCGCCTCTACAGCCATCCCCTTCTCGCTTCTAGATGCCGCAGGAACTGCACTTACGCCCCGCGCCCCTCTGCCGCGACAGCCGTCCCAAGCAAGGCAAACTTCCATGATATCCTCCCCTTTCCCCAGATCCCCCCTCAAGTTTCCCTTGGCACGGCACCCTCTCCCCTTCCCCCACAAACGCCACGCCACAATGTCATCCCTCCTCCCCCTCCTAGCAGCCTTTGCCGCCCTCCTCCACCCCGCCAAGGCCCACGGCGGTCTAAACAACTACACCGTCGGCGACACCTGGTACCCCGGGTAACCCCCCCTTCCCCTTTCCCACCCACCCAAACAAACCCCCCAAAACTAACCCCCCCAGCTTCGACCCCAACCTCCCCCCCACCCTCCAACTCCACCCCACCCCCCAACGCCAATACAACACCATCGACCCCCTCTTCTCCCCCCTCGACCCCCACCTCTCCTGCAACACCCCCGGCACCCCCTCCCCCTCGCAATCCTCCATCCCCATCCTCGCCGGCGCCACCCTCACCGCCATCTACTACCACTGGATCCACCCCGTCGGGCCCATGACGGTGTGGCTCACGCGCTGCGGCGACTCGGCGCGCGACTGCATGGGCCTCGACACCGCCGCGGCCCCGTGGTTCAAGATCTGGGAGGCGGGGCTGCTCGAGGGCCCGGACCTGGCGACGGGGACGTGGTACCAGAAGCGGTTCCAGAACTGGGAGGGGGGCGGGGAGGGGCGGTGGGAGGTGCGGGTGCCGCGGGGGTTGAGGGGGGGCGGGTATATCGTCAGGCATGAGGTTATGAGTATACATGTGGAGAGGAGGGCGCAGTGGTATGTTAGTTGTGGGCATTTGGAGGTGTCGAGGGGGGAGGGGGGGGGGGAGGGGACGGTGCCGCCGGGGGAGTGGATGGTTAGGTTTCCGGGGGTGTATAGGGAGGATGGTGAGTTTTCCGGTGCAAATGAGGGGGATGGGGGAGGTGGGTGGCTGACGTGGGACAGATCCGTCGATTGATATTGATATTTATGCCGAGGAGATGGTGGGTGTTACGGATTATGTGATTCCTGGGGGGCGGATTTGGCCTGGGTGAGTTCCCTTCCACGCCGACAAGGTCTCGGGGAGGTTTGCTAACCTGGCTTGGCTCAAGGTTCACGGATTTGGAAGCGATAGGGTTGGGGGCATGAATTGGCAGTGTGGATGTCCATGATGGTAGATTCGGAGAGAAATGGCAAATGTAAACAAACCCCTGAATTCAAAACGCTCTGATGGTCGCCAGGGGGACAGGGCTGGCAGACCAGAACCAGAGGCGACACCACAGACTCCCGTGGCTCATGCACACAGTTCTTGGAAAGATTCGCTCAACGCCAGAGCTTGCCCGCTCGATACCAGATGAACAAAGGAAGAATTAGGGCTTGACCGCCATGTATCTAGCAGTCGCCTCCCCACCCAAGCTGCCGGTTCACCTCATTCATGGCCGTCACGCCCGCCCGGAATAGGTTCATAGCCCCATCCACCGCGGCATGTCCAAAGACTGGCGGCGCGCCCTCTCCCGACAGGAGATCCTGCTGGTCCAGGGTGCACTGCCGCTTCTCCAGCACCGCCCGGTTGATGGCCCTCCCCCAGAGGTTGTACCACTGATCCTCGCTGATGCTGGCGTACTTTTTCCTGCCGTCGTCCCCGACGACAGACCACGGCCAGTCGGCCGTCACGACCTCGAACCGCTTGGTCGCAAAGAACAAGAACGGCCAGGTGAACAGAAACATGAGGGTAAAGATGCACATCCACACGATCCACGGCGTCAGGCGCCAGCGGTTGACGCGCGCATCATTGAACACCTGCACCGTCGCGTCCTGCAGCGGGAACGTCACCTCCAGATGCCCCCGGTAGTTGGTGTCGCGCACCAGCGCCGTCAGCTTCTGCCGCACGCGCTCCTCGTCGAAGCCCGTGACCCGCCGCTGCACCAAGAAGCCCTTGAGCGTCGCGTGGCTGGCCACGTACCGGTGGCACCACTCCTCCAGCGTCGGCTTGGTGGCGCCCACCTCGATGTTCTGGGCGGTGCCGGGGGCGCGCTTGCGGAGGACGGTGCCGCGGCGGACCTCGTCCGTGTTGTCGACGGTGCGCAGCGAGCGCAGCGAGACGCGGTTGATGGGGTCCGAGAAGAGGTAGGGCGTCAGCTCGACCTTGACGTCAAAGTCGGTGACCGTCTGGCGCTCCTTCTTGCCGTCCTTGTCGACCTGCTCCGAGTGGGTGCCGTGCAGGCGCGCAAAGGGGCGCGGAGGGGTTTGCGCCCAGAGGTTGACGTGGCGCTCGAGGAACTTTGGCTCCGTGTCGAAGCGGCGGTCGAGGAAGAACTCGACGCCCGAGGAGGCGTCGGTCTTGTGGAAAGTGTAGGGGCCCTCGCCGGGGATGCCGGAGGGGGTCGGGAGGAGGAGGGGCGCGCTGCTGCTGGATTCGCCGGCATCGGTGTAGGGGAGGTCGGATGCTACGTCGTCGTAGAGAGGGGGGAGGTCGTCGACTTGGAGCTCGGGGGCATCGTCGTCGAGGAAGCGATCGTTGGGTTGGGGGGAGTGGAGGGAGATGGCGTCGGCGCCGGGGCGCATTGGGGATGTCGGCTTGCCCATGGCTGCTTCAAGTCGATACTACTCCTCGGGGATGGGTTTCAAACTGTGGTGAGGAGGAGTGAGCGACAACGCGATTCCAGGGGCGAGTCAAGGAAAAGATAAAAGGTTTGTCGGGGTGGAAGGATCAGGAGAGTCGACCTCGTGTCTTGTCGGGCCCTCAGCCCTGTAGGCAGGCAACGCGGCCCAGCGTGGCGCAGCATCGCCATCTGTTGGTTCCTTCAGCGGGGAAGCAACCCTGAAGAAGAGCGCCAATCAGAGCAACCGAATGCGAGCTTCAGGGGGCCCTGTCAGCAGTGTCAACTCAAGTTGACGACATCTGAGATGGAGAGGGGAAATCTGCATGACCGGCTCGTGGATGCCATGTCGCTTGGATTACAAACGGGCTTGCCGGGTGCAAAAATGTTCCTGGCCTTGCTGGTTTTGTTTCTGTCTTGTGTGCTTGTCTTGCAATGGTTGTGCTCGGTGCAAGTTCGGTCGGGCACAACATTCATGTTGGACCCTAACCCCAGTCCCGGATTCCAGCCGACGCGGACCCACCGATGATGCAGTGCTTCGAAGTTCGACCCCGCCCCCGCCTTTGTCGTTTGTCGTTTGGGGAGCTGTTTCCAAGGTCTTGGCCTGGATGCATCGCGAACACTCAACACTTTTCCTTGACCCCAAACCCCAAGAACGCGCCCAATCAAGCTGGTAAGCTCGGTCCTTCAACCTTGGGCCCTCTTCCCAGTCTCCACCTGACCCAGACCCCCATCCATCCCGACCTGACCAAGCTTGCAGTAGCTTGAACTCCGACCATCTGCCAAATCAACAAACAACATTCGACCACCAATACACACCAGCACCGCAGCAGACACAACCATGGCCGAGGAGTCGAAGCCAGCAAAGGACCTCCGCGAGGGCGGCGAGGCTCCGGCCCCATCTGGCCCCGCCAAGGGCAAGGACACCGTCGAGTCCGACGACGAATCTGGTTCCGAGGTCGATGCAAAGGGAACGCCAACCGCCGGAGACGACAGCGAGAAGAAGAAGAAGAAGAAGTCGAAGAAGAGCAAGGCAAAGCATATCATCTCCCAGGCCCTGACCGGGTCAGCAGCATCCCCGGATACTGTCAAGGATACCAAGAAGGCCATCGAAGGCTTGACCACGCAGCAGGTCAACGAGTTCATGACGCTCAACCCTGCTCTGGCCGACGAGCTTCGCGCTGCGAATCCCAACGCTGACCCGGCCGCGTTGGCCGAGATCTTCAAGAAGCTGAAGCTCCAGGACATCATGACCGGACTGGCGACGAGCGGCAAGAACCGCAAGGACCTGGGCGCGTACAAGTTCTGGGCCACGCAGCCGGTGCCCCAGTTTGGCGATGAGAAGAAGGATCTCTTTGAGGAGGGCCCCCTGAGGGTGCAAAAAATTGAGGACATTCCCAAGGAGCCCGAGAAGCTGGCCCTCGACCAGTTCCGATGGGTGACGATGGATCTCACCAACGAGGCGGAAATGGCCGAGGTTGAGAAGCTCCTCTACGGGCACTACGTCGAGGACGACGAAGCCATGTTCCGCTTCAAATACTCCATGTCCATCTTGAAGTGGTGGGTTGGCCGCGCAACTCCAAACCTGGCCCATGGCTAACCGTGCTTGCAGGTCCTTGCTGTCGCCCGGCTGGAAGAAGGAGTGGCATGTCGGGATACGCAGCGGCAACACTCTCTGCGCCTTCATCTCTGCCATCCCCGTCGACCTCCGCGTCCGTGACAAGGTTCTCAAGGCATCCGAAGTCAACTTTCTCTGCGTCCACAAGAAGCTCCGCGGCAAGCGCCTCGCGCCAGTCCTTATCAAGGAGATTACGCGCCTGTGCAACCTGGAGGGCGTCTTCCAGGCCATCTACACTGGAGGAAATGTCCTCCCAAGACCCGTCAGCACGTGCCGCTACTACCACCGCGCCCTCAACTGGACGAAGCTGTACGAGTGTGGCTTCAGCCACGTACCAGCGACGAGCAAGCCCGCGTTCCAGGTGCGCAAGTTTAACCTGCCAGAGTCGACCTCGACGCGCGGGCTCCGCGAGATGAAGGAAGGCGACATTGATGCCGTCCACGACCTTCTTGGGCGCTACCTCAAGCGCTTTGATCTGGCACCCTCCTTCAGCAAGGAAGAGATTGACCACTGGCTGCTGAACAAGGACAGCCCCAATGACGAAAAGGTGGTTTTTGTTTACGTCGTCGAGGTAATGATCCCAACTCCAAGATGGGTTGGCTCAATGTTGACAATGCGATATAGGACGACAATGGCAAGATCACCGACATGTTCTCGTTTTACCTCCTCGAGTCCTCGGTCATTAAGAACACGAAGCACTCATCGATCCGCGCGGCGTATCTGTTCTACTACGCCAGCGAGACGGGTCTCACGGAGCCAGTCGACAAGTCGGCGCTCAAGACGCGGCTGAATGACCTGATGCACGATGCCCTCATCCTGGCCAAGGGCTTCGACTTTGACGTTTTCAACGCCCTGTCGCTGATGGACAATGCCCTGTTCCTCGAGCAGCAGAAGTTTGGCGCGGGTGACGGCCAGCTCCACTACTATCTGTTCAACTACAAGGCGAACCCGATCGCCGGTGGAGTCAATGCCAGGAACGAGTTGGACCCGGAGACGCTCAGTGGCGTGGCCTTTGTCGCCCTCTAATGCGGGAGAATAGCTTGGGTGGCGTCGGGTCCTGATTTTGGTGTCCAGGGGCGGTATGCCATGCACTGCATCGACAGAGGCGTTGTGGATAGCGGTTATCGTGTCTTTGCTACTACGAATGAAAGCGAAACGGTATCATTGCAAGTGTCCAATATCTCTATGTCCCATCCGCGCCGTGCTTCCATGCCGGCAACTGAAATCGAACGCTCGGCGTGTCCCAGTATACCAACGGAAAACCCCCAAGAATCCAAATGCACCACGTCTACGCCCTCCCATCCAGCTTCTCCCCTATGGCCACCATCTCCTCAATCACCCCGTTGAACCACGCCGTCCTCTCCATCAGCGGCCCGTGCCCCATCCCCTCGATAATCAGCGCCCGCCCCGGCTTCACGTACTCGACCAGCTTCCTCCCGTGCGGCACGCTAATCATCCTATCCTCGGTCCCATGCATCACCATGATCCTCTCCCGCCCAACGGCGTCGGCCATCTCGGCCAGCTGCTCGGGCGTCTTGCGGTGCCACCCCGCCGCCACGAGCTGCAGCACGAACCCCTTGACGCCGAACCGCGCCGGGTCCATGCGCTTGTGCATCTCCTGCGCGACGAACCGGTGCGCGTTGGTCGGGAACGTCAGGTACCTCGCCCCGGCCTCCCCTCCGGGGGGGAGGCAGTTCGGCGTCGCGTCCGGGTCCGGGAGGGGGGACGCGTCGGGCGCGGTCAGGAAGGACGGGGGAAAAAGGGATAGCCCCGTGTCGCGCACGGAGCGGTCGAGGGACTTGGGCATGAGCATGGATACGCGGTTGGCCATGTTTTCGGTGAAGGAGGTGGTATTTTCGATGGAGGCGGCGGTGCACACGAGGGAGAGGGAGGAGATGTGCGAGGGGATGAGGAGGGTGAGTTCCTGGGCGATCATGCCGCCGAGGGAGATGCCGATTAGGTGGAGGGTCCGGGAAGGGGCGGGGGAGGGGGGGGTGGGGAGCCAGTTGATGTGGGTGAGCAGGTCGACGAGGTCGAGCGCCATCTCGCGGGTGGAGTAGCGCCGGAGCGGGGTGGCGGAGAGGCCCATGCCGCGGTTGTCGAGGACGAGGACGGAGTAGGTGGTGCCGTGCTCGTGGCCGAAGTGGAGCGTCTGCCGCTGCCAGGCGGACTTGAGGCCGCCGAGGCCCATGATGAAGACGAGCTTCGTGGGGCCCGTGCCGTGGATCTCGTAGGACAGGTTGAAGGGCCCGCCGGCGCGGGTGGCGGCCACGGGCGCCAGGCCGGACTGGGACGGGACGAGGTTCCAGATGGCGGTTGGGAAGGCCGGGTGCTGGAGCACCTCGGCGACGGGGGGTATTACTTGTGCTTCGGGGGTGGCCCTGCGGGGGGGGGTTAGTGTGGTGTTTTGTGGGGGGTGGGGGGGACTTGCATTTTGGGGGGTTGTGGTGTTGTGAGATGGATGAGAGATGAGGTGAGAAGAATACGACGGAGGTTGGTGAGTGGTGTTGTGTTGTTTTAGGGGCTCTCGAGGTTCTTACGGGGGGTGGACCTCGGCATCCCCTGTGTTTGCCAGCCGGATCCGTCGTCGATTGCCTCGATTTGGGTGACGTATGCAAACGGGCGCAAACTGCGACTCGGTTCACTCTATTTTTCTCCCTCCCTCATCATTTTCTCCCAACAATTCGACCCGAACGGACTTAACGCGGATTTCGGCCATTGCAGGTACCAGAGATGGATGACTCGGCGGAATTATTCTTCTCATTACGAAAGTGCCATACGAAATGCGCGCGCCATGCTTCTTCTACGACGTTGAAATATTTGGATGCAATTCTGGGTAACAACCCTAACCCCAACAGCCCCCTTCTCCCCCTTTTCCAACCACCATGACAACCACCAAAAGATCAACAATGCCACCCGCAAATGCTAGAAAGGAAACGAAACCCCGGGACCCGATCAGAACGCGAGCCACCTCCTCCCGAGCCCGCCGATCCCGCCAATGATCCACGAGTCCGAGCACGTCGTCTTGGTGACCGTCACGGTCGCGCCCCCGATGTAGTTGCCCGGCGCCGTGATGGTCTTGATGACCGTCAGCGTCACCGTCCTGTCGCCCCCTCCCCCGTTCTGCAGGACCGACACCGTCCGGAACATGGTCACCGTCGCCGTGTTGCCGCCCACCTGCACCGTCCGCGTTATTGTTGTTGGTACCGCCACCTGCACCGTCACCGTGTTGACCACATTGACGGTGCGGTACGACGTCACGTACGTCTCGAGCACCTGCACCTCGGTGCGCGTGATGGTCGTCGTGCGCGGCGCCGGCGTGACCGTCACGGTCTGGAAGACGGTGGTGGGGATGGCGGCCGCGGTGCGGGTGGCTGTGGTGGTCGCCGTGGACACGACGGTGATGGTGCGGAAGATGTTTTGCGTGACGGCGACGGTGGCGGTTTCCGTCTCGGTCTCGGTCTGGGTTTCCCAGAGGGTTACTTCCCAGACGGAGACGGAGGTGCTGGTGACGGTGGCTGTCGTGCGCTGGATGACGGTGATGGTGGCGCCGGGGAGGTTGTTGTAGACTGTCGTCGGGACGGTGAGGGTCGTTGGGACGGTGCGGACGTTGGTCACTTGGACCGTGACGGGGGTGGTCTGGGTCGCCGTGCGGGTGACGGTCACGTTGGACGTCACCGTCGTCGGGAGGGTGACGGTCAGCGTCCGCGTGGTGCCCGAGGTGACGGTCGTCCCGGGCAGCGTGACGGTCGCGGACACGGTCTGGGTGGTTGCTTTCCCCGAGCCACCACCGCCAGCGGCTGTTGTTGTCGTTGTCGAGACTCGCGAGAGTGTCTCGGTGATGGTGACCGTCACCTTTGTCGTCGATCCCGCGCCGCCGCCCGCCGGAGATGTCGGCGTCGTCGCGACGCTCGTGTCGGCAGACCCCGCGCAGATGCCAAACGGCTTCTGGCACATCGGTCCGCAATGCTCCGCCGAGGCACCGCACCACCCGTGCTCCGAGCAGCAGTCGCCAAACTCGGAGCCCGCGCAGGTATAGCCATCGCCGCAGTGGCCGTCCGTCGTCACCGCCAGCCCTCCGGATGCCGGCTGCGTCGGAGCCGTCGCCGCCGTGCTCGCCCTGGTCGACACGGCGTTGGGATCGACGCAGTAGTTGACCCCCGTCGAAAGCTTGTCGCACCCCGTCACGTTCGGATTGCTGCGCAGGAACTGCGTGACGGTGATGCCCGCCAGGGACGCGAGCGTCGCGCAAGTGTCGCCCGTCTGCGCCGTGACAAAGGTGCCGCACGCCGCCGACACGCTCCGCGCCGTCAACACCAGCAGCGCCGTGGGTAAGAGTCGGAGAAACATCATGGCGCCCTGTGGTCGTTGTCGTCGTCCCTCACTACCTCTCTCGCCCAGAACAAGAAAACGCAACACCCCCGTCCCTTATAAACGACCGCGGGCCCTCGTCATCCTTATAGTACCCCCCCTCACGGAAGACAACCCGCCATGAACGAAAGAAAAAAAAAAGCTTTTCCGAGAACCACACTCTCCCGCCCCGATCCTCCCACCCCAGCCGTTCCCCAGTGGCAACAGCAGAGATCTCGGAAGATCCCCCCCCCCTCTGCGTGCTGAGCAGCAGCCTGACACCCACCACCTTACCCGGTCCGCGCGTCGTCTCCCGCCGCCGTCGCCATAGCATCATATAACGTCCGCCCAATCGCTCCGCGCAGCCTGGCGAGCGGCCCTCGCAGCGATTGGGCCGCGCCGCGGTCGCTTGGCCGGGATAATATGTCGCTCGTCGTTCAGCCCAGTTGAGCCGATTTCCCACACACCTCCCCCCTTCAATTCTTCCCTCCCATCGTGTGTTTCTTCTCGGCTAATCAACCCGGTTTTGCGAGCTATTCTTATCCCACTCACGCGCGTGGTGGCTGGCATTCCCTCGCGTCTGGCGTCATGACAAGCTTTTCAGCAGCAGCAAGCCCGTTTCCTGGGGGAGAATGTTTGCCAAGCTCCCGCTCTCACGGTCATGAACCCCCTGACGTCGACGCCGACCCAAAGACGCAAGACAATTGGCATATAAACAAGCCTTTTTGTGCCCCGCCCCGCCTCGAGGCCCCCTCACCCGGGCGCAACGTGAGGATGGAACGTAACCTGGTCTGGTCTGGTCTGGATGCAGTTCAGTTCAGTTCCGTTCCGTCTGCCAGGCCGGCCACAAACTCGAGATGGTGGCGTGGCCAGACCGGACCAGGTGCAAGTTCCGAGGTTACCCAACGAGATACATGGACGCCAAAACTTTGGCTCGACACATGATGTGACGCCCTCCTTCCGTGTCGGTCCGGTTTACAGCCCCGATCGGCGCCCCCCGTCAAAGGGTCAATTTATCACGCGGCTGGGCTGGCCTGCCGTTCCGTGGGCCATGTCGTAGTCAATGTGTGTCTGGTGGTATCCAGCGAAGAAAGGAGGTAATGGGGAAAGTCAGGTTGGATGTTGGGATTCCGATCCCATTTTGGCAGTCGGGTGGCAGTCGGGTTGTCTGAACAACGTTAGCAAATGAACATATGCTTGCTTATCCATGAACATCGGCACCAATACCAGACCAACAACAGTCTTGGAAAACTCGCAACTCTCACCCAGCCAATACAAGTACATTATACATCCTACTCATACCACATAACCTCCCGCCAAAGCAAGACAACTCCCCTCGAAGCAACAGCACAAACCCTACCCCTCTAATAACGGGTACCCCCCCATGCCACACATTAACCAACGCCTTTTCCTTGACCCCCGGAATCCCCAAGACATGCATACATCCAACCACCCCATTACCACCCGATGCCCCGGTATAACGCCAAAGCAATGAAGACACCAACGCTACTCCCACCTCTTACACACGCTCATAGCACGGCCTCGCCCTCCTCCCAAACGACAACCCCCGACTCAGCTTCTTCCAATGCCCCTTCTTATACCCGTCCTTCCCGCAGTCATCCGGCCTCAGCCCCCCGGCCGGACCAATCGACAAAAACGTCGTCGGCGACAGCCCGCCGCGCTCCTCCGTCCCCTCGCTCGACTCCGACGACCGCACCGGGCTCCCCAAGCGCGCCTTGCCTCCGCCCGAAAACGGGTTCCCCCCGGAAAACGACTTGCGCTTCATCATGACGGGGATCCTCGACGGCGACGTCTTGGTCGGACTGGCACTGCGGCTGCGGTGTGTCGTTACGGGGGTGGCGTCCGCCGACTTGACAGCCAGCTTGTAGATCGGGGACCGCCCGTGGCCGCGGGGGACCTCGGTGACCTGGACGTTTTGGCTGAGCGCGCAGCCGTACAGGCCGCGCCACTGCCTCGGGTCCGACACGTGGCGCACCATGCGCAGGCCGCGCGGGGGGCCGTAGTCGACGACGGAGCGCTGGCTTGGCATAAAGGGGTAGGCGCACGAGGGGGTGCGGTAGTGGCAGTGCTTGTCGATCTTGAGGGCGAGGCCGACGGGGAGGTCCTTGCCCCAGAGGGCGCGGATGAGCTTGTGCGCGTAGGCCTTGTCGGTGCCGACGATGCATAGGCCGTCGACGAGGCCTTCAAGGTTGAGGAGAGGGTCGAGGACCGAGAGGTGGTCGTCTGAGCAGTAGGGGATGCGGTCTGGGAGGTTTGGTGAGGCCGCCAGGACTTGGGGGGAGGGCTCGTCGTCGTCGTCGTCGAATCCTATCGCGACGTCGTCGTCGTCGGAGCTGTGTCCCACAATCCTTGGCCCGTCTCCTCCGTTGGGGCGGAAGCCGTAGTATCTCCGCACCAGCACGACCAGGCTCTGGATCCTCGTGAAGCCGCGGCTCCTCAGCTGCTGTTCAGAGAAGCCCTTGACCAGCGCCTTCACCCTCTCCAGGTTCTTGCTCATGTCCATTTTGCCGGCTGACGGATGGCAGTTACCCCCGAGGCGCGAGAGGTCGACCTCGACCGTGATCCACTTCATAAAAGCCCCGAAGCGCTCCATGTACAGCACAGCCGCTGGTTGGGTCAGTTCCGTCACAAACGGCGAGTACACCACGTGGAAGCGACGGGTTAGGAACAGCGTTGTTAGCACGTCCACGCGCATCGCGAAGCTTACGCGCGTGTAGCTCCGCAGCATCGTCAGCACCTTTTCGAGGCTGTCAAAGTACCCGGTCGACCAGATGCGGCCGCCGCCAGGTCCACGAGTGGCATGGTTCACGGGCCAGACGGGGTCCAGAAATGATGAGCTGTTGAGACGGATGGCCTTGCCACTGTCGAGCTCCGCCAGCACATATTTCATCACGAGGAAGCGCACCCGGTCGGGGAGGGCAAAGTAGGGCGATGTCCCCTTGGCCAGGGGGTTGCGGGGAGCGGGCGCATGCCTGCTGGGCGTGTGGTGGGCGAAGCGAGGGAGGGAAGGTGGCGAGGAGGCGGCCTGGGTGGCCAGACGCGTGCTGTTTGCCTCAAAGGCGAGCTCGTCGTCCCGCTCTATGGCATCCCGCGTGAGGATACGGCGGCGCCAGATGACATCGACACTCCGGTCCCAGGGCGGCAAGTCGTCGGGGGCTTGGGTCTTGGTGGGGCTGCTGGAGCCTGGAGTGAAAGGCGTGAGGGGGGTGGGCGGCGTGACCGGGGTGAGGGCCGAGCTCTTGGAGGTGGCTGTTCGGCTGCTGCCCGAGGAGGCTGGGCTGCGGGCGATGCCCCATGGTGCTGGCGGGATGCGGTTGAGGTCCGATGAAGCGCGACCTGGCTTGGGGATATTGATGACGGGTATGTTGGCGGCGCTTTTGGAGCTCCTGTGGATGCCGAGGGGCAACGGGGCTGGTTTCCCTAGTCTGGACAATGTGGATGGGGGCTTTTGTTCCGGTGCCTTGGGTGTTGAAGGTTGTTGGTGTTGCTGGTCGTCGTCGCGGGTGAGGCGGTACTTCCGCAACATCTTGCCGGTGTGATACATGATGATGACGGGCGGGACGCTGGGGGTAAAGAATGGAATGTACCGTTGATACTGGGCCCAATTGGCCTAAGTATGATGGACTGGTGATGGTCGGCCGGCTACCTATGCGGCGAGCATGGCGGAGAGGTGAGCAGACGAAGCCGACATGGAGCCTTTTTTTTTTTGAAGGAGTGGTGGTTTTGAGATGGCCGTGACACGAATTTCTCTCGTGGTGGCCGTACGAGGGGACGTTGACGGAAAGGACGATGTTACTGGGCCATTCCCTCTGATTCAATGGCGGTTCCTGTCCTTGGTGAACACACAGAAGGGCCGCCTCGGCAGGCCGGTGTTTCCCGGCGCGGTGAATCGTGATGCACTGTTCCCGTCGCCGTCGCCGTCGTTGTCGTCGTCGAGGAGCGCGTCTGCGAGCAGCCGCGAGACACCACCGGTGGGTGACTTGTGCGAAGTGAGAGAGGAATTTGAGAAGGTGATGGATGGACCATGGACTGGACCAAGAATTGATGCCGTCTTTTGTTTGCTGATGGTGAGGGTGCTCTTCAAATTGAACCTTGGCGCAAAGATGGACGGACCATGGGCCGTGGCCTCCAAACCCTGGAGCCGGGGTCCAGCGCATGGCCATCCCCGCCGCGCTGGACCTCGGAGCCCAGCATCCAAAACTCCATTTCTGGCGGGGGGTCACGCGGGGCCGTCGCGTCGGTGACGAGTTCTAAATTCTCGTACTGGGAATCCCGTCGGCCGAGCCTCGAGGTCGAGTGTCCGAGTCAACAATGCCCGGGTATTCCGTGTTTCTTGGCTGGTGGTTGAGGGGGAGGAAAAAAGAAAACATTCCTGTCCAACCAACGGCCTGGACACAGGCTACACTGTACAGCATGCGGCGGCCCGGCTCCCGTCTCCCACCATTTTCATGCCCTCTCGCAGATACGCAGATACGTCACCGATCACAGGTATCCCGCGAAAGAGGAGAGAGGGGGAATCGAAATGAACTGAGAAAACAGTGGACTCGACGCTGTCGATGAAAGGGGCACACGCGCTGCCATTGGCGAGAAGCTCGCGTGCTGCGGGCCCGGGCTTCCAGTCCCTGCTGGACCCCACCTGAAGCTTCCCCATGCTTCAAGATCTCACCAGCCTGCTTAGCTAAGCTGACAAGAGCTCTTATCGATAGCGATGCGCCAGAGCTTTTCGCCCCGCCATGGCCATGACTGGTGCTCTCACCCCGCCATGGGCTGCCGCGGGCTGTGACATAAAGTCGAAAAAGTCCCCCTCGTCCCCCTTTGCGCCGGCTCCCCATCAGCATCCATCTCGGCCTCCCCGATCCCAGAAATACCCGCACCAGAACCCAACATGCAAGCAGTACAAGTTCCGCCAGGCTTCGACGCCGACAACGCCCCCAACGCCGAGGATGTACGGTCCGCCCCCTCCACCACACCTTGAACAGGTCGCTGACCCGAGTGTGCGCATACAGGTTGAGCAGGGCTTTGCCGTGCTGGCCGTCAAGCACCTCGAGACATACTGGGGTATCCTCAACAAGGTCAAGGGGTCCGCCCTGCGCCTGACCAAGTTCGACGACGACATCATGGAGGACCTGCACAAAACCTTTCCCGACTTCGACCCGGCCAAGCCGCTCGACGAGGACGAGATGAAGAGCCCCGAGGGCAAGGAGAAGTGGCGCAACTTTATGATGGCCTACTCCAAGAAGGTCGACGACTACAACTTTGGCACCATTGTGCGGACGAGGGCCGACGGGGAATATACCAACGAGGGGACCATTTTCGGTATGCAAATATAAGCCCAGGAAGTACACAATGGGATGAAACTGACGGATGACACAGTACCACGGATGCAGTTTTACGCCATCGAGATTGCAAGGTGCGCATCGAGCCCCTTTCTAACCAAACTCGAGATGCTGACTGCCATAGGAACCGCGCCGGACTGAACGACTGGGTTTACGAACAGGCGCAGAAGAAATGAAGACGGGATTTCCTTGACAGAATCTACCACTCCCAAGCGGCGCCGGCCGCGATGGCCAAGTTCCGAGGGACAGCAGTGCAGCTCTAAGGCACCACCGGGCGAGCGATCTCGCTAACTGCTTGATCTGGTTGCAAGTTCACTTTGCCAATTGCAGAGAGATGGGATGTAGCTAGAGCCGGGACTCGCTTGGAGAAGCCAAGTTTGTGGTCGTTGAAGCAAGTCGCCTTCCATGAGCGGTGATATGGACCGAAATGTTTGTGAAGATGCAGATAGCCTCATGGAAATAAAATCCCACTTGCAAAAACTCTGACGTAAAATTTCTCGCATTGGCCTCGACAGTTTCTTTCGTCTGGTCGTCGGCCCCAAAGTCCCTTTGTTGATGTTGGGATTGTTGCCCCTGAGGGAAAAGTGGATCCACCCCTGGACAATACTAAGACTCGGACCCAGGACAATCAGAATGCCCTCACCAAGCGCCCCAAGAACAATGAGAAGAGAACCACAGATCCAAGATGCTCAACCACAATCTGATGGCTCGCTTGTATTATTCCAGAAGATCTCTGATCGACTTATCTACAGCTCTTCTAGAAGCTTGCCTCTTTCTTCAACTCCAACCTCGACCATGACCTGTCAGTGGTAGTTTTCTTCAGTATCGGTTTCTATATACCTTCAAGCTATCGAAACACGCAGCCCACGATGGCTTCACCATCCACCCAGCATTCCACCTTCCAGGGGAGCACCTCGTCAACCTCCTACCCCGATAAGACACCCCCACACTCCAACGACGCCGCCATCACCATCCACCCCCCCGGAACGAACCCCGTCGCCCCCAGCCCCCAGTCCTCCTTCAAGGACCTCTTCGCCTTCACCCGCCGCGCCCACCTCCCCATCCTGACCTCGGCTTTCTTCACCGCCGCCCTCGTCGCCGCCGCCCGCACCGGCTACGCCGTCCTGACCGGCCGCATCTTCGAGACCGTCACGCGCTTCGGCGCCGGCGCCATCTCGGCCGACGAGTACCTCGCCGAGGTCTCGCGCTGGTGCGGCTACCTCTGCCTCCTGGGCCTGGCCATGTGGCTGGTCGCGAGCCTCGACATGGCCCTGTGGATCGCCACGGGCGAGCTGCGCGCCCGCGCCGCGCGCGAGGCCCTCTTCCGCGCCTTCCTGAAAAAGACCATGGCCTGGTACGACGCCCGCGAGAGCGGCACCTCGAGCCTGCTGGTCGGCGTGCACACGCAAGTCCCCCCCCGTCCCCTTTCCGCGTGGAGACTAACACGAGCCCAGCCAAATCCGCGAACTCCAGCTCGCCACCTCCCAAACCCTCGGCTACCTCGTCTTCGAGCTCTTCCTCTTCCTCGCGTGCCTGGCCGTGGCCCTCGCCTTCTCCTTCAAGCTCACCCTCGTCATGCTCGCCACCGCGCTGCCCTCGGCCGTGGTGCTGTGGTTCGCCAACCGGTTCCTGGACCCGGCCATCGCGCGGCAGAAGCGCGAGCTGGCGACGGCCGCGCAGCACGCGACGGCGGCCGTCGCCGCCATCGACCTCGTCAAGGTGTACAACGGGCAGGACGACGAGGCGTTCCGGTTCACGGGGGCGGTGCGGCGGGCGGGCGGGCACTACGCGCGCCAGGTGCTGTGCAACTGCGCGCAGATGAGCTACATCAAGTTCTGGATGATCATCCTGTTTGTGATTGGCTTCTACTTTGCCGTGGTGCTGGCGAGCCGGGGGGAGATTTCGCCGGGGGACGCGCTGACGACGTTTTACGCCGTGCTGATTGCGTTTCAGTCGCTCGAGGCGCTGGGGCCGCAGTGGCTGATCGTGGCCAAGGGCATGGCGGCCGGGCAGCTTCTGCAGGGGCTGGCGGCCGAGGGGGTGGATGACGGTCCGGACGATAAGGTCTCTGGGCTGTATCTCCCCGACGGATGCCGCGGGGATATTCGGTTGAACAATGTACGTTTCCTCTCACCCTCCCCCCACAGACAAAAGCTGACCCCCAACACAGGTCTCCTTCGCATACCCCTCCAACCCATCGCACCTCGTCCTCCGCCCGTCGACCATGCACTTCCCCCCGGGCCGCCTCACCTTCGTCGTCGGCCGCTCCGGCTCGGGCAAGTCCACCCTCGCCAACCTGCTCCTCCGCTTCTACGACCCCCTCCCCGGCGGCTCCCTCACCCTCGACGGCCGCCCCCTCGCCAACCTCGACCTCGCCTGGCTCCGCCGCACCATCCTCCTCGTCCAGCAGTCCTCCGTCCTCTTCGCCGACACCTTCCTCCGCAACCTCGCCTTCGGCGCCCCCGCCGGCGTCGACCCCGACACCCTGACCCCCGCCGACGTCCGCGAGGCCTGCGACCTCGCCCTGCTGCAGGCCACCGTGGCCGGCATGCCCGAGGGCGTGAACACGCTGATCGGGCCGACGGGGTACTCGCTGAGCGGCGGGCAGCGGCAGCGGCTGGCGCTGGCGCGGGCGCGGCTGAGGGACCCGCCCGTGCTGGTGCTGGATGAGATCACGAGCGGGCTGGACCCGGCGAGTCGGGGGATGATTATGGAGGCTGTGAGGTACTGGCGGCGGGGGAGGACGACGGTGGTGATTACCCACGAGGTGGGGCATATCGAGGAGGAGGATTTGGTGTATGTCATGGAGGGGGGGAGGGTGGTGCAGGAGGGGGGGATGAGGGAGTTGATGGAGGAGGGGGGGCTGTTTGCGGAGTTGGTGGCGGCCGCGGATGATGCGAGTTGTACTTCTTCTGCTGCTGGGGAGGAAAGCCAAGAGGAGAGTGAGGACGACGACTGGGAGGATGAGCTGCTCCGCGAGAGATTTGGAGGTGGCGGGAGGGAGGAGTCGATGTTCCACAAGTTTGGGCTTGATGACAGGCAGCGCGCGACAGGCTTCTTCTCCCGCATGTCGAGGCCGGTTGAGCCCGCGCATCTCATGTCCGACTTGGCCAAGTCTCGGGCCACGATGAGACGGCTGAGTGAGGGCGAGGGGATGGATGTCGTCACCCAGATGGGGCTCGAGGTCCAGATCAACCGCGCCCGGGACGGCAGGAGGACGGTCCAGGAGCATGACGCCGCCGCGGCTTCGATGGATTCCCTGGAGATGTTCTTCATGGAGAAGCTCGCCAAGTCCAAGGACAAGAAAGCGTCCAAGAAGAACGCGGAGAAACCAGCCGGTCCAAGACTCCCGTCCATGAAGGCCATCCTCAAGACGGTGTGGCCGACCCTCGACAAGATCGGAAAAGTCCAGCTCATCCTCGGCCTGGTGTCCTGCGTCGTCATCGCCGCCAGCGATGTCCTCTTCGCCTTCATCTTCGCCCAGCTCCTCTCGGGCTTCTGGCTCCCCGAAGGCCGCGAAGAAGCCGGCGCAAAATGGGCCGTCTACCTGACCATCGTCGCCACTGTCGACGCCGCCGCGACCTTCTTCGCCTACTTCTTCATGGAGCACGTCGCGCAGCGCTGGGTCAACGCGCTGCGTGCCGAGGCCATCAAGCGCATCCTGGCGCAGCCCAAGTCGTGGTTCGACAAGCCCGGCCACACGCCCAGCCGCATCGCGCAGTGCCTCGACCGCAGCGCCGAGGAGATGCGCAAGCTCGTCGGCATGTTCGTCCCCATCGTGCTGACCGTGACCTGCCTCATCTCGGCGTCCATCATCTGGGCGCTCATCATCCGCTGGGACCTGACGCTCGTCACCCTGGCCGGCGTCCCCGTCGCCATCGCCACGGCGCGCGCCAACTCGATGGTCAGCGACAAGTGGGAGTCGAAGTGCGAGACCGCCGTGGCCGCCACGAGCGCCATCTTCAGCGACGCCTTCGCCAACATCCGCGTCGTGCGCGCGCTGACCCTCGAGGGCTACTTCTCCACCAAGCACTCGACCTCCGCCGCCACCACCTACCGCGTCGGCATCAAGCGCGCCGTGTTCGCGGGCATCTTCTACGGCCTGTACCAGAGCATGTCCTTCTTCATCACGGCGCTCGTCTTCTTCTACGGCGCCAAGCTTCTCAACCAGGGCGTGACGACCGTCACCGACGTGCTGCGCGTCATCAACCTCGTCCTCTTCTCGCTCGGCACCTCGGTCGCCATGCTCGCCAACCTCCCGCAGATCGCCGCCGCCAAGGTCACGGCCGTGCAGCTGCTGCACTACGCGAACCTCTCGCACGCCGCGAGCCACGAGGACACGGGCGCCGGCCGCCTCGCCACCCCGCTCCCCGTGTCCATGACGAACCTGCAGTTCGCCTACCCCGGCGCGCCGCGCACCCAGGTCCTGCGCAACATCACGCTCCACATCGCCCCGGGCACGGCCACCGCCATCGTCGGCGCCTCGGGCTGCGGCAAGAGCACCATCATGGCCCTCCTGCTGCAGCTGTACGACCCGACGCCGTCCGCCGCAGAGGACGAGAATGGTGCACCCGCCCAGGCGCCGTTGACATATGCCTACACCCCCCCTTCCGAACTTTCCACCGCCTCTCTTCGCTCGCACATGGCCTACGTCCCGCAGCACCCATTCCTCTTCCCCACCTCGGTCCGCGAGAATATCACGTACGGGCTGCACGAGGCCTCGCCGTACCGCGAGCCAATGCATATCGAGACAGCGGCGCGGCGCGCGGGGATCCATGATTTCGTGGTGTCGCTGCCGAGCGGATACGATACGCTGGTGGGCGAGGGCGGGCTGTCGGTGTCCGGGGGTCAGGCGCAGCGGCTGGCGCTCGCGAGGGCGTTGGTGAGGCGGCCGAAGCTGCTGGTGCTTGATGAGCCGACGAGCGCGCTGGATGCCGCGGGGGCGGAGGAGGTGAGGTGGTTGGTGCGAGGGCTGTGCGAGCAGGAGGGGACGGCGGTGGTGGTGGTGACGCACAGCAAGGAGATGATGCGGGTTGTGGACAGGGTTGTGATGGTGGAGGCTGGGGCGGTTGTGGAGAGTGGCCGGTATGAGGAGTTGGCTGATAGGGGAGGGCCGTTTGCGGCGATGGTGGGGGGTGGTACGTGGATGCCGGGTGGCGGCAAGGCGACGAGAGAGAGTCAGGACAGGAAGAGGGACAAGGCGAGAGAGTATGCCTTGAAGAGGCTGGAGGGAGAAGATTCTGGTGAGGAGAGGCGTGGATTTTGAGGGTAGATCAGGATGAGGTTATGCGGGCTTGGGATGTTCCAGGCCAAAGGACCTCATGACTGCAAGCAGCATGGGCGAGTAATAGCAAACGTTGTTGTGTCCTGGAGACACTTATTAGCATTTTCACAGCCAGTTCCAGCCTTCGAAGCAAAAGGGGGCTGTGGTGGGAAATCATACCACCATGCGCAAACAACTCTTGCCGGATAACAATATCTCCTTCTGTCCATGTTGTGACAAAAGCATCTTTGCCCCTATGCACCGTCCGCGCCGCCTTGTCCACGGCAAGCCTGTCTCCGTCTAATCCCTCGACCAACCCGCCCACAGCTCCGGCAAACATCTTGTCATCTTCGTGGAACGGAATATCCCAATCGTTCTTGGCATGCACCAGCGACAGCCTGAGCCGACCACCCCTCGTCTTGACCATGCGCGTGAGGTTGCGAAGCCGGACAGCACTCTCCCACTTGTCGACGATACACCTCAGGACCTGCCGCAGTAGCCACGGCGAGAGTCGAAAGGGCGCCAGTACAGGAATGTACCCAGCGATGGCATACCCGCTCAGCATGGTTGGGAGGCTGCTGAAGCTGGCAACCAGCACGACACCAGCAAAGTCGACGCCGTCCTTGGCGAACATCTCGGCGGCAGCCGAAGCCACCGCGGTCCCGAGGCTATGGCCCAGCAGGACGATACGGCTGGCGGGGATTCCGGCGACGTCCATGGCCCAGTGGATGACGGTGGCAGCATCGAGAATAAGCCCCTTTTCTGTCGGGATCCCGGTGCTATGGCCGAAACCACGGTAGTCAATCGCGAGGACATGGTAGTTGGACGTGTCTGTGAGGGCATGGAAGGTGGGAGGCCGGATGGCCTGTGCTATGTGACCGGCATTGCCGTGAAAGTAGATGACGAGGCGGGCCTCGGGATCATGGCGGAGGAGCTTAAAGTTCTCCGTCTTGGTGATGTCCTGGGATAACCCGGTGCTCTGGGCGGCGAGGCTCTCCTCATGGCGGGCATAAAGGGGGAGAGGGAGGATATGCCATGCGTAGAGCGTCTGTCCATCACACGTCTGGAGGGAGAAAGGGGTAACTTGGTTTTCTAGAGGAATGGTTGTCAGTCAGGGGCCGTGATGAGGCTGGTGGGTACGGACTGGCAAAGCCCCAGTGCTCTGGTTTGTTGACGTCGTGCCAGAGGAGGGTGCTGAACTTGTGCGCATATAGGAAGCTAGACGATTGGGTCAGTCGACACCAGTCACCAGTCCGGCTGCCATCCACCAGAGACGTGTGATTTATTTACTGGCGCTGGAAGAAGGCTGTCGCACCCAGGGTAAGGAACACGACATAGAGACCAAGGGGCACTCCAACGATAGTGCCAACGGCGATATATGCTGCCGAGTGTCCCATTCTGAGAGACAGAGACAGGCCGGGCCGTCGTCTCGTCGTCGTGTCTCGTGGCTTTCCTCGTCTGATGATGGAGAAATGCGGTATTCTGATCAGGAAAAAAGGGGAATGAGACAAGCTAGGTTTTCTACAACACTAAAAATGCAGCGCCAACTGACAGACTGTAAGTAGGTACGAGGCAAAACACGCGCGTCCCCCTGGTTCCGGTTGGTCGGGTGCCTTGAAAGTTGAAATGGCATGTGGCATGTGTTGGGAGGCGAGAGTCGAGAGTTGGAACTTGGATCCGGATGGTCGAGACTCGAAATGGGCACAGCTGACGTTCGACCTGTTGGTGTCCAGGGTGCTAGCAGCGCTAACAGAAAAACCTCACAACTCGCCCCTGAGTTTGGCAGAAGCTGTTAGTACGGCTAATTGCACTACTCGGACGCTGCGGCTTATGCATTGGCCCACTACCTACGCTGAAAGTCAGCCTCAACAGCGAAGTCGCTATCAAAAAAATACACGTCAGGATTTGGCTACTTCCATCCCGAAAGGCCACCAACTCGGGAGGGTCCTGGGACGAGTCCAAAACATTGGATGGAAACCACTTCTATACTGACCCGATTCCATCTCCTAGCAGCTCCAACATCAGGCATATCGCGTCCTCTCGCTCATGCTCGCGTCGACAAGAGAGAGGAAGCTCGACTCGGGCCGTCTGTCTGTCCAATCAGCGCCTTGAAGGCTCGCCAATCCTGCACCACCACAGCACGAGAGAGGCCGGGGCCCAGAGGGCAATCCCCCAGTCCAGTGCCCCCTGCCTCTGGAGACGACTGGCCCAGCGCCCGTGCCGGCCAAGGCCCATTTTCCTTGGGGGCACCTCAATCCATTTTCCCTGCATTTCCATCCCATCCAGCTTCCCGTCCACACGACACACCATCCTTTGGCCCCTGGTCGCCTCGTCGCGCCGCGACATACTCCGCACCAGACACACCTCGCCCAGCTCGCTCGGATGATGAGCTGAAGCCTCGACGCCCTCCTGTCCCCGGCGCCAATGAGCCCCTGACGGAGTCCTGCACACTTCTCTGAAGTTTACCCGACCGAGCCTCGAGGCCCTCGACCCGTTCCCGCCCGTCGCGATGGAGAAGAAGCGGAAGCTCCCAGCTCGCGCTGCCGCGCGGAGCGAGCAGGCCACCAAGAAGAGAATGTCCAAAGGAGGCGCCGCCGTGCAAGTTGGAAGATCAGAGACCCCCGTGGCTGCTACGCCTACACCGGCCCCCGATCCCGCTCCTGCGCCCGAAGAAGAGCTCCCTCCGCCTCTACCCAAGTCCATCACCGCCGGCAAGCCGCTCCCAACCGTCGATGTCCCTCAGCCTGACGACCTGTCCACCAAGGACTATCAATCAGTCTCCGAGAGGTACGCCCAACCCCCCGATGCCCCCTTTTCCTGTCCTCTGTAGGTCAACTGACGCCCTCTGCACAGCGGCGTCCTCGCCGACTCCCTCACGCGCTCGCGCCAGAAATGGATAAGCGAGAGTATATTTGAAAAATACTGGTCCAAGCCCGTCAAGCGGAAGGGCGTGGTCATCGAAGAACCCAACAACCCGCCCAAGGATAGCATGGTCAAGCTCGGCCAGGTCACCATCACGGTCGAGCCGCACGTCTTCGAGGCAACCATGTTTGCTGTCAAGGACCCAAAACCACCAGCCCCGCTCCCCGCGGCCCGTCCAGTCCTCCAGTACGGCCCCCCAAATGGCGTCATGCCGCCCCCTCCGACACCGAAACGGTCGCCATCCGAAGCGACGGTAACGCCGGCGCAGACTCCGGCGCCAAAGCCCGCAGTTCTGCCTGCGACGGCCACTCCCATTCCGAGCCCCAAACCTACCCCCGTACAGGCTTCGGTCCAATCGCAAGCGCCAACTCCACAAGCACAACCTCCGCTTCCCGCGCAGTCACTACCAGCTGCACACGATATTGTCCAGCCGTTGCCGACAGTGATCGGTGTCCCAGCAAGACCACCTGCCTCCTCACCCCGTGGCATGGAGGCCATCCTCTCGGCACCAGCGCCACCCGCACAGCAACCCGTAGGCGCAGCGCCAGGAGCTGTCGCTCCTCCGATGCGTCCGCCGACAGCCACCCCTACGCCAACCCCGACCAACGCAGCACATGCACCCCCACCCCCGAACCCTCCACGGCCCGTCGTGGCCCCCGCTCAAGCTAACACAACCCCCGCCCAGCCTAAGGCGCCCGGCACGGATCCCATCATCCTGGCGTTGGCAGGGAGAGCTACCGACGATCCACAGTTGCGAGACCTCATGAAAAAGGTCGCTACGGGCGAGGCTACGAAACCAGAGCTGGAACGCTTCCAGGTGATCATCGACGCTATTACCGCTGAGAGCAAGCGCAATGGGGTGCCTGTTGGCCCTTCGGCAGACCGGCTGGTCGTAGACGGGCGCACTGTTCGATATTTTGCCGATGAAGTTCGTGCTATTTTGGATATCGTGCTCACTTCAAATCCGAAACAGACGTCGGTAGACCTTCGACCCCCGACGGGTAGTGATCCTCTGGTCGTGGCGCTGGTCAAGGCGGCGCTGGACGATGCCAAGAAGAGCGACCTGGTCCGACGCATCTCCACCGAGAAGCCACGCTTCTCGGATGCTAGCGATCTCAAGACCATCTTGGACACCCTGAAGCGAGGACTCGTCAAGGAACGAGGTCAACAGCAAAAGGCGAGCCAAGTCCAGTCACCTCAGCCGTCTCCGGCAGCGGCGACACCCAAGACCAACGGTACCACCAATGGCCAAGTTCGGCCTTCACCTGCCCCATCAACCTCAGCGGCTACGCCGTCGGCGCCCGTGCCTCAGGCGCTGCGGTCGAAAGGACCGCCGCCGCCCCCAAAGCACGACTATTCAGCCGTCGTGTTTGAGTTTCACGGGGGCTCGGGCGACCGGTTCTTGTTTCCAAAATTTAGCGTTGTCGAGTATGTGCCAACTCCGTCGGGGCATCAGGTGATTGCCTCCTTCTTGTTGGTTCGCAAAGGAAGCCAGGCTGAGTATCCCATGGCCGACCCGGAACTGGACTACTATCAGCCGTTGACCATCCGGCTCTTTACGCCGGTCGGACGCCACCTGGAGAACCTCGCCAGGGTGGTCGCGCCACAGGAGGAGGTCCAACGGTACATGGACGACGTGATGGACAAAATGACAAAGGCCGAATACGTCCTCCTCGCCATGCAGCTCCCGAGGAACGACGCCAAGGACGGTGAAGGGGCAGCCGACGAGAAGGAGAAGGAAAAGGAGCCGGAGCAGGTGGAGCCAAAACAGGCGGCCCCCGAGAAGCCGGTGCCGCCTCCGACGGCGGTATTGTGGGGCAAGGCGACGCGGCCAGAGATTGTGCGGGAGCCGTCCAAATCCAAGATGAGCCGCGTCATGGATATGGATGCGCAGTACCAGAGTTTTGTGAAGTCGGTGAGCCGCAAGGAGACGAGCGAGGCGTAATGTCATGACAGAAAAGTGGGTTGTAGGCGGCGCATTTTGGGGGGCCTGGGACTGTGGTTTGGGAGGGTTCTTGTATCAAGGTTAATCACAGCGGGCACTTGAGCTGGGAGTTCCGAGTGTTGCGTTTTTTAAGGCGGAGGAGTGGACTGGGCGACGGGCGGAAGCTCGTGCTAGGTATCTTTTGGCTCATAGCTGTAAGCGCATTGCAATCAGGCACACAATCACCCTGTGTGTTCTATGTATCAGGAGTCAGGTCACTTAGGAGCATTTCAGGGCTTGAGAACTGTGTCGGTCAGGTGCTGGAGAGGGTCCCAAGGGTTTAGGCGTTGACGTTTGAACAGAATCCAGTTTCCTCTCAAGTGACTGATATGCCTCGCTGAACCATTTTGAGTTTCGTCCATCTCCGCGTGTGTGTGTGTGTGTGTGTGTGTGTACAGCAAAGATGGCGATGAAAAGACATCAACAGGCATTGCGCCTTATGCGTGAGAACGGAAAAGGTGGGGCACCGGAAAAAGGTTCTTGCAGGCTCCCCCTTGCAACCAATCAGCCCTGGGTGGAGAGCCGACACGCCTGCGCCTTCGCCTGGCTGCCAAGAGCAAGCTTTCGCGATTCACCTCAAAAGTATTGGCGAGTCGTGGCGTCGTTGAAAGCCACCCTCTTCTTTGTCTCCTCTCTCCAACCCATTCCCATCGCCAACCGCCAACGCCAAACGCGGCACTTCCTCTTCCTTTTATCACAGACGAGACTTGCCTCAATTCGCTGCATCAAAGACCTCATTCCCAATTCTCCAAACCATTGCCCAACATGGCGTCGTACGACGACTCCGAGTCGGACGACGACAACTTCAATCCCGCGCCCGCCGACGTTTCCGACGATGAGAACATGGACGACGCGCCTGTCTCTGGCGGCGGTGGGGGAAAGGCGCCGCGGACTAGCAGCCCCGCGGCTGCCGACGATGACGATGATGACGACGACCATCGCCCGGCGAAGCCCGCGGGCAAGCGCCCCTTCAAGTCCGTCGCTGACGACGACGAAGACGAGGATGCAGAGGAGGAGGAGGAGGAGGTTGAACAAGGAAACGACGATGAAGAAGAAGAAGAGGACGAGGAAGACGAAGATGATGATGTGCAGCATGTGAGTTGCCCGCCCAACCCCTCCCTCCACAGTGGTTCTGCTCCTCAACGCGTTGGAGCCTTGCTTCATACCATCGGGGATGAGGGATCGACTTCCGCCGGTCTGCCTCCCAACATGCTGCGCGATATACTGACTGGCTGCTACAGGGCCGCCGCCGCAAGCGTCGCAAGGACACGCGCGCTGCCTTCTTCGATATAGAAGCCGAAGTCGATGACGAGGACGAGGGTGAAGACGACGAGAAGGACGGCGAGGAGATTGAGGACTTTATCGACAATGCCCACCCTGACGATATTGCCGACAGTGGCCGGATGAACGACGATAGGCGACATCGCGAGCTCGACCGCCGCCGGGAGATGGAGTCAAGTCTCGATGCCGAGAAGCAAGCCGAGATCCTCCGCGAGCGCTACGGCAAGCGCGCCCCCGCCCGAGGCCTCAGAGACTCGACCGTGGTGCCCCGTCGCCTTCTCCTGCCTAGCGTGGAGGACCCAAGCATCTGGGCTGTGCGATGCAAGGAGGGCAAGGAACGCGAGGTCGTCTTCTCCATCATCCGCCGCGTCGAGGAGCGACTGGGCACCAAGAATGAGCTCCCCATCATCTCGGCCTTTGAGCGAGGAGGCGTAAACTCGGTCATGAAGGGCTACATTTACGTCGAGGCCCGGCGCCAGAACGACATCATGATCGCCCTCGATGGCGTTCTTAACGTGTACCCGAGGTCTAAGATGATCCTGGTTGAGATCAAGGACATGCCAGACCTGCTGCGGGTTACCAAGACTCCCAACCTGGAGCCCGGAGCGTGGGTTCGGTTGAAGAGGCCGCCCAAGTACGCCGGCGACCTCGCCCAAGTCATCGACGTGACAGAGAACGGACTCGAGGCCCGCGTCCGCTACATTCCCCGGCTGGACTACGGTATCCGCGAGGACCAGAGCATGCTCACGGCCGATGGAAAGCGAAAGCGACCAGGCGCACCGGGCCCGCGTCCCCCTCAACGGCTCTTCAGCGAGGCGGAAGCGCGGAAGCGCAATCCTCGTAACCTGGCCGGCAACCCCCAGACCAACTCGTGGACCTACATGGGCGAGGAATTCGAGAACGGCTTCCAAGTCAAGGATATCAAGATCCAGCTGCTCGACGTCAAGGATGTGAACCCAAGCCTCGAGGAGGTGACCAAGTTCGCCAGCGGTTCCGAGGACGGCACCGAGAACCTGGATCTCAAGGCTCTGGCTGCGAGCTTGAAGGACAACTCCACTGTTGCCTACCTGCCCGGCGATGTCATCGAGGTGTACGAGGGAGAGCAGCGCGGCGTTGTCGGCAAGGCAACCAATGTCCAGGGTGACATTGTCACGCTCATGGTGTCGGAAGGCGAGTTGCGCGGACAGACGATCGAGGTTCCCAACAAGGGTCTCCGCAAGTGCTTCCGGCCCGGTGACCACGTCAAAGTCATTGGCGGCAGCAGGTTCCGCGATGAGGTTGGCATGGTTGTCAAGATTGAGGAGGATCGCGTCACCCTCTTGGCTGACCAAAACCACAACGAGATCACAGTCTTCAGCAAGGATCTGCGTGAGGCTTCCGACATAGGTGGACAGGGTTCCCTCGGCCAATACTCGCTTTTGGACCTGGTTCAGTTGGACCCAACCACGGTCGGCTGCATTGTCAAGGTGGACCGCGAGTCCATGGTGGTCCTGGACCAGAACGGCGACACACGGTCGGTCATGCCTTCTCAGATCACCAACAAGCTCCCGAAGCGCAACATGGCTGTCGCTGCGGATCGGTCTGGGTCCGAGATTCGCCACGACGACGTTGTCCGGGAGTATGGGGGGCAGCAACGCCAGGGAAAGATCATCCACATCCACCGATCGTACATCTTCTTGCACAGTCATGCCACGGCCGAAAACGCTGGCGTCTTTGTGACGCGGGCGAGCAACGTCAACACGATCGCTGCCAAGGGTGGTCGTGTCACCGGCGCCAACACAGGTCCGGACCTGTCCAGCATGAACCCTGCGATGAAGCGGAACCCGGCTGGCGCTACCAACATGCAGCCTCCCAAGAGCTTTGGACGGGATCCCGCCATGGGTCAGACTGTCACGGTCAAGAAGGGCGCCTACAAGGGTCTGTTGGGCATTGTCAAGGATACCACGGATACGCATGCTCGGGTCGAACTTCATACCAAGAACAAGATCATTGCGATTCCGAAGACAGACTTGTCATTCAGAGACAAGATCTCTGGGCGGCCCATTGACATTAGCAGACGCGGAGGCGGAGGCTTTGGTGGTGCTGGACGGGGTGGATTCTCGTCAAGCGGTGCGGGCGATTGGTCGGGTGGAGGCAGGACGCCAATGGCATCTGGAGGGGGGGAGCGGACCCCGGCCTGGGGCAAATGTAAGTCTGGACATGTCTCTGCTGGTTTTTGTGCTCATGCTAACATTGGCGCAGCTGCTTCCACGGCTCGCACGCCCGCTTGGAGCCGCAATGCGGACACCTCGGGCGCCCGCACCCCAGCCTGGGGCGATGGATCCCGCACCGTCAATCCCTACGACGGCAGCCGTACTTCCTACGGCGGCGCCACTGCTTATGGAGGTGGATCCCGAACTCCTGCCTGGTCGTCGGGCGCCAAGACACCTGCCCATGACGGGTTCGGACACGGATCCAAGACGCCAGCCTACGGCGGCGGCGGTGATGCCTGGGGTTCCAAGACGCCCGCCTATGGCGTCTCGGCGCCCACACCAGGCGCCAGTGGCAATGACAGCTGGTACACGCCCGGCGCGAGCGGTTCCGGTGCGTACAACGCGCCCACACCCGGTGTTGGTCTCGGTGCGCCCACGCCCGCCGCCCTTGACGCCCCGACCCCGGGTGCCTACTCGGCCCCCACCCCTGCCCCGATCAGCGCGCCCACTCCGGGTGCTTGGCAGGGCGGCTGGGGTGCCGACTCTGCCCCTACTCCTGCAGTCGGCGCGCCCACTCCGGGCGCCAGCGGTGGCTACTACAGCGCGCCGACGCCGGCCGCATACACTGCTGAGACGCCAGGTGCCAGCGGCCCGCGGTATACGGATGATGACTAGAAGTCTTGTTCGACGCCGGCTCCCGCTGACGCCGCGACTCCGGCCCGGAACTGGGCCGCCAGCCCCGCACGGATTGAGGCCCCGACTCCGGGCGCTTGGCAGGGCAGCTGGGGTGCCAGCGCTGCGAACACTCCGGCCCACAATGGCGGAACCTTTGCGGCGTAGCTTGTGTACTGATAATGATGAGATGGAGATGGAGATGGGGGTGGGGGTGCTTGGATGGGGCATGGCCGTCTTGTGCATTCTGGCCTCGGCGCTTGGGCGTTATGGTTTGGAGAGAGATCAGCGGATACTAGCACTCAGCGAAGCAAAAGTTCCCGACGCGAGGGACAGTTTGGGGTGCATTTTCAGAGGCAGCGGGGGTGGTCTTGAGAGGGGTCTATCTATGATTTTGAGAGGTTGCTAGGCATCAAATAGACGATAATACTGATTTTAGAATTGCGGTGTGCTGTTACCTGTGACTCTGAGTGAGTGATGTTGTATGACAAAAGGGTCTCGCGCTAGCAAACATAGGGAATATTAAAACGTAGTTACAACTTAAAGTCAAGAAGTGGCAGTGTGGTCACAGCAGCATGCACAAGGAAGAACTTAATCGATACTGTCAACAGTAAATTTTATTTTCTCTCCTCTTCCGTCAACACCAGTAAAAGCCTCTTTCAAGGCTTATCAAAAATAGGAGTGGAGACTAACAAAAAGAATACAATATCCACTTCAGATATCGCTAACGCACATGACATTGGAGGAGCTAAGAATCGAACTCAGGACCTTTCGCAGACAAGCTGCTAAGCGAACGCTCTACCAACTGAGCCACACCCCCTATTGTGCTTATGTTGCATCTGTCGAGTTAATTCACCCCATCTCTCTCAGGATTACAGATCCCGCACTAGACTAGACGTCGCTAGCACCCGGGGAGACCACTCGTGCACTTAATGTCGTGCCACCAGCAAGGCATCCTCAGCTGCGTGGACGCGCCCCGCCGCTCCTTCACCTTCTCCCGGGGGCAGGGCGCCTGCGTCCGCTGCATGACCGGGGCGCACTCCTTGAGTGTGTCCTTGATGGGGATCTTGCAGCCGCAGGTGAAGACGTGGAAGCTGGCGGTGCACATTTTGGGTGGTGGGTGGGTTGGTGGTTTTGTGGTTTGGTGAGAAGAGTTTTGGGAAGATGAGAAGAGGGGCGGATGGGGAAGAATTAAGAGGGTTTAGATGTTGAGGGGGGAGGGTTTATATGGAAGTTGGGTGGTGGTGTGGATAGGGGGAGGTTGGACTTGGAGTCTTGTACCGGAGGACAGAATCCCATTGTTTCCCTTTTTTGGTTGGAGTTGGGGAGGGGGAATAAGGGGGTTGGAAGGGGGTATGTTTCTTTGAGATGACACTTGATGCCATCTGTGAATGCCATTGAAGATGGTCTTATGTTTGTCGAGGGCGTGCTATGTCTTTGTGTCGGTACGGTACGCTAATGGCTTTTGGTTCCAGCTGACTGGATGGAAGATGACATGGAAATCTAGGATGGAAGGAACTTGTCAGGGGAACCAAGGGCAACCGCGCCTCCAATTTTCAATCACCACCTTTGAAAAAGACAGACGGAAGGGAGCTCCCTAGGTACTTTGGATCTCTGCTCTGGGTAATAACTCCCAATTTATGCACTCTAGCCCCGGTTTTCTTGCAAGTCAGACTGAAGTCCTCAGGCTGTCTTGTTCCAACCCGGTCTTGTCCACCGACTTGGAGAGCTGACTGTTGTGAGCGGCAAATCTTTCGGAGCGCGGGGTCCCGGAACTTGAGAGCAACAAATCAACGCAAGCAGTTCCTTAGGTAGTCGGGCAGATATTGAGCAGCGCCCAAGTCCCAGTCTATTCCATTGTCCATCACCACCGACCCAGCTCAAGGACAACTGAACCTGCCTGCAACAAAAATGGAGTCCGCCGACGAAGAACGTACCGCCCGTATCATCTGGGCAGGCCACATCCTATCGTACCTGACGAAGCACCAAAGCAACATCCGCTTGCAGGGACTGCAACAGGTGCAAGCAACGGTGGAAGAGGGTGATGAAGAGGAAGAGCTCGACGATGAGAAGCTCGACGCTGCGACCGAGAAGATGGTCAGTCTATCCGAGTCTCCAGAATCGGTCCGTTTCCGGTTCCTCGACAGCATCGCCGAGTTGCTGTCGCCGTCGAAGGGCTGGGAGTACGTCACAGCGACCGCGTTACGGGAGCGCGAAGAATTCGTCGAAATAGACGTGGCGAGAAATGACTGCTTCGGTCCCGTCAGACAGGATTGGTCTACCAGCAGCGCTGCATCGGATCCGGGCATTGCGGAAGAAGAGTATTTCAGAAAGCTGGAGAATTATCTGGCAGCTCCGGACCAAGGTCAAATGGCCGCACCTTCCAGCGGGTTTATAGCTGACGCCATAGCCTACACTGGAGCAAGGATCGACCACTGGGTTGACGAGCTGCGACGCCTCCTTCCTGTTGGCCCTGACCGCCGGGGCAGAAAGAAACAGCCCTCGCCTGCGCCAAAGAAGGACGCCAAGACATGGACAGACTTCAAATGCCTTCTTCTTCAAGGCACCAGTGGATCCGCGAGCTTTAGGGAGAAGATTGTCAACAGGGCCTACGCTTGCGTTCTTTCCACAGACATCCGCCATTTTCTTTGCAGCCAACCCCAAGCCAACCTCAAGGATGGGAACATGAAAATATGGCACGCCTTGAAGGCTCTCGCAAAACCCATCCTGGACTGTCAAGCTTTGCGCGATATTGCCATGCAGCACGCCCAGTTCCGAAATATTCGCATCTGTCCGGTACGTCAACGACACAAAACAGCCCTACGGGATGCGGAAATCACACACACATGGAGCAAACTTGCTTCTGGGGGTTCTTCGTCCCCTGAGGACACAGCTTTGGCGGCCTTCCGCGACAAATTCAGGTCCGACTGCGGCAAGTCATTTGCGCTGCACGCCGAAATGCAGCTTTTTACGCATTACGAGACCGGCGCTGCACTTCCTCCGACTCTGGCCTACTTTGGTTGCAGCAAGAAGGCTTGCTTGCTTTGTGAGAGCTTTCTTCAAGCTTTGGCCCGACCGGTCGGTACCAGAGGGAGACATGGCATCTGTTATCCGGCTTGGGGCATTCCGCCTTCAACCTCTCCTGGGACGGCGGCAGCACTCGAAAAATTGGACAATATGCTCGTGTCTCGAGTCAAGAAGCACTTGGCTGATTCTGCCTGGTTGGACAAGCGTCTCGTTGCGCCAGCGGTGCGCCAGTCCACGGTTGGGTCGGCTTATTCGAATTCCGAGGTTGATCAGGGGCTACACCGCCGAGCAGAGGCGGCCGAGACTGTCAGAAAGGCGGAGGAAAGGCTAAGGACGATGCGGTATATCCAGTACGTCTTGCCCTCCCGCAACCTGGAGAAGGTGTCTTGGACCTAACACTATATTCTCCGAAAAGGCAAGGCCACAAGTCGAAGCCCCTTTCCCTCGACCCAGAGCTGCCAAACTCACAGCAGTACGCCTCATGCGTGATGTGCAACCACCGACCAGCAAATTTGTGCGAGCGGTGCAAAAGCTGCTACTACTGCACGAAAGAATGCCAGGAGAGTGACTGGCCTACCCACAAGCTCCTCTGTCAGAAGCTTGCGAACCAGCCTCCGAGGCCGTCACCCTCGCACAAGAGGGCCATACTCTTTCCCGCAGATCATGAGAAACCCCAGCTGATATGGGTTTTCTGTGAACGCAAACGAGACCCGGACGACGGCGCAATATACGACCATGCGCCTCTCCATCCCCTCCTTGGACCAGACAAGCCGTTGATAAAGGCCTCTCAGATCGATCACAACCCAGTCCGCGCTCGGCAGCTCGGATCCGGGATTGCCATGTGGGCTCCCAAGAAGGCAGGCTACGCAGTAGCCATAAAGCATCGGGAGGCCTTCCTCGTCGATGGCTCTCCCCTGAACCGTAGCATCTTGGCGTCAGCGGGGAAATACGGCACGGTCCCTTACACGTGGTGCGGTGCAGTGGTTGTCATGCGATCGACATGGTCGGAGCTGTACGAGGACATTACCCTGGCCGACTTCCGCCACGCCCTGGACTATCTTATGGATTATGGGACTAGAGATACAAAGCGTAGCGGCGATGTCTCCTCGGCGCGGCCGCCAACATCCATACGCGGCGTCATGATCGCCTGCGACGGCGAGCGGAAACTGCACGGATCAGATCGATTTGTTGCTGTCGAGGTGTCGTCGCACCATCCCACCCGGACAGTAGGAAAGAATGGGGACGTTTCTTCCATCTCCAGACGCCTTGGGATGCCGCTCCGGTTGTGGAAATACGAGGACTTTGAAACCTGGATGGACCCCCCAGGCTGGAAGTGGACGAAATGCGCCGGGAGCAATCAGGACGCAGCCTTCTTGATGATGGAGACAGACCCAGAGAGGTCTGACTGGGCCTACGCCCCGCCCTATTGGAATACGAGTCTCGGCAACGTCCTGGTTGTTAGGGAGGACGACAAAGATCTTTCCGTTGATGATCTTGGCGCTATTTGCGGTTTTGTTCGGAAGAGATTGTTACCGATGATGGGGGATGCGCTTGGTTATGGAGAGATGGAGCGGACGCGGCAGGAGGTGCTAGATTTCATGACGGCGGATAATCTGGCCAAGTTTAAAGAGAAGATGGAGGGGTGTGGTGATGAGTCTGACTCGGACTAAGGACGTTGGGAGGACACGCAATGATGGTCTGGCCATGGGAAAACCTCACGGGGCTCTGGGAGACTCCCTGTTGTAACGGAGCGACAAAGCGGCGACCGAAAGTCTGGGTGCATATAGCCTAATTCAAGGCACGCCGATGCTGCTCACTCTACAGATCTCGATGAGGCAGGAACGTGTATTGCGGGACTCGTTGAATAGGTAGGTATCGACAAGCAAGGAAAGACATAAAAGATCAAACCCAGGAAACCTTGTTACCCTCCACCCTCGCGATGGATCTCATCTGTAGCTTGATAAACGGTCTCCTCTGTTTGAAACGGGCAGAAACTTCCAAACAAACCGAGGCACGCGCTTTCGTTCCGATGATCAGAGGCGCCCGTTTCCTAGCTCCAAAGCTGCGTTTTTAGGACCCCGTTATTCCCATATATAAGATTGGTGATCGCCAGACTAGTAGTTGGGTCTGTCACGACCAGCGAATCTTCCTGCGTGACCTGCACCAGCATCACACACTCTACACTGATCAACATAGGTAACCACTCTTACCGGACACCTCTTACACATACGGCCATAGATAGTGGAAAGCTCGGGATCCCGTCCGCTCTCCCATAGATAAGCCACTAATCGCCAGACTAGTAGTTGGGTCGGTGACGACCAGCGAATCCCTGGTGCTGTATGTTTTTGCCCCTCGCATTCTTTTTTGCTGGTTTGGTCATTCGATTGCAGGCGGTGCCGTGGTGGTGCATTCCTAGACTACCTAGTCGCCCCCAGGAAAGCTGTTGCCTCCCTTGTTTTGTCATGGGATGCCCGGCAGGTACGGTCACGGTCAACGTCTTGTTTGATTTGTTTCCTACTATATACAGCCCCCTTCTTACCCCTATCATCCGGCCACCTAGCACGTCTCGGCGTCCGGCCCGGGGGCGCGGTAGCTCTTCGGCATCGGGTAGTAGATGTTGATGAGGATACCGGGGTCGCTCGCCGAGTACGCGCCCGGGAACGACACCAAGTTCTTGGGGGAGTACGTGCCGGACCCCCCGGTGACGGTGATCTGAGCGCACGAGATGTAGAATTGGGCACCACCGGTGCTCCCGGCCGAGTGCAGGCCGATGTGCTCTGCGCGCAGCAGGTAGTCGCCGTTCTGCAGACACTGGGGGATCTTGACGCCGACGGAGCGAGCGCCTGTGTACTCTTGTCAGTAGCGTCCTTGGTACGCGGTGGGAGGGGGTCGTACCCGCGTTTGGCCAGACCATCGACCCGCCGATGGTCGCCTTGTCCTGGTAGATCTTGGACCACACCTTGCCCTTGCCGTCAAAGGTGGCCGCGGTCTGCCCCTCGGGGACCTTGGCGATGTAGAAGGCCATTGGGCCGGGGTGGGAGATGGACGCCTTGGCGTTGTAGTTGAGGGTCGAGCCGGCCTGCACGCTCAGGGTGCCCTGGGCGGCGCCGCCTCGCTGGTAGCAGCGGATCTCGTCCGAGTTGACGTTGGTGACCGGGCCGTTGCTCTGGTAGTTGACGGTCTGACGGACGTATTGCCAGTCGGCCGAGTTGCCAACGCTGGGGAAGGTATCTGCCGTGCCTGTGTCAGTTGGGATTTCTTGCGAGGGAGTCGAGTGGGCTTACAGTGCGCCTCGACGGCCGCCGCCAGCAGCGCTACTACCGCGCTGAACTTCATTGTGTTCGGTTGACCGTGTCAGGGGAGAGTGGGAAGTGTGCTCGTCCTGGTGCCTGCCAAGTTACGGTGTGGAAATGTCGTGGAATCGTCCAGCCCGAGCCCTCCCCGCCGGCCGGGCATCGCCCATCCTTTATACATGTATACCACACAGACGTTGAATCTCGATCCTGGCATCTTGCGCTGGTCTTCCGGTGCCCCACGGCCCGATTTGGGGTCCTGTCGCTGTCACCAGGGAAGCAACGGCGCCGAGCCACGGGTGAATAGACGAGCGGCGGGTAAACGTCCGCCTGGACCAGTGACGGACCTCCCCTCTAGATTGCGCATAACTTTCTGACGAATTCATACCAAGCCCAGTTGAGTAGGGCAGGGATGGCGCTGCGCTGGGCTGCGGTGCAGTCGCACCTGATCTGGAATAGATGAGGGCCTTCGCATGCTTCTCCCTTCTCGTGCGAGGGAAACCTGGGGTGCAGCTGGGCGGGCCCGTCTCTTGGCAGGAGGGTGTAGATTGTCGTCATTTCAAAAGGTCTTCATGCCTGGACGTGACTCCTGCGGTTTGGACTTGGGCAGATGGAAAGAGAGTGTACTTGGGTGGTGATGGGGGTAGAAGTGGGAGTCGAAACCGGGTCGAGGTCGATGGCAATCGGTGTTCTTCGGCATCCGGTCCGAGGGGGGTTCAGAGCTGCATCCAAAGGGGCACGTGTGTATATTTCTGCACGTCTTAATTTTGATTGTGTGTTGGAGTCTTGGAGTCTTTTTGGTGGAAGAGTCCACGACGCTTGCAGCTGGGCGAACGGGTCGGCACTTGCGGGCACACACACCAGAGTACGCAGCCACCCACTCCAGCCGACCCGTTTCCCCGAATGTTCTCTGGAAGACGGGGTATGAGCAAGTTGTGTGTTGTCGAAAGACTGGTGTGATTGTCATTTCCAAGTTGTGCTGCTCCAGAGTCCGACGTCATGAGGCCGTGTTACACTTACTTCCATATATCGACGATACCTGCTACAGTTTATGTCAGTCGGTGGAAACTTGAAACTGACCGACCAGTAAGTCCTCAAAGAAAATGAGAAAATCCCTCATGATGACAAAGACGCCATCGATGGATGTCACGGTACGGATATGACTGTGAAGTTGTGGGGATTCTGTCGCCCCCATGACCGAGATGGAAGTACTATATGCTGACCAGAGGTTGACCAGCAATTCCTGGGGGGAGACCCGATCTCAAACATGTCTGGCTCTCGGTGTTTAGCTGCATTTCCCCAGACCTGCAGGCGTCGGGGAGTGGGTGCAGGTGCAGAAGCGAAGGGTTGGCGCAGGACACAGGACAGCGACGTTGGCTGTGCATTTGCAGGCGTGCTTCTTGTGCCTGGAGTATGCTGTGGTGCCGAGCTGCAATGACAGTTGGGACGACTTGTGCAGTGAGGCATGAAGTTGGAAGAAGGATTGGGTTCCATCATTCCATGATGAGGTGCTCACGATGGCGGTCCAGACTCCAGAATCCAGACCTGGAGGGGTGGGGGACGTTGCAAACGGCAGCGCCCGTTGCCCCGCTGGAGTGGTTGATCCCAGAAAGCTTGGCTCAATCCGCGTTAGGGCAGGGCAACGGTGATCCTTGTGGGGAGGGATGCGCTAAACTTCACGGGGGTCAGGGGCGCCCTCTCGCGAACAAACAACCTCTACCATTCTCAGCACTCCATCACCCACGCCGGCAACCTGGTCTTCAACACCGTCCTCTTCGATACATCCGACACGGCCATACACAGTACTGCCACCATGTCTGTGCTGAACCGAAGCTTGCCGTCCGCACGGCCCGAGGTGTCGCTCTCGACTGGCCAGATTCGTGGGATCGCGACGTCGGCTGCCAGCTGAACGCCACGCCACCGACGCCCACGGGCGCAAATGCACGCCAAGCCCACCACTTCGGAACTTGGCCTGGCGATGCGCATCTTGTGCTGTGCCAGGTGAGATAAGGCCGTGGGAAAGGAGTGGTTGCCGCCTGCTTGCTGGGAAGCACTTATCTCTCCTCGTCCCCAGCTCCAGAGTCCAGACAGAGCCTTGCCGGTTCCGAAAACCAAAACTTTCGTCCTCGACTCTGTCTCCGTTGTCTTGTCCCAACCTACGATAATCCAGATCCAACGACAGTCGTCATGGAGCTCGCCAGAGTCGACACCTTGGTCAACAACCTCGCGTCTCTGTTCGAATCCGGCCTCGATTTCTACACAAAATGGAAGAAGAAGCTCGAACGCCAACCGCGCAAGGATGCCGTCAGCACCTCGCTCGACATGTCCAGCCATCGAATCAAGGCAACATATCAGGTCGGCTTCGCCATGATCGGTCCCGACTTCTCAGCAGGCGATGGTATGCTTATCGCCGTGTTCTGTCCCCCTTTCCAGGCTGACATGTGTGCCAGACGAATGCCGACGGGCTCTCTCAGCCAACCTCTCGCAGCTCCAAGACCGCGTCAACAGCCTACGCCAGGCTCTGGGTTCTCAGCAAAGACACTTTATCAATCTGCACGACATGTTTCTCTCCTTCGAGGGGATTCGCATCCGCTGTATCACGGCACTTGCCGACCAATACCGCCGATTCGCCTCGGGCCGCCCGGTACCCCAGGAAATGCCCATCCCCGGCCGGCTACGGGCCGCATACCCCCCGGATGACGATGGCCACATCTCGCCTCCTCCTCCACCGCCACCCCCAACCCACGTTGAAAACCCTCGCACCGAGTTCGATCGTCAGACGGCCGTCTGGTCAACAAACTCCGACCCCCCAGTCTTCCAGTCCGAACCTCCCTCCCCGCCCCTCACCCCCAAGGTGACTCCCGACGACATGGAATCGTGCTTCGGCGGTGCCGCTTCGGTCATCAGCGCATACAACCCGCGACAGTCGATGCGGCCAAAGAACAGCGTCTTTAGCATATTCTGCCCCGAAGCCATGTCATTGCAGGTGGATCCCAGCCGGGAGTTTCCTGTCAAGGGAAAGTGTTCCTGCGGGTACAAGTGGAACACACCAGAGCTCGACAGCAAGGGGTATCTTCCGGCCAGGGATGGCTTCCGCGTAACGAAACGCTTTCTGGCCAAGTCGCACTGCGACCGCCGCGCCGAAAAGGGGGTGGGGGGTGCTGCAGCGGCCGAGCAACTCAAGGCCGGCTACGGTTGTGTTCTCTGCATATCGACAGGCCATACGGAAACCTTTGAGACGGCCGAGACCCTTCGGACGCACATTAATACCACACACCACAAGTGGCAGATGCTGCATGACAGCGACATGACATGAGCGAGACACATGTCACTCTGGCAGCACCCGTATGCGGTCAAGGTTGACAAGTGGGGAGGACAAGGCTCGGCTCCGGATCCAGTTAACTACAATATATATCAGAACCAAAAGGTTTGATTCTGTGGCAAGGAGGCGTGGGACTGGCTCAACCCCTCGAGCATCTCGTGTATCTTCAGCGGGGTTCCCTGATTTGAAAGTGACTGGTCGAATCTGTCATGATACCCCTCAATGTGTATATTAATATACCTCCCACTAGACCGCAAGCACTTGACTTTCACTCACCACCCTCGTCCAATGTCTGGTACCATCCCCTCACTCCACCATTTCATACGCACGATAATGCCGTGGATGCAAATGGGCGAATTCGACCATGGGAATCACACCATTCCACGAGACCACAGGAACTTGATATTCTCCGGGGGGTGAATGCTGTTCGTTGTGGTCATGAGATATCAGAGACACCAGCCAAAGCCACCTACCTTCCTTTTGATATTGGATATAGGCCCTGAAGTCAGGTCAGGTGGACTTGAGATTAAGAAGGTCTTGTCAGGGGATATCCAGGGTCACAAACTCCCAAACGACGGTTTCGAAACCAAATCATCACCAAGATGCATCATACTCCCACAGACGCCTTAGAATCCCTTTGCTTCATTACACCAAAGTAAACGAGTGGTACCATGCAGCCCCATGCCATGCCATGCTTTCCTATCCCTTCCTGTTCCTATCCCTTCCCAGCAACCTGTCCAAACCCCCAAACCCCCAGACCCCCCCTCCCAATGTCTGTCTAAAAACGAATGATTGTCTGGCCCCATCTATGCCCATCCCATCCCATGTTTGCCCCCCCTGCCTCCCAGTGGCCGTGGTCGTATATGTAACGAGAGGATGCGGTCAGAGATTCAATGACGCCTTGAAAAAACACCAAAGAAAAAAAGGAACCCGGTCACCGTGCTCTTGATAGGATAGAACCAGACAAGTGCGGCCGGGAACCCCCCCGAAGTCGCACTCTTTGATGTCTCCGCACTCCGGGAATCAAAAGAGAAAAAAAGAAAGAGGGACAAGGTCGAAGAGGGACTGCGAGGTGGGGTTGTGAGCGTTGTGGTTACTGGGACGGTGCGGCCAACTGCTTGGAGAGATGATTGTCTCGTCCACAGACTGGACCTGTGGAAGAGGAGAAGGGTTAGCGGTGGTCTTGAACTGTTGGTGGGGTGCCGCCGTAGGGCTTGATGTTGAATTTAACTGTGAGAGAACCCAAGGGAGAGTCTCGGGGATAGGAAAGGGGGAGGAGTCTCGGCGATGGAAAGGGGGAGGGAAGCATCAAAGAAAGAAAGCCAAACGCCGCAACTCGAAGAGCGACGACGTCACCCGCACCCAGACGTACCTCTCTGGCCAGTGGCCACCCAGCGACCCGTTCCCCGAACCCACCTCCCCCTAGAAGTGCCCATAGTACATGCACGACATGATGATGCACGTGTACTTGTTGGAGATGACGGGCTTGTCGCGCACGGCGCGGCACTCGACGTTTCCGCAGGGCTCGGTGAGCTCGGTGATCTTGTGGCCGCAGCGGTGGTGGATGAAGAGCTTTCGGGAGCACATCTTGTCGGTCTTTTCTTGTATCTTGTCTTGTGTCTTGCTTGAGGGTGGTATGGTCGGTGTGGAGATTTGATGGTTGGTTGGTCGCGATTGGGGGTAGGTCTTGAGTCTTTTTTGCTGAACGGACGTGGTGTGGTGATCCGAGGAGATGGACGGTCGGTGTAGCTGTTGCTCGGTGTTGCTTCTGAAGAGAGAGAATGGATGACGTATCACCGGTGTTTGGTGGCCGCCCGTTTGTTGTGATGTTGAAGTTTTTGCTTGCGGTGGTTTGCTGGGGGGGGAAGTGGAGCCGGAGGTGTGCCCAGAGAAGTTTGAATGAATAGGGGTGACAACAGCACCCGTTTGGCAGCGAGGGTTTGGGTCACGGGACTTGGAAGCTGGTCGAAGTGCTCGAGAGGAAGAGGTCGACACTCCCTACTTGGCCTGTGTCGAGGTTTCGATATCGGACGGGTCTGGGAACGGGGAGAGGACTAGACGGGGTATGGAGTCTCGAATCATTAGGGCAGGTTCGGTGAGAGAGAGAGTCTGTTAGATATATCGTCGTTGGTTTTAAGCGATGAGACTGGGGAGGTGTAGCGAGTGGTTTCTGATGTTTTCCGTGTCGGCTTCAGGAGTCTTATAAGAAGGTTCGGAGATGCTCAGACATGACGCTTTCTCCGACCCCGAGGATGCGTCCTTTGATTTGTAGCCCGGCCGAGCCCCGAGAGCAACGAGGAGAACGGACAAGGTCCACGACGTGGTCATGGGAATCGTAGTACTGTCAGTGCCTCGCTCCCTCCCGAGTCCTTGGCATACCGGATCGGATAATAGAGACCGACAGACATCAGCAAGAGAGGAGGCGATAGCATCAGCATACCGTGCGAAGGGACCGTGGGACTTGGTCGCTGTATTGGAATACACATGGGATATAGGAGGTGGTCGTCACGGGTTTGGACTGTTGGCTCGTCTCCATTCCCACCCGGGCGCTGACCGTGCCTCCCGGAGCTGTTACGGCTCGATCGCAGTGAGCGGGCGCAAACCGAATCATCTGTTCCCCCAATAACTCGACCCGGCCCAGCTAGCAGGAACTTGACAGGACCTACCATTTGGCTGATGTCGTTGAAGGGCAGAGCAATTATCGTGGCGCATGGCCAGAGAGTGGGAGATGCCAAGAGCTGCCTCGCTGGCTCGTTTCCGCCCCATCTCGAGATGGCGAGAGAGGTCCTTCGACACTCAGCCATAGGAGGCCGTGCTACCAAGGAGGGGACAGAGTCAGGAGAGCCTACCGGGGATACACAGTAGGGGGCACAAGGAAGGGGTATAACGGGCACTGGCCCAGTGGTGTGTGGTGGTGGACGTGATCTTGGCGATGCAGTGTCCGACTCGCCTGCCCGACCACACAGACCTTGTCTGTTAAACCGCAGTATGTCAGTTCATGCTGGAACCAGTGGGGTATGCTTAATGCGCATGCTATATAGCGAGGAAGAAGCGGAGAAGCAGGCTGACAAACATCTGAAGAAGCTTTCTGGGTCCTCCTCCTCTCCCTGCGAGACGTGAACCAATCCGCAAAGGCCGGAGACGAGAACGGCGAGGCGGGCCCCCAGGTCTCGGCCGACCTCCATCGGTCTTCGGCTTGCAAGGTCGAGATCAGCCGCAACAAGCCCAAGCTCCAGTCAAGCTCAAGCTTCATAGCTCGTGGCCACTGGGAAGGTCCTCTGATAACAAGCCGGTTTCCTGGGCGTATACCCCACCCCGTGTCATCGAAAACTGGTCAACTGACTGTGCGCACCAATATTAATTCATCGCTGTTGATATATCGCTCGCCGTTGATTTGCTTCGTCGACCCATTCCCGCTGTTGTTGATGATGTCAATGCCTGTCCCGTCCGTTCGGTATTTATCTGATACACACAACTGATCGACCGTCCCTGTCCCGCTTCGGTCGATCCTCACATGGCGCACCCCCTTCCAGGCCGCACAGTCACACCCTGCCAATTCACTCCCGGCTGCCACTTCTCAAATCCCAATGTACTGTTCCCCGCCCCCCACACTGTCATCTTCAGATGAACCCCACACCCCGGATGCTCAAGAGCCGACGAAACGTGATATAGCCAGTCTGCATGACGAAAGGGACGAGCAAGTGGTAGTCGGTGTGATAACGACCGCTCCACGGCTGCGCCCAAGCCGTTGTCGACGGGCGGGTAGGGAAGGTCCTTGCTTGACAGGGGGCAGGGATGAAGACTCTCCTCAATACCCATGGCGTGAGAACACAAGGTCCGTGACCGACGCCTTGGAGTACGGGACGCCCTTTCTCGAGAACCGCAATATCGCAGCCTCGACCTCGCTTGGCTGTTCTCGTCGTCGTCGTGGCGCGCTCACCCAAGCCAACATGAGCCCAGGGTCCTCCCGTCCTCACCAGTTAGCTCCCCACTTCTCCTCAGGAGCAGCGGCACAAAGCAACCCGATGCGGGATGTAACCCATAGGAGAAGGCCGTGGAGCAGCAGCAGAATGCCGGTTCGATACCAACCTGCCAGCCAAGGAATCCCGCCACTTTCACCCCCCACTCTCATGTCTCTGTGTGCTCTTGACGCGACGGCGTTGCGTGTCTCGGCGCCAATGCTCCAGATATCCAGAGCGGCGAGAGCAAGGACAGCGGATTGGATACCAAGACTGGCGCTGTACGGCCAGCACAGTAGCGAGAGAGACCAGAGCTTCGCCCCCAGAAGGAGCATGCGCACGAGGGAGCCCGCAGTGCTGGAATTGTCATGCAGCCAATACAAGGTTCGGTACCATGCCACGACTCCACCATGCCTAATTTGCTCCAGGCGCGTTGTTGGCGGGGGCATGAGAAGGGGGGTTGTTATGTTGGCAGGGCTGGTCAAGGGGTTCTGGTGGGCGCCATTCAGCATCGCCGTGCGGTTGGCCATGGACCGCTCCGGTGAGTGTGATCCGGAACGGGTGTACCCGTCTTTGCTGCGCGACAAGGCCAGGGACAGGGGGTGATGTCCCCGAAGACGAGGGGTGTTTTGGGGCGGGGTGGTGTGGTTGTGAGAGGCGCCGTGGGTGTGGTCATCGACGTCGTCATCCGTGGTTGACGTTACTGTAGCATGCTTCGTGGGATCTGAGGTTCCTTGCGAAGCCAACGGTGAGCAAAATTCCTTTAAAAAAGACCATCGGAAGGGGGTACGAACCTGGGACAGGTGTGCTTGGTGGCATTGGGGAGTCCAGATTTTGGATGCGTCGACCCGCCAGACCAATGGATGGCGCCATCCCGTCCAAGTTTGAGTCTCCCTTCATCGCGCTCAGCACCTCCATGGCACTCGGCCGTTCGGCGGGGTTCACCGACAGGAGCCTTTTCAGCAACTGATACAGCCTAGGTGGGAGGTCTGGCCGCTCTCTCCGCTCGTCTTGGAATCCCTTCCAATGCGTAATCTCGATCCGCAGCTGATCGATGTCTTCCAGCTCCTCGTGGACGCTATTAGCGCTGTGGTAGGGTAGTCGCCCAAAGCACATAAAGTACAGGATCATGCCGAGAGAGAAAATGTCGGACTTAGCCGTGAAATTGCGGTATCGGCCAGTCGAATCTTTGATCAACACCTCGGGGGCGCAGTAGGAGATGGTGCCTGTTGCGCCGGTGGACTTTCGAGCAGCATTCTGGGGCTGGACCTCGCCAAAATCGCTAATGAGACACACCAGCTGCCCGTTCTCCTGGTGCAGGAGACAGTTACTCGGCTTCAGGTCCCGGTGGATGTAGTTGGCACCGTGAAGATAGGCCAGACCCGAGGTGATGTCCTTAAAGAGAGAGTAGATCTCCTCAAATGGCAACCGCCGCTGTGTCGGGAATAGGCCAGAAGGTCGCTCCGCCTGGCCCCTAGACCGTCTGCGCATCTGCGCCTTCAGTTCTTCTTTTGTTGCCTCCTTGGGAATGTCGCCAATGACGTGGTGCAGCAGATCGCCGCCATTGCAATACTGCTGCAGGATGAAGGCACATGCAACGCTCGGCCCGAACCTGTTCAGCTGGACGTCCTCCAGCCAGGCATGGCGGTAGGAGACGAGATTGGGATGCGACAGCTTCGCGAGCAGTTCGACCTCGACCAGAACCTTTTCCAACCATGCATGGTCGTCTCCGACAGGAACCCGCTTGCAGGCGAAGTGTCCGAGCTGACAGCCGTCAATCTCGTGCCTAACGAGCAGGACCACGCCCTTGCCTCCCCTGCCGAGTTCCCGTTCTTCCACGAAGAAGCTGTTGAAGTAGTTTGGGGTGAAGGACTCCCTCCGGATCCGACTCCCTTCTTGTGGCGCCGGCGAGCTGCTAACAAACTCGGCGTCTTGTACTCGCACTCGGTTCCCGCGGGAGTCAACGGCAGGGACTGGCTCGACGAGTCGGCGGATAGGGCTCGAGGGGCGGGCCGACTGGGTCTCTACGTATCTGCCGGCTTGTAGCATGCGAAAGTATTCGGGATTGACATATGACTCGTGGTGATCGGGACCGTCGCGGTGTCGCTCGGGGGATGGGGTGCGGAGGGGTTGGTGGCATGTCGGGCATTCGGCGAACTCGAGGTCGCGGATCTCGAGACGCTGCGACGAGGGGTCGCGGACGACGATGGCATTGTGGTGCCGCCTGGGAAGACAAATCAATTAGCTTCGCTTCCTGGGATGTTTTGGACTCGGCGTGCAGGTGTTTCGAGCAGCTGAGACAGGTCCGGGAGGCCCCATCTGTTGCCGAGTCCTCGGTCGGGGATCGAGGATCGGGGACGGAGACGGGGATGGGGATGGGATGGGGACAGTAGCCATGATGACGTACAAGACGATCTCGCGACCCTCGCGCGATGTGTATGGAACGAGCGACATTTCGGAGCTGTGCTCAGGGTTCGCGATGTGGAACGAAGGAGACCATGCTGGTGGGCAAAAGGATCGATGGGTTTCGGTGTTTGGTATAGCCTTGGGCCTGGGAAGAGATGAGGTGATGGTGGGTTGCTTCTGGAGAGAGTCGAGTCTTGACGATGACTGTCGAGGCACCGAGGTCCCGTTGTGGCGCACTGATCAGCTCGCTTCGGCGCTCCCTCCCTTCCCCGGCGATGGAAATTCCATTCCACCACATGCGCCAACAAAGACTCGTTGAACAGGGAAAAACCACACCGGATGTCGGGTGTGTCTGCCAATCATGGCCGGTGTCCATGTGACACTGGCGACGAAGTGTTGGGTCAAGGATGGAATGGCCTCAAGAAACCCTTCCACAACACGCGTCGGACGACGGAACACGCCTTGGACTGGTCGTGGGCATTCCACATTGCCAAACACAATCAAGGAGCAGCGAATTGGCCAATGGCCAGATGTCGCACATGATTTTCGGCGCTGCAGCAGTCCACTGGTGCGGAATTCATCCCAATCGATGGAGGACGCGAGCAAGCTGTGTTCTGCATGGAGATCGAGTTCCAGGCGGGATTCGGCATGACTCTGGACGGGGTTTGGCGCGAAGACAGCATGCGGATTGGTGCATATCCTTGGCGCTGCATCCCCAAAAGCTTGGGAGGTCCGCTGCAGAGCTCCAGATCCGACCTTATCTCAACCTCATCAAATTTCAACCCCCATGGGCTTCACATGGACTGACTTTACGGAGTACCATCGCTACAAAATACAAGGCTTCATGCAATTTCGTCATGCAATTATCTCCCGTCCCACTGGTACTAAATAACTCTTGAGATAGGTGCTCGGTCTCACCAGACACGCACGAGCAGGACGTCTCCACGTCACTCAAGGACCACATACCCGCGGCCTCTTGCTGGCCACCCTGGCCCCCCGCTTGCTGATGTTTCCCCCCTTCCCCTTCGTCCAGCTGCCAGGACCGAAATCAGGCTCGCCCCCAAGGCTCCCGAAGATATCACCAATGTAGTTCGTTGGCGGGATGCCCTCCTCGAATGTGCAGTTCCACTTGTCGATGATCCCCCGCACAATCGCCGCCCCGGCCCGGAAGATATTCTCAGTGGCAATATCAAAGCCATTCTGATCGAGGACGACGAGATGGTCGTACGCGCTCACCCCCGGCGGGGGCCGGTCAAAGTCGGATCCTATGTGGAAAAAGCTCATCAGTCAATGACCTCCTCGTTGGGCTCCTCGTTGGGGCCCAGCCACTCACCTGTTCTCATGAGAATCACCCTCCCAAAATCCACCAACTCCGCCACGGCCATGCGCACCAGCACCTCGAGCACAGCATTATCCTCCTGCGCCGTCATGCAGTACTTCCCCGTCCCATTCGTCCACTCCTTGGTCACATTCTCAAACGCCTCGCTCAGCAGCGTGCCCGAGTAGTACACATCCGCCGTGGCCGTATCGCACTTGACCACCGCCGGCAGCGAGTATCCCGCCGAGAAGGCCCCGTGGGCGCGGTACCTCGCGCGGTACGCCAGCGCCGCCGGGTCGTCCAGCAGGTTCGCCTTGCTCGCCAGCGCGAACGCCGCGTCGCGCAGCGCCGCGTTGAGCTCGATGACCTCGGTGCCGTAGTGGTTCTCGGGGTACTGGCCCGGCCCGGACGTGCCGAGGGCGAAGTACGGTGTGGAGAAGTTGTCGGGCATCTCGCGCGCGTCGAGCTCGTACTGCAGCGCGACCTGCACGGCGTAGCGCGCGAGGGCGACGCCGCCGAGGGTGGCGTGCTTGGGGTTGGCGCCCGCGATGCCGGCCAGGAGGAAGTACGTCTTGGTGAAGTCGAACTTGGGGGAGAGGACGGTGGCCATCATGGTGGCGGCGGCGTTGATCTCGGCCTCGCCCGTGGTGACCTGGCAGATGGTGAGGTCGGCCACGCAGTGGATGTAGGGGAAGAGCATGGCCAGCCCGGGCGTCGACACGTTGACGGCGCGGAGATCGCCGAAGCCGTGCAGGGGCATGTTGGCGTACCATGCGTTGGCCTCTGGCTTGAACTGTGGGTTGGTCTTGTGAGTGCGGTCCGACGATGCTGGTGTGGTTCACGACATACCATGCTGACGATCATGACCTTGGGCGCAATCCTCTTGGCCTCGAGGTGCTTTGGGACTGCACTGGCCCCGACCAGCTGGCCCATGATCAAGCCCAGCGTCGCGAGGGCCGTGACAAGCCATGACGTCGAACCCATCGCGGGGCAATCGAAAATATCAACGCGCAGTAGTTTCAGAGTTGGACGTCGAGTCGCACAGCGTTGGGGTCGGTGCTGCCAAGTCTGTGTCTCTGACCATGTGGTGAGCGAGCGAACGCGCAGCAATGGGGGTGTCTAGTAACAAGCACGCAGAAAGGGAAGAGAGGGAGCGGCCCGGCACGTGGTGGTTGGGAGTGGTTGGGGGAGAGATCAGATCTCCTCCGTGTGGGGTGGTCCCCGAGTGAAATGATATCCGAGAGCGTGTTTGCGATAATCTGTCTGTCACCCCAAGTCCGTCCGCCTTTGCCATGAGTTGGTTTGCCCGACGGAGAGACACCGCGAGACGAGATGCACCTTGCCGGTTCCCGGGAGAGACCAATCTATCTTGCCGAACCCAGCATGCACAGAGGTCCAGGGCGTCGGTAACCCAAACTTTTGTGGTTTTCACCTCCCCTTTTTCTCGGCTCCGGTTTCCCCCAGCTCCAAGGTACGACCGGGTACCTGATTCACCCCCGGGCCGTCTTTATGACGGCATGTCCGGACCAGTTGGCCGGGTCCTGGCATCCCACTTCTGTTCAAGAGCCAGGATGGAATCGGGTGAATATATCGCCCTTTCAAGAAGTCAATGATGCAAACAGTCACACAAGGTGCGAAAGGAACCTTTGGTCACAATCTATACCAAATTCAAGTGACAAAATGCAATGTGCTGGATTGACTTGAAAGGAGTCTGTCACGCAAACCCCAATGTCAGTAGTGCCAATTCAACATATACCGAGTACGAGGGAGCAAGCCACCCACTTTCCCCTCTCTACGTTCCGCCCGTAAGCCACATGCTCAACATCCTCTTGTGTCTTGAGAAATCCCAGCCGAGTGACAGGTTTGCCGGCACTCGGATGCATCTTGACATGGGAAATACCAATCGCGTCCATGTGTGCCCTGGGCGTCGTTCGTGTCGGCCCTGTCAGAGCTACAGGTGCGTTTGTGTGAGGCACAGCCAGGCACATGTGTCTGGTGGTTGTTGTCTCTGACGTTGGTGTGGGGCAGTCCTGTGCGACTGTGAGTCGGCAGGATCGAAAACACGATGAGCGTGAGACAACTTGTGTCTGGGTTCCTGGGAGCTTGGACATGTTCATGTTCCAAACTGACGTTGAAGATTGTGTAGATGGTACGGGGACGGCCGAGGGTGGGTCTGAGAAAGTCAATTATTGCGCATAATTCCGCTTTCTGTTTCGGAAAGCCAGGGGACAAGTCTCGGGATCGAGGTCATCACGACCCTGAAGGTTGTGGAATGCCCGTATAAGTCAGAAACAGGGAAGCTGGAGGTTGAAAGAATGGAACCAATGTTTGAACCCGTTGGATAAGAGTTGAAGAACTTTCTCTTTTCCCGCCCAGTACTTGCCCCGGGAAGATACAATCAAGCGACTTAGGAGGACGAAAGTGCACTGATTTAATCTGGTATCTACCTAGAATGTCACATTAGACGTAGGTAAGTCCTATTCATAGAAGGCCTACTGCTACTCAAGTCGGAGCAGTAGTTCATACCGAGTATGCGGACAAGAACCTCCACAGTCGTAGGTCCAAACTCAAGCTCAACGTCAATTGGTACTAAATGAAATACTATGTCTTGCATGATTCCTTTGCAACTTCACAGCCTCCCTACCCGTCAATCGATGCCCTGAGTGTCATTCCCATATACGGGAGCGGGGAAATGCACCTCTCCTCATATCATATCCAATATCTCGAGTGACACTGCACGTGGAGGCCCAGAACACACGGTGGCACAGTAGTAGATGGGATTTACCCGGAACGTCTGTCGATGGGAGTTCCCCCAAGTCAGAAGCCGGGTTCTCGTCTTCCGTGGCATGAGCTGGCCTGCCAATGCCAAGCTGATGGCCGGAAGACCTGGCTGTTGTGGGCCAATGGTAGCATCGAGAGGGGCACAAAAGGAACCCAACTCACAGAGTTTGTTGTTGAGAATAACTCGAAATGGCTGATGCATGCGGGACGCCAGTCGGGTGAACATTTGGCCCAAGCGCGAATCTATCTTGACTACATGTAAGCGCGGGAGACCAAGTTCAAGCCTTCACAGAGAGCCGCATATGCCCTGCGTCGTCTCGACTGTCGGCAATTAGGCTGCAATATGCTCGCATAGATGGCAGCCGCTGTCTCCCGCAGTGGTCTGCCTCGCTACCCCGGCCCGCGCGGAGAGGGAACCGAACAGCGAGTCGGAGGAGGTTGAGATGCCGGCACATTGCGATTCCGGGCGAAGGATACTACCTTGTATAGGGTCTTGACCTGGTTGCTGGACGGAGATCGAAGATGCTGCACCCAGAGTCTGACCAGGAGACACTCCCTGTCTGGTGAGCCTTGCAGGTGTCGATATTGAGAAGACGTCGCGCTGCGACGCTCGAGATGAATATGAATAAATTGACTGCAGCGGTACCGGATCGCGGAAGGGGTTGGGTTAGGCGAGGACTCGGGGTCGGCAGATATATAAACGGCACTGGGGTTCTTTGAGATGGAACAAGAGGGCGTTGCTGCCAACGTTTTACTTACTATATTCCACCAAAGAAAACACAACCGACCAGACAATATGCGGTTCGACATCCTCTTTCTCGGCCTCGGACTGGCGGGCCAGGCCTATGCGCAGACCTGCGGGTGGTTCCTCAACCCAGACGACTGCATCTGCATGATGAGCACGACCGGAGGGCTGCTCAAGGACCAGACGAGCTACTGCTGCCGCGCCATGGGTTACAAGATGACCTCGAATGTACGTACGCCGTGATCCCCACCCGTTCTGGTGGGCATAGTTGTAGGCTACAAGTAGCGAGCTGACCCCTCGAGAACCAGATCTGCGGAGTCGACAGGATCAACCGACAAGGCTTCAAGGACTGCTGCAAGGGGCTGAACCAGGAGAGCGTCATTGGCCATTGCCGTTGAGGTGGGGGTGGCCAGGGTGGAGGATGTTGACCGGTGTCGGGACGCGGAGTGGACACAGATGGAGATATTCTGTGACAAGTGATCGGCGTTCAACAGTCAAATCGCGCGTCATTGTTGAAGGGGTTGTTTTATTTTCATGTTGCTGGCGTCCAGTGTTGGATGGGGGAGGGATGGGGGAGCGTGTCGTCGGGTTTGGGCGTTCCTTGAAGGCCAACCTAGGTAGGGAGAGCGGTTGAGAAGAGCTTTGTCCTTAAGTGCAGGTGTGCTTTCGAGAAACAATATGACATGTCGTTCAGGCCAAAAAGGCCGAAAAAGAAAAGACCCATTATGCTCATAAGGCTGAGGGAGAGACGTCGTCTCATGATGGAAGGATGCAAGATGGTGTGCAGGGCGGCAGGCTTGTGGGTGTGGCGGCAGGGGTTCTGGGTGGTGAGGGGAGGAGGGCTCGATGAGGGGGAGGGCTCGCTTATCGCCCATCCCAATTCCTTATCGCATCAGCGGTGGGGCAAACTTTTCGCATGAAGTTTAGGTAATCTCCATTTCGCGAACAAAGACGCGACACCGTCAATTCCCAACTGACTGATCCATTGTCGATACTGCCGCCTGTGAGCTTACGAGGTCGTCTGAAAACATTGTATGTGACTCTTCAACTCCAATGGCGATTGATGTTGTTCTGACCATTTCCTGTCCAGTCCCGTTGCCCGGCACCATTCCACCCTCGTCATTATCCATCGACATCGATCCAGCTAGGTAGTTGAACGACAGGCTCTTTGTTTCTCGACATTCCCCATACATAGCCCGCGCTGTTTCTGCTTCCCCAGGAGAACAGCCAGACCAACCTCAGAATGTCCGGCCTGTGGCTCAGCGCAAGAGTTATTGGGAGAGGGGCCAGCTGTGTCACGACGCCTCCTGCTTTCCTTCGAAATGCCACCACGGCAGCGAAACCCCGGTTCCAAAAGCCAGCATCGCCTGCTGGTAAAGATACCGTGAAGGCTGCGAAGAAGGTCCAGGACAAGAAGATTTGGACACCGACCGCGGCGAAACCCCAGCAGAAAGAGGTCGGCATCCTGGACACCCCCGCCCCGGCCAGCAGGACAAAGGACAAGACTGCTGCACCCAAGAGTGTACGGGCTCAGACAGACGCGACGAAACCCCAGCAGAAGAAGGTCGGCTCCCTGGACACCCCCGCCCCGGCGAGGACAGACACGGCGCAAACAACTGCCACCGAGGCACCGGCGGCACCGACAACTTTGCCACGAGCTCCGCCCATTGGCGCCTGGAAGCCGACTGCCAAGCCGAGGGAGGCCGCACCCGCCGTGAAGAAGCCGGTCGATGTCAAGAGTCCAGAGTACAAGTCGGCAGCGAGGAAATGGGTTGCGGCCATCGTGGCGTTGCCCATCCTCTTTGTAACATCGTACTATCTCTTCGACAGGCGTACGTTCTCCCCGCCTGATGACCTGATTGTCACGCCCAAAGCTAATTCTCTGTGTCAAGTTGTTCTTGGGAACGGACCTGGTCTCATGGATCCAGCTCCCACGCCACCAGCAGCAAAAGACAAGACCCAGACTCCTACAGGCTCGACGTAGCATGATTTCGCCTTTGCTCAATGACAAAAATCGTCTCCTGCTTTATTTCAGCTTTGTGTTGTTTCCGCCGTGGCTGGGGGATCGCAGTCTCTCGATTGGGACTGCCGGTTCTGGGAATGTGGATACGGCCCTCGCCGGACAGGACACCCTCGCCGGACAGGACACCCTCGCCGGACAGGAGACTCCCGGTCGCGGCCGTCGTGCTGTTATTGCGAACCCGACAGAAAGGCTCAGTTGATCGAGATGATCAACTGGACTGCCGAATGCTGCCCCCGACGCCCCGCAACGGCAGGGAAGGTGGATCGTGGGGTTGTCCTGGAACTGCAAGAGATGTCTGCGGTGTACCTATTGCGTACTCTCGAGCTACTCTCCTACTACTGCGTACGCACTGTTGGTGCAGAATGTGTGGTGGAGGTCGAGGAGGGGAGGTGTTTTCTTACCCCGGCAGCCCGGCCCAACTTCGTGGAGCCGCAATTCCCCGCACACCCGTCGTCAGCGCCGATCCTGCAAGCTCGGATCCCATCGAGAGATTTGCGTGGTGGCGGGGAATGCCAATTTTCATTTCTATTTGAGGAGAGGTTTACGGAGCACGCTTAGCGTCATTTTCCCTTGGGGATATGGAGAGATGGGCTCGAGATGGAGCACAGTACTGTGGACTTACATACCTAGGCGCTCCGCTCAAATTCAACATCCTGAGCATCATTGCACCGACCCCCTCAGCCCCTCTTGAAGAAGGAAGACAACCACATCCCAAACAGACTCGTCGCTGGTGGAAACAGCTCCGGTATCATGACGACGACGGGCAAACATCGGGATATTGCTGACAAACACGAGAGCTGCCAGAGTTGAGTAGGCGTCGGACGCACAACTGACGCCGATGAGTCTCGCAACCTCGCTCCTCATTCGGCCGAGCCAACGGTCACTTGCCCACTCGATACTTCTCCCACCGCCAAACTGCCTCACCTCCCCGGGGCCTGTGCCGAGAATTGCCATGTCGGGGCTGGCCTGTCGTGTCCTCTCACGCCCTCCCAGCGGGGCCGTGCGGGGAAGGACGTCTCCTTGGTCAATGCCAAATCGTCTCCACATCGTAGGGGGGATTGTGGATGGCATCGGGTCCCGCACGCAACCAGTCAGCGTCCTTGCCGACACACGAGGAGACGACGCCAATGTCGGTGGCTTCAAGCCAGCCGTTGCCGCCGCCCGCCCGGATGCGGGGAGAAACGCATGGCCAGCGTGCCACGGGCGGCGGGCGGCGGATGGCTTCCCCTCGACGCTCTCCCGCTTGGTAAGAGCTTGGAGATGAGGGCTGTCACTGGCTGGTCGCAATCGAGAACCGCGGCCTTGGCGTGCGTGTGAGGCGTTGATGACGGCAAGACACGGGACGAGACGAGATCTCTTGAGTCTTGGATGGCCGAATCTTGCCCATATCGGTTCTCAGATGATGTTGTTGAGCATCGCCGGGAGGTTGTTGAGACAAACAACAATCGATGGGCGGACTCGTAAAAGTCAGACAATTGCACACAGAGTCACCAGCTCCTCACTCTCCACCTCGGTCTCGATTCCCAAGCCGTGGCGGAAAGACCTCATTTGGCAAGGTGCATCGGCCAGTCCACCGCGACGAGCAACCAAGCGCATGCTGAGAGCCAAGCTCCCAAGCTCCAAGCAAAACGTGAAAACCTGGAGACATATCCAGCGTGTCCACTCGGCGCCGGTCACAATGCCTCCAACAGTTGCGAAGTGGAACAAATCGAGCACAGAAAGTGGTCGTTGATAACGGCGGAGCTGGGGAACGTGGGCCTCTGGAAGGGAATGGGAACAAGAGGAATGTGGGCGGCTTGGCCGGTGGATCGGAGGCGATTGCGGGGGTGAAACACGACCGGCGGGCCTGTGTCCACTGTCCACTGGTCCACCGGTCCACCGGTCCACTGTGCTCGAGCACCGACCACCGCCGACCGGAGCAGTGGAGTTTTGATGGATTTTTTCTTGCATTCGCCATCCATCGTCACCTGAACGCAACTGGCCGGTGGACTCGCTGCTCGCACACGTTGGAGTCTGCACACCCTCTTCGCTGGTCGCCTTTCGATCCAAAGACGTCGACCTGCATGGCTTTGGCGAACGGCCTGGCCGCGATGCTTCTCTCCGCGTTCTTGGCCTTCGAGCTAACGACATGGCGCCCATTGTCAGCTCTTGGGAATCGCCTGGCCACTGCCACGGCCACTGCCACCACCGCCCACACCACCACACCAGATATCTGCCGCACGAGACCGCCGCGGGCTATCTCCGAACACCGAACCAAGAGCACCCTCGCGGCTCACTGTCACACCGTCCACTTGCGATGGTCACTGGCGCAGCCACTCGCCCAAGCTGCAGGGCGTCGCATCCGTCCCGACGCCCTCCCGGTCGTCCCTCGGCCTGGAATATCTTCGGATGAACTTGGCTGGCGGTCCCTCACAGACACTACTGGCCAGGGGTGCATTCGGGGGAAGTGGATTCTCCGCACCCAGCGAGTCAAACCTCCCCACCACCACCTCGCCCACCTCGCTGACGGCGAGCACCTTTTTTTTTGCCCTGCGGATTGATCCCTTGTTGAAAGTTGACGCCCGACCTGCCCCCTCGAGCCCCCCCAGATCGACGCCCACCGCTGCCCCAGACATTTCCTCATTCCCCAGGATCCGGTTCCACCCCCCCAGATCACAGCACAACGTGGTCCACCGCTCGGCCATCCTTGTCGTGGAGACACAGTGGAGGGCATCTGGGGCCCCTATTGGAAATGCCTGCGTCTAGCGCCAGTCCGCTGACTTGGCTGGGCGACCTCTGGAGTCGGCAGTCCACTGACAGTCAAGCGCTGTTCCCAGCACGGTGGACCACCGCAACCATCTCGACCTCTTGGTGGTGGAGTGGTACCCCGGTTATCGTTGCGGAGACACACGCAGCCTGCGCGATCCTGGGCCACGGCTGTTCTCGACGGAGCTCTTCGAATGGCAAGGGCAGCCGCATTTAATGACCTCGGTCATCCTTATGCCCGTTGGCGTCGTTCTGCTCAATGTCTACTCAACTTCCTGATATTCTTCCCACCTGTCGTCCACGTTGCCGTCTGATGCAAACGAGGTGGTATCGACACGTCTTACACAATAACACAACTTTGCAACAATACCCCATCCCACATAGCTCCGCACGACTCCAACAATGACGTCCACCCAGGCCGCGCGAAGAAAGCGCCGCTCGCCCTCCGAAGACGACGGCTCGCAGGATTATGACTCGTCTACTCCCGACTCGCAGCGCCACCCCGGCAAGCAGCAGGTCCGACACCGCGCTTCTGTCGCCTGCGCCTCGTGCCGGGAAAGAAGGATACGATGCGTGGTGCCCGATGGCCAAGCCGAGTGTTCCCAGTGCAAAAGGACGGGCACCGAGTGCATCATTAAGAACGACGACGAGAGGAGGCGGTATGTGCCAGTTCACCTTTTTTTGCAACCCCCCCTCCTCTAACACTGGCGCCCCAGGCCCATATCCAAGGCGTACATGTCTTCACTCTCAAGCCGCATTGCCCTGTTGGAGGGCATGCTCCAGGAGCGCGGTGTAGCCCCCCCACCCGCTGTCCACCCGCCAAAAACCCGACACGAAGCTGCGCTGCAAGGAAAACTGGACGGAGACCGGAACCGCCGCACAACCACAGACGACCAAACCGTTCCCACTGGGTTGGCAATGCCGGTTTCACAACCACCCACCCCGCCGGCTTCTGTGGACGAAGACATTGACATGAGGGATCTCAAACGGGAGCGGGAGGAGGCTGACCACGTGCCAAGCTACTTGTCGTCGCGCATATGCCTCATTGAACCGTCGCTCTTGCAGGACTTTGAGCCCAAGAGGGATGTCAACGTGCGCCACCTCTTGCACCCAAGGGGGCGTCTCTCCTTTGACCAGTCCGCCGGCAGGGTACGCTACTTCAGCAACACTTCCAACATCCACGTCTATGCCGAGTCATCGTGCCCCGCCGCCTTCCGGGAGCAACCTGAGCAAGCCCGTCGATCCGAGCGCGTCATCCGAGCCCTCGGGTCATCTACCCATGATTACCTCATGTCCTCTTTCTGGGACCACTACAACTCGGGCCATCAGATTGTGGACCAGGCCACCTTTGAGGCCGACAGGGTCTCCCAGGACCCCAAGTTCTACTCTCTGTTTCTTCACATGGCCGTCCTCGCAGCCGGCTATCGCTTCGCAGATAGGACACGGGAGGACATCAAGAAGCTCGGCCTCGGGACCTGGGAGAGCACTCTCCACCGAGAAGCCAAGTCGATGTTGGAAACCGAGCTGGAAAGGCCAGGGGAGGTTCCAAGTGTCCAGGCCCTCCTTATTCTGGCGGATCTAGAGTGCGGTGTTGGGAGAGACACGCAGGGGTGGCTCTACTCTGGTAAGAGACCTCCACTCCTCCACTTGTATGATCATTGGCTAATGCGGGTTCCCTCTAGGCATTGCCAACCGCCTTGCATTTGACATTGGGCTGCACGTCGCCTGCGGCAGCGACATGTCGGATACTGAGAGCAGGATCCGTCGTCAGGTCATGCGTGGCTGCGTCATGCTCGATCGACAGCTGGCCGTGTTTCTCGGTCGCCCCACGAGCATCAAGCATCAAGACATCGGATTCGACATCGGGTCGACCGACTTCAGCCCCCTCTCCATAAATTCGTCTCTGTTCCCCATGTCAGACTTCGACGCGAAGCCAACAATGCTCACAGACGCTGCTGTCTACCAGCAGCTTCTGGAGCTGCTGGGGATTGTCAGCAACATTACGGGTCACTACAGCTCCCGGCCCGATGGCTCCCATGTTGGCGGCTCGGATGGCAATGGGTATCTTCAAGCCGTCGCTCTCGACCGCGAGTTGCAGAACTGGTATCGCCGCCTCCCTGCCTACCTCTCCTGGTCACCCATGAACGTCAAGACAGCTCCTCTCAGCTTCTTCGTCTTGCACCAACAGTTCCACGTATGCATGGTCCTGCTGCATCGTCCTTGGGCAAACTACGGACCCCCGTCGTCGGAAAGCACAAACTCTGGCTACATGTTCAGCCCTGCATCACGTCACGGCAATCTCGATCCGTTCGGCGACGCCCCTGCCGCCATCGCGAACGCTTTTGGCACCCAGTCTCATGCCAACGACGGCAGCAAGGTGGCGCTCGCCCGCAGCATGTGCACACAGCACGCCATCCGCGTCGCCCGCATCTTCTGGCAACAACGCCAGCGTTTCGACGGCAAGAAGATGGGGCTGATGGCGGTCCAGCATGCCGGCACCGCCGCGCTTGCCTTGATGGGCGCGCTCGCGCACCGGAGCAGCGAATTGGATCACCAAAGCAACCTGCGATACCTCCAGGTCCTTTCATCCGCCATCTACGACATGAGCCAGACATACCACCCCGCCGCGAGGATGTATCATCTCCTCAAGAGCATGCTGGTCGACATCCGCAAGGAGATGGTCAGCGCGCGCGCCTCCGAGGCCGACAGCATGCTGCAGCAGCTCCAGGCCAACATCACCGGTGTCAGCTTTGCTCCCCAGCTCTGGGGATCCGGTATCCCCAACATGTATCCCTCCCACCCTGTGGCTCAAGAGGCAGTCATCGAGCAAGCCGCCAAGAAGAGGCGGTTGTCGGAGCGACGGCCCTCCGAGGCCGAGACCCCCAAACACCCCTTCCTCACCAGCCATTTCGCCTACCCGTCACCTTCGACGTCGACGCCGAGCCAACGGAGCGTCAACGTCGACAGGGTCGCGGACACCACCACCCCCGAAGTCGCCGTCCTGGAAGACTCGGAGACCTTTGACTTCAACTTTGACTTTCTGAACGAGTCCATCGTCGACTTTGAAGGCATGCAGGGCAACACCACGTCGGCCGAGCTCCAGGACGCCGCGGCCAGCCCGTCGGCCACCGTCCCCTCCCTCAAGGTGGAGCCCGAGGTCGAGGCAGTCCAGCAACTGCATGACGTCGATATCGAGGCACAAGCACTTTCCGAGCCCCAGGCCCAACCACAGCCCCAGCATCAAGAAGACGACGACGACGACCTGGTGGAGATGACGATCGAGCAGTGGCTCTCGGAGCCAAAGGGCGCGCGGGCGGCGACGCCGCGCCCGCTGAGCCCGGCGTCGGACCCGACGTCGGTCATGAGCCAGCTGATCGATAGCAGCAATACCATGGGGTGGATGGAGCACGCGGGGAAGATGGGGGCCGTCGAGGCGTCTCTTCATGAGCTCATGGAGGGTGGTGGTGAGGACCATGAGGAGCAGGCGGCGAGGAATAGGGAGCTGGACTTTTTGAGTTTTTGAATGGAGGACTTGTGCTAGTACGCGAGGGGTGAAGGGGGAAAGGCTTTGTTTGGAAAGGGGGCTTGGGGCGTTTGGTTGGCTGGGTGATTTTCAGGGGTCACTGGCTTGGGGGGGGGGGGGGGGGGTATTGATGATGCGAGGAACAGAAAATGATGGATAATAGGTATGCGACGGGACTGCATGTTGGTTGGGTAATTGTTGATGATTAAAGGAATTCATGAAGGTTACGAACATATCTGGCTCGTGGTGCATCTGTGACACGTGCCTCTTCAGCGGGTTGGCGAATTACGGCGGTATGAAGCTTGGCGGGAGGGAGGGGGGCATTCCTGTTCTGTCGATGAAGCAAGGGTGCGCGGACCACCATGTACACCGAGGTGCGAAATCGTTGATGCCGCAGGTCGAATCCATTCTGGTGTTTGGTGTTGGGAGAGCCCTGACAAAGCAAAAGAGGACGTGCCACAGCTGCCCGCACCTGGCCATGCTCCTGCAATGCGTGCCTGCAGGCAATGATGATCGGGATGGACGTTGCTGCCGGTGCTTCCAGTCGCCTTGGATCCCGAAAGACTGGCTCGCTTCCATGATAATGTTGAGACTTGGAGTCGTGTTGGGTGACATGTTGCATCGCTTCTTCAATGTCCACAGACATCTTACTGAACGGACCGATCGTTCTCGGGCGTTGGAACTTGGCAGGTACCTAGGTAGGTAGGTAGGTACATAGGAAAGTTTGCAGTCAACAACTTTTCGATCTTGCTGACTTTCGGTCTTGGCTGTGCGACTTCTCAATAGGAGGTAGCGGGTATGTTGTGTAGGTGTCAGTCCAAGAATCAGCCACCAGCGCTATGAAATGCGAGAGGGGAAATAGAGATACGTCCCAATGACATGCGTCCTGTCCTGCGGGGCCTGGGCCCTGGCGGGGGAAGCAAGGAGGGAGGCGGAGCTCGAGGAGGCCAGGTTGCCCGGACAGAAAACCGAACACTGGACCACTCCATACGCCGATTGGGTGTTCGGTTTTCTGCCCGGACTGGCCCGGGGGGTCTGCCCTGTGGGTCCCCTTCTCCCGATCCTGGGCTCCATCCAATTGGATATAGCAGCATCTGACGGGGCATCGAAGTCGCATCAAGCCACCCCAGCAAAACATCAAGCCACCCCAGCAAAACACGCATCAAGCCACAGCACATGCAGCAAAACTCGCATCCTAACTGGAGCGCAATAAATACGATCTAGCCGAAAGCGGTAATGTGGATGACAGCTGCACGTCGTTGATGAGGATGCCTCACGAGCCTCACCACTGAAAGGCAGACGCAGCCAATTCCCGGAGTATGTAGTCTTACATTTCCCTTGTACGGAGCATATATCTCAGGATATCGCTCTCTCTGGTGGGCATGGTTCCTCCTCTTCTTTCCTGTTTTTCACCCTGGCCCAGTTCATCATCGTGCTCTGCCGTCCAGCTTCTCTTACCTTGATTCTTGCAAGATCTCATCCAAAGATCCTCGCCTCAATCTTCTTCTGGCTCTGCCCAAGCTATCTCTTCCCTTCACCACATAAGCCCCGACCTCGCGTTGAACAACACCGCGATGGATTCCACCAAGACCAAGCCTGCCGTCGACAAGGGTCTTTGGGTGTGAGTTGAGATACTATCTTCCTCCTTCGTCACCACATCTCCTTCTCTCCTTCCGGTGTTGGTCATCAGATCAACATCATCCATACCATCCAGCTTTAGGTCTTGCTCTACCCTCCACTTAGACTCCAAGTCAACATGAAGACGTTCTAACACTGCCTTTCAGTCCCCAGGACCCTCCTACCGATACCAAGACCCGAGAGAAAGCCCAACGCGTCGAAGAATACATGCCGGACAACGTCCTGGCTCGCATCATGACCATGCCTGACACTTCGGCGGCCACCTCGAAGGCTTTCCAGGACCATCGAATCAAGACCTTCTGCGAGGAGGTGGACATGCTGGTCCACAAGATTCAGGGTGTTGATGCTGCTGTCAAGGACTCGGGTCATGGCAAATAGGCTGGGGACTATACATGTATGTGAGAGTCATCGATGTGGGTTTAGATATGATCGATGCGGGTTTGGATATGAATATGATTGATGGCTCTTATTCTGTTCTGTGGCATGATACGAAAGAATGCTTTATTGCTTATGCTCTCAAGTTCTCTGTGCCCCTTCTTTCGTCCAGGGGGATGTTAAGGCTCTCAAGTGTCACATCAAGGTCACGCAGGGTTAGGGTTCTCCGTTTTCAGCCAATCGGATTCTTCGACTTACACAAATCAGTACCTTCCTAGGTAGGAGAATGCTTGTAGTTTCAATGCATTTTTTTAGTAAGCTCCAATACCCAGCATTACTTTATTTCGTCCAGAAAACAAGCAGCTCATTTTCCTGTTTCTGTTTACGCTACATTCTATCGAGCAGAATTCGGAACATTCAGGGTTGCCCTTTCACCGTCTGGTCCAATCAGAATACACACATCATCTCGGGCCTGCCGTGGTCGTGGATGCATTGCCCGGCTCGCCCTTCTGTGCCCCCTTCCCGCATAGAAGGCTTCCTGGAGATTAACAGCGGTCGTGGTCGGGTGACTCCGTCCGACAATCCCCGCACTAGACATGTATTTACATAAAACGACGAGGCATCGTCACAACATTCCCATGGATTTCTCCCAACCACTCTGTTCACACACTACTAGTACCTTAAGATTTCAAATTCTCTCTACAAATCACAAATCCCGAAAAGTGTCATCGTCCAATCAATCACAATGCTCCTCTACCTCGCCCTCCTCTTGCCACAGGCCAACTGCCTCGCCATCCAGGCCCTCCCAACGGCTGTTACCTCCCCATCACCAGCACCCTCCCCAGAACCAACCCATCACGAACTGCACCACTGGCAACATCCCCCCTCCCCTCCCCTCACCCCACAACCACCACCGCAAACCCCCCTCTTCACCCCATCCAACCCCCCCTCCCCCCTCACCCCCCGCGCCTCCCCCTCCAACACCCCCTCCAACAGCCCCGACGCCGTCAAGATCGGCCTCGGCGTCGGCATCCCCTTCGCCGTCGTCTTCTTCGCCTACTTCTGCTGCAAATGCCACTGCCGCCGGGCGCAAAAGGCAGCAGCCGGCGACGGCAAGCACGCCAACCGGCGCCTGGTGCTGCCGGTTTCAAACTCGGCGCGGCACGCGGCGCACCCGATGGTGCCGTTGGATCCGAGCCGCGTCCCGGCGGCGGTGCGGTTCGGGCCGCCGCCCATGGTGCCGCCGCCGGCGTACGGGGACGGGGACGGCGGTGTCGCGTATCACCCGCTGGAGGGGGAGGTGGGGTATTACCCTCCGCCTCCGGCGCCGGCGGAGCCGGTGCCGGGGCCGGGACCGGGGCAGGAGAGGGTGAGGACGCCGCCGCCGGTGTATTGTCCTTCGGCGGGGACGGGGCGGTCGTCGGAGGGGGACGGAGGGGGTGGCGGTGTGGAGGGGGTGAGGGTGGGTAGGGGAAGGGGTGAGGGGGCGGTGGTTGTGGATGTTGGGGGGGCGGCGAGGGATGGTGCGAGGGTAGCTCGTTGAGGGGGATGAAGGCCGGGGCGGGAGGTGGCGGAGGGAGTCGCTCAAATACTATGTCAGGGTGTCCAAATGTATTCTGGCTCCCGTTTAATCCGTAATTATTAGGTCAAACATGCACATAGGAGAAAGTAGCCAGTTTGGTAGTTGTCCTGGGCCTTGTCCCATAACTGTAGCACCTGCCATCTGAATTCAAACTACCCAGCCGTGGGCTGAGTAACAGGAGATGAGGGCAAAAAGAGACAAAAAACATACAACACCAGGGATTCGCTGGTCGTCACCGACCCAACTACTAGTCTGGCGGTTACTGGCTTATCTATGGGAGAGCGGACGGGATCCCGAGCTTTCCAGTACCTATGGTCGTATGTGCAAGTACACCGCTCTGCAGGCACTGATATTGTCTCCCGCCGTAGCCAACGTAGGCATTGAAGACACCAGCAGACATGACCTCCTTGAGTGCTTTCCTTGGGTGGTGGTGCTCGCAGAATCCAAGGTTCTGCCTTTCCAATCCCCTTGGCATGCCACCTTCCAGGTTACTGGCGTCAGGTTAAAGGGCGAGCCACGATGAATCTTGGTGGCGATGGGCCATCTGCATCCTCCTCACGTCCACGGTCCACATCATCAAAGCAGGCGGAAATCCGGACACTGTTGATTGCATGCTCTGAATTCGCTGTCATAAAAACTGCCAAAGCTGATTCGAGGGCACATAACAAAATCTGTGTGTGACCTTCGTGATGCGTGTTATGCTGTGGGATACTAGTACTAAGTCATGTTGTGTTGCCCATGGTCCCCTTCCACTGTCCCTCAGAGCAACCCAAGGCTCATCGCCAAACTTGTCCAAGCCGAGCAAACGTCCGAGCGAAACAAGCCGAGCAGAGGTGACATCCCCGAGCCCCCGCCGCTTCACATCTAGCGATGCTGCGCCAGAAACTCGGGTGGTATGTCATTCTCGCTGCCCGCCCTGCTCAGCGTCGGACTCTCCGGCGCGCCCACCAGCAAGTCGGCCGGCACCTCATTGTCGCTCTCCGGCTCCTGACTCTGGAGTGCCTCATCCTCGCGCAGATCCACCAAATTCTCCTCCCGCCCGTGATCTCCCACGTCGCTGTCGCTCGGGCGGAGCACCTTGGGCGGCCTTGCCACGGTTCCCGAGCTCTTCATGCTGCTACTATTCGACCCAAACACCCTCGACCTCATCACAGCCGACGCCTTCAGGTTGCTAGCCGACCTCCCCAGCTGCGGCGTGGTGAACTCTTCGTCGTCGGCGTTGCTATCGGCATCGACGTCAACGTTGGCGCTGCGGAGCGTCTCGCGGAGCATGGCCTCGGCTTCCATAAACGCTGCGTGTTCTGCGCCGATGGCGCAGATCAGGAGATTCCATCCCTTTGACTCGGCCACTTGCTGATACTTCTGCAAGGTAGCCATCACACTCGACATCTTCGCCAGCTGAGCCCGCATCGCCTCCTCAGGTGTCGCCGCCTTTCCCTTGCCCTTGTCGTCTCGGCCGCCGTCACCCGCTCCGCCCCTCATCTCCTTGAGCAGATCGGCTTCGTATTCGGCCACGAGCTTGTACGCCGCCCTCCAAACCTCCACACCCTCCTCCAGCGCCGCCCTCTCCACGTCCACCTCCTTCTTGCGTCGCTCCAAGATAGCCACCTCACTCTCCCACCAATCCCTCGCCATCTCCACCGTCCTCCGCTCCGGGCGCATCCTTAAAAACTCCATCCCACCCGACGACTGCGCAATCTCCTCCGGCCCCAGAGCCCCAGCCTCCGCCCCCTGCCCCACCACAACCTCCGGATCCAACGGCCTCACCGGCGGCCGCGTCAATATCGCCGCCACCTTCCCCTCCACCTCCTTCAGCGCGCCCTTGTACCCGCTCAGCCCCGCCTCCCTCCGGTTCCTCACATCCTCCATCTTCGCATCCAACCACCGCCGCCGATTCCTCAGCCCCACCAACCTCTCCTCCAGCTCAGCAATCTCCGCCGTGACGCCCGCGTGCTCCTCCCCGAGCTCGCGCAGCTCCACCGCCAGCGGCTCCTCCTCCTCGCCCTCGAGAACATGCAGCTCATCCGCGATCCCGTCCCTCCGCGCCGCCAGCTTCCTCAGCTGCGCGAGCGCCTTCTTCCGCGCGCTCAGCGCCGTCGACAGGTTCGCGTCCTCCTCGGCCTTGATGTCCGCGAGCAGGGCAATGTTCTTGGCGATGCCCGCCCTGGCGGCGCGCAGGCCCAGTGGCTTCGTCCGCGGCTGGCGGACGGGGACGATCTCGCCCGTCGAGGGCGAGCGGACCGCCTCTTCAAACAGAACGTGGGACCGCCGGGTCGAGGTAGACGTGTAAAACGTGCCGGTGGGCGTGCTGCTCCCTGCGTCGCTGGCGTTGGACGAGCGGGGGTCCGCCGCCGCCGCCGGATCGAGGTTCCCCGCGAGGCCGGTCGACTGGGCGTCGAGGAGGAGCTGGAGCTCCTTTTGGAGCTTGCGCTCGCGCCGCTGGAGGTTGCGCCAGACGGTGTCGGGCTCGTACTCGAGGACCGAGTCCCTGGTGCGCTGTCCGGGGGTGCCGCGGTCGAACAGGACGCTGTTGATGTTTCGGGCGAGGGTCGAGACCGACATGCTCGGTCCCTGGTGGGGCCGGTGCATCTCTTCCTCGTCCCTGTAGAGGATCCGGGAGGCGGCGATCGGCGGGGGCGGCCCGGCGAACATGACGCGGGACGACCGCGTCTTGGAGGGGGAGCCGCTCATGCTTCTCGAGCGGTCGCTGTAGGCTGTGGACGTGCGGTATTCGGAGCTCGGATTCGTGTTGGGGAGATGTTGTGTGTATGGAGACGCATCGTGGGGACGAGGGGAGAGATCCGAGAGATCGTATTCGCTGGGCTTCTTGCGGACCGACGAGGTTGTCGGGTTGTTGTGGAGTGGGAGGACGGAACTGCTGTCGCGCTGGAGAGAGATTCGGGGGAGAAAGGCGGACTTGGAAGACATGGCGAAAACGACTATTTCCAAAAAGCTCTGAGTCCTGTAACAGTAGGTATGCAATCAGTCGTAGCGCTTGTCAGAGGTGAAGTTGGGGGACAATGACGGTGGCTCGCACAGGATATCAGATCAGCGGCAGACGGGGCGGACGTTGCAAATAATCGTTCATTCGAGAAGACGGGGTGCCATTTGCAATGCTATGGTGAATAGACACGACACTCGGGGCGAAGGCAGCACTGGGAGGGACTGGTTGAGCTGGCCTGTTTGGTGCAGTCGCCTGGTGACCGGTTTGTCGAAGGCAGTTGATGCCTGCAAAGTCGAGAAGGGATGGATCATGGCACGAGCATGTGGCATGTGCTCCAGCTGAAAGCTTAGGTGGGGCCGTGATGGGGGTCGCGACGTCATTGGTGGAGCTGCAGAAAGTGTGGGGCAGACGGAATCCCATCCCCCAATTCCCGAATTCTCATCTGCCTCTTCACTCTTTGCCTCAAAACCGTCACAATTCCAATAAGAACCAGCGCCAGTGCTCGCATTCATTTCATTCCCGGATATCTATCATGAGACTCGGCCCTTCAAAGTCTCTGTCCGAATCTAACTGCCCATTCTCTCTCCACATAGCCATGTCATGTCATAACCCATTTTCGCTCTTGCACTCAAAGACGACCAATTCCGAGGTTGTCAACATCAGCCTTGATCACACGCATCGTGTTCGTGTTGCCCATGCCGCCCTAGAGAAAACGTTGTCAGCCATCATTGATACGATTCGAGGGAACGTCCTGAGAGTTCAAACATACCTTCCAGCCTTGGACAACAACGACAGTCTCGCCCTTGGCGAGAATGTTGAGGTCGATGGCGTGGGTGAGTCCCCACTTGATACGACGGTCAACATCCTCCTGCCAGTTGACCTTGGTGAAGTCCGGCTTCTCCTCGGGGAAGAGGAATGGATACACGCCGCGGTACAGATGGGCGTATCTGGACGCGGGAGCGTTCCGCGTGATCATGATGATCGGGCACACGGGGCGGTACTTGGAGATGAGACGAGCCGAGTCTCCCGAAGTCGACAGGACGAAGATGGCGGCAGCATTGAGATCCAACGAGGCACGAACGGCGGACATGGCGCACGACTCGACGACCGAGACGGGCCGCCCGACGACGGTGCACATCTCCTCAAAGTGGCTCACGTAAGGGATCGTGTTCTCGGCCTTGAGGCATGTGTCGCTCATCTCGCGAACAGCCTCGTTGGGGTAGCTACCCTTGGCCGTCTCGCCGGAAAGCTGTCGCAGAAGGTTAGCGGACTCTGTGGAGGTGTTGTCAGGTCGCACTCACCATGACACAGTCGGCACCGTCGGTAACGGCATTGCCAACGTCGCTGATCTCGGCTCGGGTTGGGCGGGGGTTCTTGATCATGGACTCGAGCATCTGCGTGGCGCAGATGACGGGCTTGCCAGCCTTGTTGCACATGGCGATGATCTTCTTCTGGGCCGCAAAGACCTCGGCGGCGGGAATCTCGATACCCAGATCGCCACGGGCCACCATGACACCGTCGGTCTCGGCGAGAATCTCGGGGAAGTTGTTCAGGCCCTGTCGGTTCTCAATCTTGGCAATGATCTGGATGCGAGCACCCTCCTTGCCGAGAACGTCACGGATGTCCTTGATGTCCTGGCCTCTGCGGATGAACGCTGTAGTGTACGGAGTCAGCAACCGAGTTGAGCACATCTGAAGGGATGGGCCACATACACGCGAAGACCATGTCGACGTTGTTCTTGACGCCGAAGCGCAGATCCGCCTTGTCCTTCTCCGAAAGGGCGGGGAGGTCGACATCTGTGTTGGGAAGGTTGACACCCTTGCGCGACGAGATGCAGCCGTTGTTCCTCGCCCTGACCTTGATGGTCTTCTCGTCCACGATCTCGAGCACGTCAAACGCCAGGACACCATCATCGACGTAGATGATACGCCCGACCTGAATGACCTTGGTGATGTTCTTGTAGTCGACATACCTTGGACACGTCAGCTCGGCGACCCGATAGGGCGAGACGGGGCAGGTTGAGACTTACATGTTCTCCGTGTCGCACGAAGTGGCGTACTTCTCGTCGGTAGTGATGTTCATGACAGTGCCGGCGGCGATGGGAATGTCCGCATCGCCGGTCGTGTTACCGGTGCGGATCTCGGGGCCCTTGGTGTCGAGAGCAATGGCGACCTGGCGACCCTTCTGAACCTTCTCGGCCTCGCGGGCATTGTCAATCACCGTTTCTGCGCCACAGAGTTGTCAATGCCAGAACCACACCAAACGCAAGTTTACCAGCAGCGGATGGACCTACGGTGGTACTCGTAGCTGCCGTGGGAGAAATTCATCCGCACCACGTTGAGTCCAGCGTTGCGGAGCTCGTTGATGGCCTTGACCGAGTTGGTCTTGGGGCCAATGGTGCAGATGATGGAGGTGCGGCGGAGGTTGCGCTCAGGCTCGAGCTCGGTGTTGAGCCCGGAGAGCCATTCAATGCGGCCTCCAAGCTGGAGATGGTCGAGGGCGGTGGCGGCCATCGTGGGTGTTCTGTATTCGGAGAACGTGGTCGGTGGTGGGGTTGTGGAAGGTCGGGCAGAGGTACAGGAGAGGAGGGAGGGGGTATGGGGTTTATAGGTAAGGATTCCTAGCAGGGAGGCAGGGCTGCGTCAGCGAATGGACGGGTAGGCTCCGGTTCCGGGGAAGATTTTCAGAAAAAGGGTTTGAAGAAGAGAAACAGAGACTAGTCCGTCGTGGTGCAGGCAGTAATGGCTTGCTTGTGCAGGACAGACTCCGCCGGACATGTGGTTGGGGTAGGTAGGTTGAATGCTAACTCAACACCGCCCCCTCTCGGCAAGACTTGACTTGGTGCTACAGCACCAGAAAAGAGAGTCGGACGGCGGGCGTGGAGTCAGGGGAGCCCCTCACTTGAGCAGTAGAAGGTGGAATGGGATATCAGCGAGATGCTTACCTCAAACTCTGTTTGCCGTAGGACACAAGGACTGGAGGAGGGTCGGGGGGAGGATGGATGGGAGGAGAGAAGGGCGGGCGATTCGAAGTTTCGGCTGGGGAGATGGGCGCTTTTTTTCCTTCTTCCCAAGTGTCTGCGCGAAAAAAAACCTGTCCAGGTGCTCGCCCAGCTGTGCTTTCCGTCTGGAGTAGCTCGCAAGCTCATCAACATCCCGCGCTCTACCCCACCACGCCGCACCCCTCCTTCGCTCTCTCCGAAACTCCTGACCAAAAGCGAGGGGAGCCAATCGCTGGGCAGCGTGGGGTCTGGTCGTGTTGTCAGCAGCACGCTAAGTCAGGTGACCGCGTCCAGATAAGATAAGGGCGCCAAGAGCCTTTGTCATCAGCCGAGTCTCGCCTGACGATCCCCGACTCGCAGCCGACAGCGAAGCGTCTCCCCGCCAGAGGCGAGCTGCTGCATCATCCCAAAACAACACCATACTCGCAGCATCGTCTCGACTGTCGCCCCGTACCGAACCTCTCTTCTCGAACCCCACGAACCCTTCGACTCCGAAACCCAACAACATGGTGGTGCGTAGCCAACCCCCTCCCCTCCTCGTGCGCGCCGGCACTCGTGGTGACCGCCTCCTCCGGTGTGCCGCGCGTCCGCCGAAATGACCGTTGGGCTCTCGAGTCTCGTGTCTGATTCTGGCCTCGTCTTCTCCAGCTCCTCGACTTGCTGACACTCGGGCTGTGGTCAAAGCTGGGACGCCTAACCCACTATGCGTTTGACGCTGTCCTGCGTGAGTTCCGCTCCGTGCCCAACCCCTCTCCCCCGTCGCATCGATCTCGGGCTGACCTGGCGTTTTTCTCGTAGTGTCCGCGTTCCTCGCAGGCATGAAGCGGTCGACCGGCCTGACGTGAGTTATCTTCGCCCCTTTCGACTTCGACACAGGATCCCGATCCAGCGGTTCGACCAGCACTCGACCAGGCAAGCTAACGGGTGCCCCGGCTCCGGGGAGCGGTCAGGCCTAGTTTCAAGAAGGAATCCGTCGTCGGCGAAAACAAGGAGATGGGCAAGTGGGTGGAAAAGTATCTCGGCGTCGGCGAGTGGGTGATGGATCAGTCGGTCGCCATTGCGAGTTCGAGCGGCTGGTTCGAGCGGTCTCGGTAGATGGATAGCCAGGGGCGAAGGGCTCAGCTCCGTGAGGTCGGCCCCGGCTGGGGATGCGGCCCGCGGACGTGTCCGGACATGAGGAATGCGGAATGACTGCGCAGGGTGTGATATTTCTTGGTTCATGAAGTCGACTTGTTCCGCCTTCGAGGCTCGCGAACTGGCGGTGACGACGGGTCCATTGGGAATATGGCGTTTCGGGTATTGTGCGTGCCACAGCAGGGTGCGTCCGTTGTGTACTGCATTTTCTGAATAAATATAGGCTTCAGTCTGTTTTCCTTCAGCGCACACTTGTCACATTGCGTTCCGGTCCTTTTCGTCCCTTTTCTCCGGATGGGACAGCCGCTCCGCATCTCCTCCGCTCTCACCCGGCCAAGGCTCCTAGCCGAGGGAAACATGTGGTCAGGCAGGCCAAAACTTAACCCGCGCCCGGAGCATTGTTTGACCTTGGTTTATGCGATTCAAGAAGCTTAAAATAAACAAGAGGAAGTGGTTTTCTCTATGCAATGCAGGGTATATACAGACAATTGCCCAAAGGCATTTTTGAGGCCGGAAAACAAAACCATATACTCGTCTCAACATGCTCTGCGCGCCCAATGCTACCGTACACCCAAATCTATCCATCACTAAGGGGGAGGGGGGATGGCCTGCCAGCCGTTACAAGTTCTTGACGGGGTACTTTGTCCGAATGAGCTCGCCGTACTTGAGAATGAGAAAGGCGGCGGGAATCAGAGGCAATGCAATGAACCCCAGCATGCTGTTACCCCAGCCGAGCCCCAGCACCTTGTACATCCTCAGACCGCAGAGCGGCAGAACAGCACCAAAGATGCTCCGCGCGACGGTGTTGGCGGCAAGGGCCGAGGCGGCGTAGAGCGTGAAGGTGTCGATGAGGGCCATGCTGACGGCCATGAAGGTGACGACCATGGCGAAGCCGCTGATGCCAGAGTCAGCGAAGGGGTTCCGGGAGGGAAAGGGGTGTGAGAGGGCTGTAGATGACTTACATGGGAATGTGGCTGAGAATGGGCACGATCCAGTGCACCTGCTTCTCGGCCGTCCAGCCGTAGATGAAGAAGCCGGCCGGGAGGATGCACGCCGCGACGGGCAGCAGCGTCAGGCGGTCTTCGGGCTTGATCTCCTTGCCCTCGGCCTTGGTCTTCTTGGTCTTCATGTCGCTCGTGTAGCCAAAGATGAACAGACCCAGGAGCGAACCGATGCCGAGGCCGAGGAAAACGAGCCCAACCAAGCTCGTCGAGAACCCGTAGGTCTTGGTGAAGACGTCGCTGATGGAGGTAAAGAGTAGGTAGAGGTATCCGTATTGGATGGCAATGTAAGCTGCGTAGAATATGCAGATGGGGCTGAAGACGAGCATCTTCATCGGCCGGATGATGCCGCGCTTGAAGAAGTCGGCGGTGGACAGGCCGGCATCCAGCTTGGAGCGGAGCAGAGGGTTGCCCGTTTCCTTTCGGAGCCGCTCGGTCTTGCGCTGGAGAAGGACGGGGGCGTAGGTCTCGCGGGCGAGGGCGACCATGCACAGGGAGGTAGTGCCGGACAGGATCACCAGCAGCCAAAAGACCCAGCGCCAGCCCTGGGCACCGGCCAGGAAACCGCCGGCGATGGGACCGATGATGGGCCCCAGGAGCGGGCCGATGCTAAAGACGGCCATGGCGCCTGCTCGCTTCTCGGCTGTGATCATGTCGGCGATGGTGCCGCCTCCGTTGGTGACGGGCGCGCTGCCAAAGACGCCGGCGAAGAATCGGAACACGATCAGGGCGTTCAGCGAGGGGGCCAGCGCGCACCCGACTGTGAAGCCAATGTAGCAGAGGTTGCAGATGTGATAGACGACCAGTCGCCCGTAGATCTCGCTCATGGGCGCAATCAGCAACGGTCCCGCGGCGAACCCGAGGATGTAGACCGAGACGACAAAGGACGCGAGCTCAAGATTCTGAGACTTGAACTCTTCCATGAGTTGAGCCACTCCGGGCGCGAAGATGGAGGACGCCAGCGGGGTGATGAAGGTCAGCATGCTGATGAAGACGCAGTTCATCACCTTGCGCCAGCTGGGCCAGTTGAAGGGATTCGCGGGGTCGTCGGGCCCGTCCCACCACACGATGTTGGGGTCATCGTCGTCGGTGCCGGCATCGTCCCTGGTATCGCTGGCCGTCTCGCCGCCCGTGCCGGCGTCCTTTTCCACATCGTGGGACGCGCTGGTGTGGCTTCCGCTATGGCTGGGCTTCCTGGCGAGTGAGGGACGTCGCTGGTCGGCGATGGATTTTCGGCGTTTCCTCTCGCCCGCCTCATCGAGGACATATCCAATGTCAGAGGGGATGTCGGCGTCGTGGCCTTCGGCGACGGCCTGTTCTATTGTCTTTTGGCGCTGCAGTGCGCGACCGTCATCGCTGCGGTGGTGGTGTGACGTCGACTCTGCTGGCGCGGCGTTGGTGCTCGACATGGTCGGCAGTGGACCGCCTGACGGCGCAAAGGTCTGCGTAGCTGCGCATTGTTAGTCGCTTCACTGACAGTCGCGTGCAGCATGCAAGTCTGGCAGCATCCCCGCGAGACATCGACATCACTGGCAGAGCTGTCGCGCGGGGAGTGTTGTCGACCTCGGCAGAGGCTGTTGTCTTGGGTGGCTTGGCTGACCTTTGCCCTGGGTTCTCTTGGCTGACTCCTGTCGGACAGTCAGACTTTAAAATCAGAAGGCTCTCCAATGACTGGTCGTGGCGTGAAGAACACAGCTTTCCCGTGTAAGTAAAGCTGAATGTGGAAGCAAGTAAACAACGAAATATATCGCGATTATTGAAGGGTAGCAAAGATGCAGAGGTCTGAAGATGGATGGAATGGAAGAGCTTCCAGTTACGACATGGCTCAGATAATATTCTCGGCGGACGTTACCCCCCCGGGCGCGCTGCCGCAGCCTTGAGCGGCCTCGGCGATTCCAGACATGAATTTCCCGATGGCTCGAGGCTCGAAGCGGGATAGCGGCGTGGTGATTGCGCCAGAGATGCTGCGAGAAGTCCGGGCGACGCTCCGTGCTTGGCTGCGATGCGGCGATGCCTTCGTCGGGACCAATCAACGCTTTCCGAAACCGAGACCGAGCATCCTTTCCCGCGTTCCGCCACCTTTCTCGCTCTCGCAAACCTCGACGTGACACAAAAGTCTGACTCGGCTTCCCGGCACCGGCCCGTCGACGACTTATCTCCGCCAACGGCATTTTCCCCAAAGCCCGACGACGATGCCGACGACGATGCCACCCCATCCCGCTCCTCCAAATGACACCATTCCCAACTCTCGGCAAAAATATTATTTGCTACCTAGGTAGGTACAGGCACCTATCGACAACACCCTCAATCCCTCTCAACCCCCTCCGTATCGGCAATCCTAAACACATACTTGACCGCGCTCGCCTTACCCTCCTTCAAATCCGTCAACGCCTTCTCCACGCCCCCCAACCCCCCAGGCATGACCTCCGTCCGCTGCCCGCGGAACCAACCCTCCCTCAACCCCCTGGCCATGTACCGATAATACACATACCCAAAGTCCTTGGCGTCGTCGTGCACGCTCCCGACCATGGTGAACGTCTTCGTAATCTCCTCCGGCACTTGGATATTGTCCCACAGCACAAACGTCGCGTGGCTCTGGCCGTCCTTCTCCAGCACCTGCCCCAGGATCTCGGAGCTTCCCTTCTCCGCGACGGCGTCCAGCGCGTGGTGCACCGGGCGCCCGCCCGCGGCGGACTTCAGCGCCGCGACGATGTCGGCGTCGGGCTGCCGGTAGTCGATGATGGTGTCGCCGAGCGAGGGGTTGAGGAAGGGCGCGACGTAGTCGCGCGCGCGGCCGGCCACGCAGATGAGCGGGTGGATGTTGCTGCGGAGGGCGAGTTGGAGGGCGAAGAAGCCGACGGCGGAGGAGGCGCCGTAGATGATGAGGGGGATGTTGTGGTGGGTTGCGTCTTTGGGAGGCGGGGACCACGGTTGGGGGAGGCGGAGGCGCAGGAAAAGACCGATGGCGGCGGTCATGGCGGCGAGGGGGATTGTTGCGGCTTCTGCGGACTGAGTTAGCTGGCCACTCTCTTTGGGGTGGTGGTTTGGGGGGGCTTGGGGGTAATTGCCTTCGAAGCTCGTCTCCTGCGGGATATGGAACGTCGTGTGTGCCCAAGCAACGGCATACTCGGCGTAGCTCCCATGGGGCGACAGCATCTCGTGGAAGGCGGCCACGCGATCGCCGGGCTTGAACTCGTAGACGCGCGAGCCCACCTTCTCGACGATACCGGCGATGTCGTCGCCCTGATTCAAGACCATCCCACGCCATTCGGGTAGCTTCCAGTCCTTCGGGTTGGACCCCGACACGATCACCTTGATCAGGACTTGGTCTTCATTGGGCTCGGGGATGGGCGAGTCGATGATTTGGACCTTGGGGCCTGCTGTTGTCAGTGATGCCCTTGAGAACGGGTGAGTATCGGTGCCATTCTTACCCTTGCTAACAACGGCTTCCTTCATGGTGTCTGAGGATAAACGAATATATGTCTGGAAGGCAATATGGTATGGAAACTTGGGTCAATACAAGTCGGCGCGTTATCCAACCTGGCGACGATATGGGCAGAAGTCTTAAATAGATTCTGTCTCCGGCAGTTGAGTCGATCCCGATCCCTGAGACTTCTTCCCCTCTTATACATCATGATCCACCCCAGGCGAAATCCATGAACCCGCCGTTCCCACCACGACCCGCCAAGCCTTCGTCACCATTCCCCCCTCCTCACCATTCCATCGGGACACCACCCCCCTCACGCCACGACTGCACCCGGCATCCTCCTTCCAGACCCAACCCCGATGCGCCAACCCGGCTCCCGGGGCGGCAACTCGCCTGCCCGCCCGGCCCGGGTCTGGATGCTACCCCACCAGGGGTCAACTCCCTTTCGTCACCACATTCCCCGCGCCATGCAGAGGCGCACGTGGAAAGCCCTTCATATACCGCCCGCCCAGGAGCGATGGTGCAATAAATGCGCTTGATGCCATCGAGCAGCTTGCTTCGTTGGGGGCGAGGGGGCGTCCCGTCCCGTCCCCGCCGCGTTCCTATACGTAAAGGGCGGAGGAGAGAGATATATTGACTGGCACAATACGACCCCGCGCACCTCCCTGGTTTTGTGCCGTCTTTCTTGCATCACAGTCCGTCTTCAAAATAGACCATGTCGGGAACCCCGCGGGATACCTGAAGAGGCTTCCGTCCTCTATGCCCTGGCATAACCTTCAGTTAGATAGTTCAACTGCAAGATCAATTTCTCCCCGTCTTCCCGAAAGACCGAGCGAGACACGCCTCAAGCTCCAAGGGTCTTCCATGCCAACAGCGACCCGTCTCTGTCGTCATCGACTACATCCACAGTACCCCTGCTCCACTCCCCGTGTCCACCTCAAAGAACGACATCGACCTGTCTTACAAATCACGACAACAGGCACGCAGACGAGGCAGAGTTTGTTATGCACGGGTTTGGTTCCCATTCGTTGCTCATCAGTACAGCCATGAGGATATATCCTACACTACCCCGACCTCGCCCCTTTTTCCCCGCCCCCCAAAAAAAGAAAACCCCCGGCCCCCAGAAAAACTCCCGCACCAGATGCCACCAGACACCACTGCGCGCACACCAGAGGAGAAAAGAGAGAAAAGAAAACATGAGCGAAACACGACTCTCCCCGGTTTGTTTCCCCAAGATGCAGCAGGTCATATCGGATATATTTCACACATCATAACCATGGTCCAGCCCACGGCGGATAGTCCCCTCGACAGAGACCGCCGATCCGTGGGCCACCACCACCATCATCTCAAGACATACATCCATCCGCCTCCCCTTCTAACCGGACCCAATCCTTAGATCTGGCTGGTGGCGTCAAAGTTGCCAAAACCCAGGGCGGCGTTGAACGTGTTCGCCGTGTCGAGGTTGCGGGTGCCGAGGGCCTGGACCTGGGCCTTGGCGGCGAGGCAGGCGTCCTTGGCGGCCTGGTTGGCGCCGCACACGTTGGTGAGCTGGTCGCAGATCTTGTTGGTGATGATGTTGGGGTTGAGAGCCTCCTGCTGGCCGGTGCGGACGAGCGCGTCGGCGGCCTGGAAGGTGAACTCGGTGGCGGGGCGGCCGCCGAGACCGGGGAGGAAGACCATGGTGGGTGTGCAGGAGCCAAAGTCAAGGCCGGCGGCACCACCGGCGGCAGCACCGGCACCGGCACCGGCACCAGCGTTGTTGTTGTTGTTGTTGTTGCCGGCGGCGGGGGCGGGAGTGGGCTTGACGACCTTGGTGAGGGTGACGGGCTGGGCGCAGACAACGGGGGCAGCGGCGACGGGGGCAGCGGCGTTGTTGTTGCCGGCGTTGTTGTTGTTACCGGCATTGCCGGCAGCAGCACCAGCGTCGGACGTGGCGCCGTCAGAGCCCTGGCGGGTCAGGTTGGCGAAGCCGTTGGCGATGGCAATGTCGGCAACGCTCAGGCCGTTGGCCTGGAAGGGGTTCTGGATGGACGAGTCCGCGTTGGCGTTCTCGACATCCGAGCCGAGCACAGCAGGGTCAACCTTGGGGACAATGCCGCGGAGCTCGGGGGTGGCGGGCAGGCTAGCGTCATCGCAGATGGTCGGGATGGACTGGGCGAAGGGGTTGAAGTTCTTCTCCGCAGCGACGAGGATCTTGGCGGCATCGATGACGGCCTGGTCGTTTCCGAGGCTGGCGACGATGGTGTCGGCAAGGACTAGCTGTGGCATGTGTGAGTAACGGCGCCGCCTGGATCTGGGTGACCGTCAGGTCAGAGTGAAGCGTACCTTGGCGCAAGCGTTGGCTCCCGCAAGCAGAACGCTGGGGGTCTGGCCAGCGAGGGTGGCGGCCTGACCCGGGTTGCCGAACTGGCCCAGGGCCTGGATGAAGTTCTGGACCTTGCCCTCCTCGCCGAAACGAGCCTCGGCAACAGCCAGCAGAGCGGCAACGAGAACAGCCTTGGTGTACATGATGTCGGTTGGTTGTGGGGGTTGTTTGGATGGTGAAAAAAGTCGAAGTGGTGTATATGAATCGAAGACCGGCCTAGCGGTTGTAAAGAGAGAAGTGTATATGCCGAAACAAGATTGAACAAGAAACGAAAGTTCACAGAACTGAAAAGACCGTAAGAGAGAGAGAGAGGAAGCCTGCTGATGCTGAATGGATAGCAAGAAGAAGAACAGCAGTGTCTCGGGCGGGCGCCGAAGTTATATACGGGCTGCTTGCCGCCGGGGTTGGCCATGGGATGGGATGGGATGGGCAAGAAACATGCTGCACGGGCCAACGACAAGACTTGCCCCCTAATGGTGATCATACCTGAGGATCGTGAGCTTCGGCTCCATAGCATGAGGCGTATTGAGGCCCGCACCATCGAGCCGGGGACGAGGTAGCCGCGGGCCAGGCCTGTGTCGCAGAGCCGCGCTGGTAGACCCCCTGCCGAGACCCCGAGGACAGGGTTGAGGCTCCCAAGATGAGGCTCCTGAGGCCGCTTGGCGTGCCGAAGCTCGACACCCCCCGTTTTTGCTCGTGTCCCAAGAGGCCTTGGTCGATCCCATGCCGCCCATGTGCGTGTCTGAAGAGGCAGAAGGGGATTCTCGTGATGCGCAGCGAGGATGCTCTCCAAGAACCTGGCCAGCCGTCTCCCGCACCGGCCCTCGCATCATCGCGACTCCACCATGGTCCTGTCATGAGTTGAGATGGAAACAATGGGGGAGAAATGGAGCCAGAATGGAACCATGATTTTCGCCATGCCCATCAATCCTCGCCGTCAACGAGACAGGAATTGCTTCGATGTCGCTCTGGTCGCTAATTCTGACCCAAGAGTCGAGACGGACGCCGGAGCCGAGTCTCTGTGGGGCACTGGGAGGATGGTGTTGCTGCTGCTGCTGTTGCCGCTGCCGTGCTGGTAGGAAACAGTTTGGGCTTCCCACAAAGTTTCAAGGGGCGTCGACAACGGTGACGAGGCGCACGCTTGAGGTTGGGGGAGGAGGGGAGGAGGGAGAAGTGAGGTTTGAGGTCGAAAGTGGAGAAGCTTGTTTCCGCGCCTTGACCACCCCCAACTCGAAATGATCAGTGGGCTGTGGGGCACTTGTCGCAACGCATCAGCCCTCCCGCGTGCCCCGCCAGCCCCGCCCAGGCTCGGCGTCTTCCAGGTCGTCAGAGCTGATCACCAAAACAACTCGACCCAAGAATTGCTTGACAGCTCAGCACCACGCCAGCAACGAGTGTCCTCCCGGTCGCTTGCGCCCACAATATTCGACCCAGGGACGAGCAAGGTACCCATCAGGCATTCCCTCCTCAGCTTTGATTTCCAGGTTGAAAAATCACCGCCCCCCCCAACGATCACTCTTCCACGCGAGGTGTCGTCCGGAGTGGAATTGGAGAAAGTTGGAACACAACAGCGCTACAAGCATTCTGTAACCACTCCAGTGCAGCAGGGTCGGGCCCGCTAGGAGGGCCCGGGGCATGGCGGTGCGGTCCCTCAGGACACCCTCCATCATTTCGCGATGGCCTCGCCGAAACAGGCCGAGAACAAGAGACAATGACGTCTCCGCGTCCACACCAGCCTTCGCCGTGGCCTTCGGTGCAGCTGACTGAAGTTCTGTGGCGTCTATCGAAGCCGGATCGTGGTTGGCATGGCCTCGCTTGGGGCAACGAGACAGCAACCACCCCCCTGTCGGCCACTCGCACCGCGCCGCTTGCTCGGATCCGATCTGATCAAACCATCTGAGACACACTCGAGACGTCGTGCATGAGGGCAACGTGCATCCCCGCCGACGCCACAACTTGAAGCGAACCTCACCTCCTCAGCAACTCGACCGAAATGACCTTTATGGCATCGACATTGTGTGATGATGGCATTGCATGACATCGCGATCCAAATCCGATCCCTCGACAACGCGCGCGCCTCTCGACCTGGGAGCACATGATTCTCGGAAGGCCCTGCCGATGCCGATGCAGCCGTGTCGTCGACACCATCTTCTCGGCAACATCGACGCCGTCTCCGTGGCGACTGGAGCAAGCGCCCGGGACTCCGCGTTCCTTGTCAAGGATCCCTCATCGTCCCATCTCTGGCGAGAGTTTTAGTCTCGAATCTCGATCGAAGAACTGCCATGTGGAGTTGCGACGAACGCCTCGTCCGAACGCCGGCCTCCACCGTCACGACGAACGGGGAGAAACATTCAAGCTCGCTTCGCAGACGACGTCGATAAGATCGCCCGGCCGAGATCACCATCACAGAGCCAGGTCGTGTCTTTCCTGCGTCCAGCTCTCGTGCAACGGCTGGATAAATGTCGTTCCAAACAAGATCCGCAAAGGTTCCTGTCACTTGGAATTTCGCCGTCCGCCTGACCCGAGCCCTTGAATCTGCGTATGCTTTGCGGATCTAAAACTATCTCCTTGCCTCCGTTCTGATTTGCCCTTGAATCCCAGTTGCTTCAGCCTGAAGAGTCAAGTCAACCTTCTCATGTCCATCATCCATGCGTTCTTGTTTGTTTGACAACTGCCGAGTCTCTGATCTTCGATGACGTTCTGTCCCCCACGATGTCAAGTTTACAGCATGACTATGCCACTGACTTGACGCACATTCACCACCATCACCTCGCATGTGCGAGTTGGATGCTCAAGCGGGTACTCCAGGCTTGTTGACACCGGCAGTCGAGGCATCATGTCGCCATCCCAACATCCCCCACTTGATCTTGGCCGCCCACGGGGGGACATACGTGTACCGAGGGGACGCGACCTGCACAAGTGTCAGTCTCTACCTCCTCCACGAAACCCAGGAAAGTACCGACCAAAGCCTCCCTAATCGCCCTCATCGCCTCCAACGGCCCCTCCAACCCCTCCCCCTCCTCCACCTCAAAATACCTCCTATCATACGACCCAAACACCCTCCTCTCCTCCTCCAGCCCAGCCACCCCCTCATCCACCACCCCCTCCCCCTCCCCCGAAGGCACATCCACCACCAGCCAAAACTCCCTCAGCTCCTCAAACCGCCTCAACACATTCGCCAAGCACCTTGCGCAAAACGGCGGCGGCCCCCCCGCCTCCCCCGCCCTCAGCAGGTGCAAGCAATCCGGCCACGCGTGCCTCGTCGCCGCCTCCCGCCCCGCCGGCACGTCCCACCCGGGCTGGTACCGCACCGCCAACCTCCTGCCCCCGCGGAACACGACGTGCTCGGCCTCGCTCCAGCCCAGCGCGGCGTCGGCCTCGTGCATGCCGGCGTCGGCGCCGCCAAAACAAATCACATCAACGGACAGATCCAGGGCGAGGTACGTGGCGTGGGCGGGGCCGGCCTCGAAGGCCGAGACGGAGAGGATTGTTTTGTTTGGGGTGCGGTGGCGGAGGACGGCGGCGCGCGCGCCACGGCAGGTTAGGGAGAGGTGAATCGTGTTGAGCGCGCCTGACGCGCGGTCGGGGACGAGGAGCATGTCTGGGTCGAGCCACTTGTCGTGGCGGGGGTCGAGACGGCGGAGGAAGTGGATCTGCGGAGGGGGCGCGGCGGCGAGGGTCCAGATGAGGTCGCGGAGCTCGCCGGGGAGGAGGGGGAAGAGGGGGAAGGTGGTTGCTGCCGCTGCCGCTGGGGCGGGCGGGTTCGGGGGGAGGAGCATGGTGGTGGTGTTGTGGGGGTTGTTGTGGGAGGTCGAGCTGGGAGGCGGTGGGAGGTGAGATATGGGGGAGATAAAGTATGGAGGTGGATGGATTGGAGGAGGCTGGGCCCGGCGCATTGGGTCAACGCGCTGGAGATCGGCCTTCTTTGTTCTTTCATGTTGCCATCATCTGTGGTCGGACGCTGACTCGGCCCGGCAGTGCGTTGTGCTGCTCTTTGTCCGAGAACACCATGTTTGCTCGTCAGGGTTAGGGCGATGTAGAGATATACCAGGTTTGGTAAGTTGTTTTGATGGTGACAGAGAGAGAGGGAGGGACGATACTGTGGTGTGAGTAAAAAAGGGGTTGCGATACCCCCGAGTAGTGGTGGTGAGTAGTCCGAACCGGAGTTCCCGTTTGACCTACCTACCCTGGCCGGAGGTTATGTCCGAGACTGTGCTTGACATGATCATTTTCTGATGGGACGGGCCAAAATCTTGAACAGAACAGGTGAAGGAAAAAGAAACTGCAAAAAAAGAATGGTACCAAGTATGATCTGAACCGGCAGTCGGGTGGCCCAATCTGGGGGAGCATTGCTTCTACGGGCAGAAGGAAGTCACCACTGTCGAACAGTTCGGAATCATACCACCAGGCCAACCTCCCTAGAGAGTATTGACCAGTGGGGTCCTTGGTGACAGGAGGTCGTGTTTACTTGCCTGTATAGTGTCTTCTGTGGGCCATGGTGCCAGACCATCCCCGTTTCCATCCCAAGGTCCCAGAGCTCTGCCCTGCTTCGGGCACCTGAGCACCATCAGGAAGAGGGCTGCATTTCATGGCGGTATATCACCTGGCCCAGCATATCCTCATAGGAACATGGAAAACCACGAGGTCAAACGACAGGACGGAGGGAATAATCTTGAGAAAACACAAACGCCGCGCTTCTAATATGCAAAGTGAAAAAGATCTAGCCTCTGCCCATGCCTGGTATCATTTTGACGACTCTGTCCCATTCCCTCCAACAACCCAATGAATGCATCCTACAACCTCCCTGCCTCACGCAAGCTCACCACCCCCACCCCCCTCAGGGCCTTAATCCCAAAGCTTGATATCCCCCTTCACGCCCGCCGTAAACACCTTGCTCGTCTCCTGCTCCGACCACGCGACGCAGTTGATCGCCCCGCCCGCCGCGTCCGCGTGGATCTTGTTGTACAGCTTGCACGTCTTAAAGTCCCAGAAGCAGACGTTGCCGCCCGTGTCGCCCGACGCGACGTACTGGCCGTCGGGGCTGCAGACGAGGCCGATGGCGCTGCCGGCCGAGTTGTGGCCGCGCCACGACTTCTTGCGGTTCTGCCGGAACTTGTCCGAGGCCGCCGAGTAGGCCACGATCGAGTTGTCGGCGCACTGGTAGAGCACGTACTTGCCGCTGGGGTGCTGCGCCGACTTGGTGAGGGCGAACATGTCGGGCTCGCTGGGGGGTTGTCAGCAGGGGGGTATGTTTGAAGACGACGGGTCACGTACCTGATGGTCTTGATCTCGACCGGGATGCCATACTCCCACACGCGCAGCGACCTGTCGTCCGACGTCGTCATGAAGCGGCGGCTCTCGTCGACAAACTCGATCGTGTTGATGGCGCCCAGATGGTGGTCGTACTCTTGTATGACCTCGGTGCCCGCGCGGCTGTCGTACTGCAAGATCCGGTTGTCCGACAGGCCCGCCAGGAACTCGTGGCCGTGCTCGGCCGACGGGTTGAACTTGATGACGTGCGGCGTCTTGCCCGTGTTGAAGCGGTTGACACATTGCCCCGTCTCGGTATCCCACAGCTTGATCCACCTGTCAAAGCTGCCCGACAAGAACTGCTTCCCGCTGGTGTTGAACGAAAGATCCGTAATCGCCTTGGTGTGCCCCGAGAACGTCCGCAGCAGCTCCCGCGACCGATACACATCCCAGATCTTGACCGTCCCATCCGCTCCGCCCGACAACCCAAGGTGACTCGACTTCGGAAACAGCCGCAGCGACGTAACCGGCTTGCCCCCATGGTGCTTCCACGTATACACCATCTTCTTGGGAATAAAGTTCTCGATACTCCCGACCTCCTTGGACAGCGAGATATCCAAGTCCTGCGGAACGTGCATGTACGTCCGCCCCAGATAATCGTACTGGCTCTCGGCATGGAACGTCGTCGTCTCCTCCCCGAGCGCCTCCACCTCCTGCCGCCGCGCGATCGAGCCCGCCGGCGCCTTGACCACCGTCCCGCTCGGCACCACCTCGTCCTCGTCCTCCTCGACAACCTCGTACTCCTCGTCGCTCCCCAGCTCCGCCTCGTCGTCGACCTCGACCGTCTCGTACTCCTGCCGCTTGTACCGCGCCCACGGGCCGACGTACGCGCCGTCGCCGTCGGCGATCGTCGCGCTGCCCTTGGTCTCGCGCGTGCGGCGCAGCTTGGCGGCCTCCTCCTTGAGCTGCTTGTTGGTCTGGAACTCGCGCTCGGGGCCGCCGCCGCGCTCGACGGCGCGGTGCTTGGCGCGGAAGGTGTGCTCGCTGATGAACATCTCGGAGGCGTGGCCGGTCAGGACGTTTTTCCTCTTGAGGGCGGTCTGGTCCGAGTCGTCGCGGTAGGGGTTGGCGGGGCCGAGGCGTGGGCGTGAGAGGTCATCGCCGGTGTAGGGCACGACGGCGTGGTCGGGGCCGGCCTGCTGGCGGACGATGAGGGCGTCCTTGACGGCGAGGTTGGGGGGGTATTCGTTGAAGTCGGCCATTTTGTCGTTGGTCGTGGTGTTGGGGGGAAAAGTGTCTCTGTCTCGAACAAGTCGGCTTGTCGCGGTGGTGCTGGGCGCGTTGCACTGACAAAATGGCAAAAGCTCGGCTGTTCTGTGCACGGGCCAGGAGTGGTTGCTGGGCCTTGGCATGCCGTAACGGCCAAGAGTCAGTGCGACCAAACCCGGAAACAAGCTTCAGGAGCTCTGACCAAGCTCACTGCTGAATTTTTGATGTCGAGGTCATCCGATATCATTGCTCCTGCTTGCGATGTGCAGGTAGAACCAAAAAGTATCAGCACATCCTTACAGATCTCACGCTACGCGGTTTTGATATCTCGATTATGAAAACGAGGTGAGGAGGGGAGGAGGGTAGCTGTTTCACAGATGCCTCTCACCTTCTGTTGTGCTGAAAGCAACCAGACGGAGTAGACTCTAGCAGCACCCAGGGTATGGACGGACGGCGCCATGTTCCTGTGAAAAGAGCATCGCTGGGCATTCTCCCGAATTATTCACCCTATCGGTATCCAGACCTGACCTGGCCAAAAGAAAAAAGAGGTATCATCCCTTCCGATCCGTTTCGTTGTAAGCTGTAAGAGTTGCAAAATCCTGAATACCAGTGCCCGCCGTACCGTTTCGTCCCTCATAGTTTGCCATTAAAGGCATCGCAAAAACTGGTTCCGCCCAAACATTGACACCCAGTCGTCTGGCCTCCCGTCTAACTGATAACCTTCCCCTCCAACAGCCAACTCATCGAATGCGTTCCGACATCGTTTCCCAATATATACAACGGTATGTATTTCCACTTCCCGGTTTGTGGCAGGAGCGGCTGAGAAGACATCATTGTCGAGCGGGATTGGGACCGTGGCGTCCATGTCGATTAGTGAGCCTCGTCCTTAATGAGGGCGACAATCATGCTGTAGAGGTAGAAAAAGAACAGAATGAGATGGAACCCGAGCTTCGTGAAGGACTCCTGTGGGTATCGTTAGTTTCCGGCCTGTCTACCCTCTCCGTTGTCTGAACTCGGCTGTCTCGTACCTTCTTGTGCACATTCAGCTTCCTGAAAATCTCGGTCGCGTCCAGGAGATGCGTGTTGTCGAGGATCCTAGATTACGGTCAGCTATGCGCTCGTTACCGGCCGACAGTCGTTCCACCTACTTCTTGATGTTCCACCCAAGGAGGGGAAGGTTGAGGATCAGCGGGAGCCAGTATCCGTTGATAAGGAACAAGAACGTGAGGAATCCGTGTACGGCGACTTCGGGGATGATGTAGGTGTTGAGGCGGTTGCAGAGATCGATGGGGTTGATGTAGTCGCTGTGTGTCGCGCAGCATCGGTTAGCACTGAGCAAAAAGCAAGGCTGCCAGGCAGTCCACAGGCTTGCGCAGCTGGCGCAGGGGAAAAGGGTAGGGCGAGAGTCATTGCATACCATTCAAGATCGCTGTACATGATGGTGAAGAAGACCTGGAGGAACAGATTGACGGCATTTATGAGGACGGCGAAGAGGTATAACCACGCTTCGCCCGACATCTTGGCGGTGTTGGGGATCGAGAGCTGGGAGGCGGGCGGAAGGTTGCGTGTGCAGCGGCGCAGGTGCGCGATGTGGGCAGAAGCGTCGACGGGTTTTGGGAGATCTGTCGCGACTCGGGATGCTGTGCACGATGGCGGCGTGGATCAGCAGTTGCAGGATCGGGCTTGTTGGGACGACAGCGGGCAGGCAGAGCGCGCTTCGGAAATAGGGTTGCGTGGCTTCGGCCTAGTGAGGGGTGAAGCAGGTTCAAAGGTCGCTAGGGACGAGTCACTTCGCTGGAGGTGGGCGGTGGGTATGTGGCTGGGAGGGGGAGAGGAAAAGGCCAGCGATGGATGACGGGGTGAGGTCGAGGCACGTGGTGGAGGTCGAGGTTGGTGGTCGGGGCAAACCGCAATGATGAAATGCACAGGCAGGCGGCTGGATTTTTATCGGGTGGTCCAAGCTTCTGGCATGGGTTGCCTGACCCCAACCTGCCAACAACTTTCCACCGCTTTCGCAATGAGGGGCGGGTGCATGGGCTCGTGGGGTGAGCGGTGCCTGGATCGGAGGGCCGATGACAAGCCTATTCTTTACAACCTGTCTTTATTGACTCATTGTTTTCTGCCTAGGTAGATTTCCTTGACTCTGCCACATACATCCATCCCGTGAATTTTTGCAAACCGTCAATATTGCTGAAGCGATTGTGCAGGTTCCGGGAGCGGGTGGGTGGATAGCTACTACGACATACCAGCCCCGCCCATATTGGCTTGGTTCCGGGTGCCGGTGCGGGATGAAAACAGCCCGACCCAGCCCTTGGGTTGGATTGATGGATACTCCTCAGGTCTTTAAAAACGACCTGACATGTAGATGGGATCAGCGATATCGACTTTGTGGCAACCGAGGAAGTCTCGCAAAGTCGTTCACCGTCCCTGGAGGGCAGCTGTTGTTGCTTGTCAAAACGCTGTACCTATACCTGCGAGAGCTATAATTCAACAGTGGATGTATTTACGGCCGCTTTGCAGTCCCAGTCCGCCTACACCCTCGACTCTCACTGCGAACCGGGCATGGGCACGGGACCGCCCGGAGAGTCCGCTTTCCTGGCCGTCAAGACCTCGACGCCAGTCTCCGTCACAAGGAGGGTATGCTCTGCAGGAAGATGTTGGTCAGTGACAGCGGGGGGCAGAAAAGAACAGACAGGGCTTACCAAACTGGGCTGTGAGCTTGCCATCGATGGTTGTGCTCGTCCAGTTGTCGGGCCATGTCACATCCCTGTACTTGCCGAGCGCAATCATGGGCTCAATCGTGAACGTCATGCCAGGCTTGCACTCCCCGACGGCCTTGTTCTTGGCGTAATGGGGAATGTTGGGCGGGGCGTGGAACAGCGAGTTGATGCCGTGGCCGACATAGGTTCGAATGACGCTGCAGTTCTTGGACTTGGCATGGGGCTCAATGGCATTGCCAAAGTCGCGGAACAGTGCGCCGGGCTTCACAAGCTTGATGGCCTCCTCGAGGCACTCGCGAGCCGCCTCGACCACACGCACGGCATCGGGGTTCGCCTTGGCCCTGTCACCAACGTAGTACGTCTCGTTGAGATCTCCGTGGTAACCCTCGTGGTAAAGTGTGACGTCGAGGTTGATAATGTCGCCGTCGAGGAGTACGCGCTTGTCGGGAATGCCGTGGCAGATGACCTCGTTGAGCGAGGTGCACACCGACTTGGGGAAGTGGTTGTAGTTTAGTGGCGATGGGTAGGACTATGCGCTGGTTAGCGTGGAGTTGTTCTCCGGGGCGACGGGCGTTGTGCTCACATTGCGCTCGATGCAGGCCTTGTGAACAATCTCGTCAATCTCGTCGGTGGTGATGCCAGGTCGGACTGCCGCCGCCGCGACATCGAGGACCTCTCGTGCGAGCCGGCAGACCTTCCGCATGCCCTCCTGTGCCTTAGCGTCCAGAATATCGATCTTGTTTGTCCGCACGCGGCTGTACTTGGGGAGGCCATCTTCGGCGTAGTCGGGGTGGGGTATCGACTTGGGCACCTTGCGCATCGGCGAGAGGGGGTATACGGGGCGGAGGGGGCCGGTGAACGAGAAGTTGGGAAAGGGGTTGTAGAAATTCGTCTCTGCATCTTGGTCAGCGACGATGGTAGGGAGGATGGAATGGGTTCGGCGCATCGTACTTGTGCTTGGGCCGTGCATGTCCTTGTGTGTGCTCTGCCAGGATCGCGTTAGCAAGTCGTCGTCTCGCCGGTCGCGCGACTTGGCCCACTCACCCAGTTCTTCTTGAAGCAGTCCTGGGAGCAGAAGAAGCTGTCCTTGATGCCGAGCGTCAGGCACTTGGGGCACTGCAAGCTCCCGGCATCGTTGCTGCAGTCGGCCCCGAGGCACTTGCGCTTGGTTGGGGGTTCTTCGGCCATGACTGTGATGGGATGGGTGTCTTGTCGGTTGGTGATAGTTGGGCTGGAAGGGATTCGTTCGCGCTGTCAAGAAGGAGGACAGGAAGAGTTGGTGTCTCGTGAATTTTCCATCTGCAAAACCAAGGGCGCGCCAATTCTCTGGTGGGGGGGTGGTTTCATTGACAGGGGTCCAGATCGCAGTGGGATGTTCGAGCCACTCGCTTACCTCAGCTCAGATCCCTTGGCGTCTGCGGCTTGGCATCTGTGCTTGGGCAGGTGGGTAGGTCATCAGCGCTGCAGCGGCCCGGACCGACAATAGCCGGCATCTTTCTTCATCTGACCATCCATCATTCTCAGATGGCACGGTAGACGGATATTCCCAGTGATCAAAAAATCACTCACAACTCACCATGGAACACAGGCAAAAAATAGTCGTCGTCGGAGCCGGACCGGTCGGATCTCTGGCGGCTCTCTATGCTGCAAACAGAGGCCATGATGTCGAGATTTATGAGCTGCGAAGTGGTCAGTCACTCATTCTTCATCTATGTCTCATTCCTTCATCTCATAGGATGGCCGCTGACCTTCAACTCTCCGGAATGCAGACCTCCGAGACCCTAACACCACACCTCTCAACTTCACAAGGTCCATCAACCTCGCCCTCTCGGAACGCGGCATCAATGCCATGCGCCATGCCGGCCAGCCAAAACTCATCAACCATGTCATGGCGGCAACCATCCCCATGCGCGGGCGCATGATCCACGGGAGGCGCGCAAACGGCCAGCTCTACGAAGAGTCTCAAGACTATGATGCTCATGGGAGGGTAAGTCACGGCTAGCCTGTGGTGACGGTGGTGACAGGCAGCATTGACCTTGGCAGACCATCTTCGCAGTTGATCGCGGCGGTCTCAACAAGCGCCTGCTTGACATGCTCGAGGAAATGCCAAACGTCACCTTCTTCTTCAACCACAAGCTGGTAGGAGCCGATTTCCGAACGTCAAAGGCATGGTTCGAGGTGAAGACCGGCAGCGGGCCGACCCAGCAGACGAGCGAGAAGGAGGTGGCATTTGACCTGATGATCGGTGCTGACGGTGCTCATTCCGCCGTGAGATACCACATGATGAAGTTTGCTCGTATGGACTATCAGCAAGAGTACATCGACACTCTGTGGTGCGAGTTCCAGATACAGCCGAGGGACATTCCCGCGTCCAGCATGGAGTCCAAGTTCAGGATATCCCCGAACCATCTTCACATCTGGCCAGGTCGCGACTTTATGTTCATCGCCATTCCCAGCGATGTAAGTCCCATCCATCCACCCAGCTACCCCGGATGATATTGACCTGTAGCGTCCAGGACGGCTCATTCACCTGCACCCTCTTCGCGCCAGTGTCCTTCTACGAACAACTCGAGGCAGACCCGAAAGGCACCCACATCCCCGCCCACTTCGACCGTCACTTCCCCGGCGTGACCTCCCTCATTCCCCCGTCCGACCTCATCGCCCAGTTCCACCAGAACCCCCACCTCCCGCTCATCAGCATCAAATGCAAGCCCCACAGCTACTCCTCCTCGGTCGTCATCGTCGGCGACGCCGCCCACGCCATGGTCCCCTTCTACGGACAGGGCATGAACGCCGGGCTCGAGGACGTGCGAATCCTCTTTGACATCCTCGACAAGCACGCGCAGCCGGACGCCCGCGCGCAGCGCGAGCAGGCGCTGGCCGAGTACACGGCGGTCCGCACCCCCGACGCGCACGCCATCAACGACCTGGCGCTGCAGAACTACGTCGAGATGCGCGCGTCGGTGCTGTCGCCGGCGTACCGGCTGCGCAAGTCCCTCGAGGAGTGGCTGTCGGTGTACGTGCCCCGGCTGGGGTGGCAGACCAAGTACTCGCGCGTGTCGTTTGGGAACGAGCGGTACTCGGAGGTGGTGGCCAAGAGCGCGCACCAAGGCAAGGTGCTGGCGAATGCCCTCGTTGGCAGCGCGTGGTTGTCGGTGGCGGCGGGAGGGGTGTTTGCCTACTTTCGGTATCGACGGGCGATGGAGACGGCGTTGAATGGGCTCATGGCGTCGGTCGTGCACTATGCGCTGGAGAGGAATATGGTGTGAGGAGGGTTGGCTGGGTGGATTGGGATGGAGTCCAACGTCAACAGTTCCGGGGGCTATTTGACCCATGGCTGTGATGTGTTATGGCGTCAATGTCCCGGTCTCTTAACGAAGTTATCTTTGACTTTCAGCTATGGGATTTACCAAGGTTTCAACCTGCTCACCTTGTTCATAAACACCCCGAGAAAAGAGGAATCATCCACCCCTGGACATCGTCTGCGCACCTACACACGGCCACTGACGCACATGAGTTGCCGGCCTTCTCCGACTCTTTTTTGCCATATTTACGCAACTGTACACTGGCGATCACCATCATCCAAATCGTGTCCCGCCGAGGTCAACCGCAGCAAATTCAGTAAAATGCCAGCCGGACAGCATCAGCTCCATGAACAACATTGTCATTCAACAGATCGGTCTATATACATATGCAAGCTATATACCTCGTCCCATCCCACCCATCCCCTTGTCAACTCCATGCAGTCATTAAACCCACAAAGTCATCACTCATCCCATCGTCCCCAGCAACCCCCTCCCGCTTCCAGTCCAGCACCTTGTCGCGTCCAGCAAGGCGTCCCAGGGAAGCCATCTCGTCATTAGCCATTGGATCCCGCCACCCCCCCTTCAAGGAGGGGAATCATTGTCATCACCCGTCAAGGGGAAATTTCGCGCGGAACCACCAAGCCACCCCCAAACCCCGCTCAGAGCGTGACCCAGGGGAGGATCTTGTCGACGGGCTCCTCGAGCTCGACCTTGCACGAGGCGAGGGGGACGCCGTAGTCCTCAAACTCGAGCTTGCCCGAGGTCGTGTTGGAGACGATCCAGCGGCGGTTCTGGAGGTCGCCCTCCTGGGCGCGGTCGTGGAAGTTCTGCGGCGCGAACGTGATGCTGCTGACGGCCTCCGAGTAGAGCGTGACGGGCACGTCCTCGGAGCGCGTAAAGTGGTGCATGCCGAGGTTGAACCAGAGCGTGAGGTCCTCGTTCTCGATGCTCTCGCCGTCGAAGAACTTGGAAAAGTCCTGCTGCGGCGCGGCGGGCACGTTGACGTTCTGCCACGAGTTGGCGTACGGCTCCGTGTCGTGCACCTTGGTGACGGCGAGGTGCGACTTGAGGAACTCCGAGTTCTTCTTGGTGAAGGGCGAGTTGGCGATGCTGAGGTGCACGTTGCTCTTGCCGGGGATGATGCGGTACCCGCGCTTGGTGCCCCACGAGTTCTCCTTGTCGCTGACGACGCAGTACATCGACTGGCCGTTGGCGGCCCAGTTGAACTGCTGCTCCGTCTTCATGATGGACGTCTCGAGCTCCATCTGCTCAAAGGTGCCGAACTCGGGGAACCAGGGCTGCGACTGGTTGACGACCTTGAGGTCCGTGACCTGGAGGCTGTTCTTCTCGCCGAGGAGGTCGAAGTCGGCCTTGAACGTGAGGATGTGGTCGTGGAGAGAGCCCTGGGTGCCCTGGCCCACACGGGGACCGAACCGGGACTGCGTCTTGTAGTACGGGGAGCTCTGGAGGTAGCCCGAAGCGCGGACCTCAACCTCGATGGAGCCGTCGACGTGGAAGGCATAGTTGAACATGTACTGCAAAGCTGGTCAGATTGGTTGGCAATGGGGAGGAATGCGGAGGCTTACATCGTAGTTGCCAATGGTGAGAATGGTGCGGACGTGCAGCGCAGAGCCCTTGACACTGCCGAGACGAGTGAAGCCAAACGTTGAGCCGCCGCCGGTGCGATGGCGAGCGACGGGGAAGCCAGAGTCGGCCTCGTAGATGCAGAGACCCTGGGGGTGGACGGACTCGCCGCGGCCCTGGGGGTAGGAGATGTTGAGCATGGAAGCGCCATAGGGGCAGTCGAAACCCTCGACGAGGGTCGCGGCGTAGGTGCCGATGGCGTAGTAGGTGTCGTGGTAGACAGTGTTGGCGGCCTTGGGCTGGAAACCACCGTACTGGGCAGCGGCCTCCTGCATGGAGAGCTCGTAGAGAATGCGCTCGCCCTTGAAGCGGATGTCGTAGAACATGAGGCCGAGAGTGCGGGTGAAGGCCATGTAGAACGACCAGCCCATGTACTCAACGTACTGCTGCTCCGTGTCGAGCTTGTAGCGCTTGCCACCGAGCTCGATGGACTGGGGCGCAAGGCGATCCTCCAGGTCGCGCTTGCCCATCTCCTTCTGGATGTCGAGAAGAGCCCAGGTGCTGTCGCGGGTCTGGGGGAACTCGTTGATGATCTCGCCCGCGTCGTAGGCAGCGCGGAGCTCGGCAGCGGTGGCGAAGAAGCGCTCGTTGGTCACGTAGCCGCGGAGGTAGTACTTGGAGGCATCGGTACCGGTGACGTCCAAGATGACATAAAAGTCAATGGGCAGCATGTAGGAGGCCAGGCCGGGGTAGCGGAACATGATGGTGCGGTATGCCGTCGAGCCGTCGATCGAAACCGGGGTGGTGTCGGCGGCAGTCAGGTTGGTGCCATTGTGGGTAGGGCCGAGGTACGCGCCATCGAACAGCGCGATGGTGATGTCGGAAACGTCGCCCATAACCTTGGACAGCAGAGGGGTGGTGGCGCTGCTGCGCTTGCCATCAAAGGCGCGGCCGTTGAACGGAACGGCGCCGCCCTTTCCACCGTTGAAGATGTAGTCGAGCTTCTCAACCTTGGTCTCCTTGCCGACGGGAAGAGGGCCGACCATGTACTCCTGAGAGACAGGCTCCTCCTTGCCGCCTTCGAAGATGACAACACGAGCATACTTGGCGGGGGAAGCCGCCTCGCCGTAAATGTACGGGAGGACAGCAGTTTTGTTGGTGGCTGTCAAAGCATCAGTAATCGCATACGGGGAGACAGAGGGTTGAGAAACATACAGAGCGTGTCGATGAAGTAGACATAGTTATCCGTGAGAGTGGCGTTGTCAGGGTTCGTGAGATTCAGGCCAGTCGCAGGGGCGTGGACGAGATCCCAGACGGCCTTGACGTCCTCGGTCGAGATCTGGGACCAGACGTTCGACTTGGGGGCCTCGGTCTTGGGGGCATCAGCGTAGATGTCGCAGGTTGTGCCGCTGTCACGGGCGTCAACAACCCGCTTCCAGAAGTTGGCATCGGGGCGAGCGAGGGCAGGAACAGCAGCCAGGATGGCCACCAGAAGGGATTGAGCAACCATGGTGAATGGCTACTCAGGAGTCGACAAGAGATCAGAGGGGCTCTCGACTCTGAAGAGTGAAGATGAGGTGAAGTCGGCGGTTTGGTTGACGGCGGCTGTCCGTCGGCTTATATACGTCTTGCATGGCGAGAGAGGCCGCGTTCGAAAGCTGCCATGTCTCCGGGTGGTTGTCGTCCTGCCGTCCGTCCTCAGTCCTGTCGGGTGCCAACGGACACGCACACCTTCCCATCGGAATGCCATGATAAGACGGCAGATGCTGGAGCTGCGAGATGTGAAGCCAACCGTCTTGGCATCAATAGCCCGGATGGCCGGTATGGAGTCGACGAGTTCACGATAACGTCGTCGGCATGGAGATCCGGATTCTCGGGAACCGGGGTGGGGCAACGATATCAAGCCATCTTTGATATCCCCACTTGTTGGACACGCCTTCGTTCGTCCTGTCATATCAGAGCAGAACCTGGAGCAGTTGGTGTCCTCTGCAGGAAGGCCTTCATGCTCGAGATGCGTTTCTGGATCTGAAAAGCGTTAGTACTAGGAACTCCGCACATGTATATGCAGGTCGTGGAGGATGTGGCGCAGCGTCCTGATGATGGGGGTTGATACGTGCATTTTCGGTAAATCTTGGTCTTTCAAACCTGGCATGCAAGTTTCCTGGTCAGATGGGTTGCTTGGATTCAAGAGGATGCTTCCCCTTTGAAGTTGTCCCGTGGCAGACCATGGTCAAACCTGGCAGACTGGGAGCATAAATTAGCTTCAAGAAACTACCTCGTAGTCCTGGTACAAGTCGAGGAGATGGGTGAATCTCAATCTTTGAAAGTTGGGAGCTCAACTTTGATGCTCTGTCGATCTGGAAACCTGGATTCAATGTCGGCACACTGCCTGAATGACCGAACAGTCGTTCTATTTCCGCTGCCATTGCCGGGGCGGCGGGGCGGAAGCCCCGGGAATCCAATGAGAACCCGGTAGCCCGGGCAGTATCCTCGTCCCGAGCAACCCATGGCACAGCACTGCTGCTGTGGCGGGAACCAACGACGACGTTGTTGACGTCCGTCTTCCCCGCAGTTGTCACCCCGCGTTCCGCCCAAAGAGATGCGATATAGTTGCGTCGATAAGAAATACACCGGACGTTGTTCCGAGGGACGATACCATGACCAATTCCATCTTGCAATGCCAGTTCGGTTGTGACAAGCGGTCGATCTCAAGTCCCCTCTCCCCACCGACAAGCAGAAAAGTTCCGATAGGGCGAGGGGTTTCCTTGGTGGCTCTGACAAGCTTCGAATATCCATCTGGGATTCGGCGAACCGGCACAAGTGGCATCGAGAGGATCTCTTATCAGAGTCGCCAAGTCTGACCAGGCTGTCTTTGGTGACCCTGTCTTCGACTCCGGTCGTGAGGGGCTCAGGAGATAAGCCTTTGCCAGCGAGCCACCGTGATCCTGTTTGCCCAGTGTCCTGGCATCCGAACCCCCCGGGCGGTGTCGAGCTGCCGCCATGCAGGACGGACAACCAGAGACAAACACAACCCCACGGCCAGTTGCCATCGTCTTGGCATCAACTTTGGGGGCGGGGTTCCCGCGAGGAGGAGCTGTTAGCGTGCCAAGGGGTGTCGTTGAGATACGAGATAAGATTCCAACCTCGTGGTTTTTATTAGCATCATCGCTAACGACTCCGGCTCCACGGGTTGGGGAGCAAGAATGATTGCGTGGAAGTCTCTCAGCGGTGGTCCAGCACCTCCGCTACTCCGACAGTGCTCCCTCCGTCGACAGTGCTCCACCTTTCCGACTAGGCCCAAAGCGTCAGGGTCAGCGAATGCCAGCCACAGCCACTTTTTGCCTGCACTAACATTTGCCATCCCGCCAAAGTTCACGCCCCCCCCCCCCTCGCGCCGCACGTGCGCGTGCCCACGTGCCCCTTTTGCCCCTTGTGCCCCTTTTGCCCCTCGCGACAAAGACCCCGCGCGCAAGATAGAGCCCCCCCCCCTGAAACAGTGCCCTGTGGCAACTGCTGGCAGTGGCAGCCCATGGCGCAAAGGCAGCCCTGGCGCGCGCCGCCGCCGAAGAAAAACAGCAAGTTGGACAACAAGATGGACAAAGATCCAGACAGCGCCAAAGAGCTCAAAAACGCAGTCTTTGAAAAAAAGGTATAAATTCAGTTGCTGACTAATAACTACCACCACCAAAATACCCCCCTCCAAAGTGCTGCCCCTGACCACCTCCAAAGTGCTGCCCCTGACCACCCCTACCACCGTACTGCCCCTGATCGTCACCCTCGTCGGCGCCGGCGAGGCCGTTGATAGAGACCCGGCCCGGGGGAGGGTAGTTCGGCAGGGGGGTGGCTCCGAACTGTGAGGGCAACACCGGCGGCCCGAAGTAGTGCTGCTGCGGCTGCCCCTGGTGCTGGAGCTGGTGCTGCGGCGGCGCCCCCTGGTGCTGGAGCTGGTGCTGCGGCGGCGCCCCCTGGTGCTGGAGCTGGTGCTGCGGCGGCGCCCCCTGGTGCTGGAGCTGGTGCGGCGGCGGTCCCATTGACGGCACAACCATGGGGGGCAGCTGCGGCGGCCCCCATGCCCCCCCACGTGAAGCCATCGCGGGACCCTCAAACTGGTGATGCGGGCGGAGCTGCGGTGTTGAAGCAGACCGGCGCAAGACCTCCACCTCCGCCCTCAGCCGTGCAGTCTCCGCCTCGTGAGCAACCTTCTCAGCCTCACGAGCAGCCTTTTCCGACACGAGGAAGTTGGCGATATCGGCGACCTGGCGGGCGGTATCCTGGGCGGTATCTCTCGCCTCGCGCCCCATATCCCTCCCCGCAATAGCAATTGCGGCGACTTGGTTGTTTTGGAATGGTGTACGCCCCCCCTTCTTCGCCGCCTCCTTCTTCGCCGCCTTCGGAGCCTTGGCCCCCGCAGGCGCCGTTGCCGTAGCAGAGCGCTTCCGAGCGGCGAGGGCGGCCAACGCAGCACCACCAGCCGCATCATGAGAAGGCTCCGCGGCGGTGGAAGTGTTCGGCCTTGGGGAAGCACCAGACCCAGGGGGGCGAACAGCCACAACGCCACCAGGAATAGGGGCACCAGGCAAGGGCTGGGGACCGTTGACAGGCCGCCGGAAGGACTTCTTGCCCACGTGCATGGGGTTGGGCTCACGATAAAGCTCCATCTCCGCAGCTGGAAGGGGGGGGAAACTCAAGTGCCAGTGGGGGTCGATGAGGTCCAGACTTAGTGGGTTGCCAGCCTGTAACAGTTCAAGGAGCTCATGCGCGCAAGGCAGCCCAAACTGCTCCCTGAAGGACTCCGAGCACGCCGTGAGTGCGCTGCCTTCACCCCCGCCGAGAGCCTTCATGGCAGTTTTCAACCTCTGGCCAATCAATTCCAGTGCCTTGAAGGAGACGAAGGTCCGGAGCCCAGTGATGATAGGCTGCGTATACTGGTTCATCCTGGAAGTCATCTGAGTGAAGGAGTTGGTCTTGTAGTTCGCCATGGTCTTCTCCAAAACCGTCAGAGAGGTATTAAGAAGCTTGTCAAGGTCGAGGTTGCGGTTGACGACGAGGAGCTTGAAAACGAAGTGGGAGGACTCTGCACGCTGCGTAGACTTGATGCCGAAATTGCGATAGTGCTTGACAGAGTAATTGGCGAATTCGTCCCTCAACGGCATGTAGGTCTCCTTAAGATATTTGACGAGGTCTAGGGGGGGGGGGGTCAGCTGACGTCCAAAAAGGGTAATCTGTGCGTAGATTTGAAAAGGTGTGGAATTAACTTACTCTGCTGGTCCGGAAATTCTGTCTCCAGCCTCGCCCACAGCTGCAGATGCACCTCTTCTGTATCCGCATAGGCCACATCGTGCCACGCCGTGAGAAATCCATCCGCATTTGCCTCCCACTTCCGATCTGAATTCTTCGGCGCGTAACGGCGGAGGGGCCCCGTCTGAGGATTCCGAGCCTTGCCAAGCAAACAGAAGGGCCGGTCCTTGGTGTGGAGCATCATGCTGCCGGCGTCGGGGGCATGACTATCACGATCGGCGGGGTTGTTGATAAGGCCAACCTCCATACCGGCGTCCTCGTCCTCGTAGTCCTCGCGGAGATGGCTGCCAGCCGTGCCTTGGTTGCCGAAAACAGTGCCCTCGAGGGACCCCTCCCACTTCTTCTTGGTGTTGAAGGCCACGTTCTTCATGATGTGCCAGATACAGAGCTGGTGGCGGGCACCGCCAAAGACCTCGCGGCATGCCTTCTTGAAGGCCTTGTCGTAGTCGGAGATGATCACGAGGGGCTCGGGGATCAAGAATTCCTCGAGGAAGGCCTTGAGGGCAAGGAGGACCCAAAGGAAGCTCTCGTAACTTTCAGGCCTCTCGCCACCAAGCAGTACGTAACCAAACACGAAGGTATGGTGCATCTCATCGACGCCGCAGAGCTCCAGCATAGGCATGCCAAACTCATTGACGCAATAGGTGCAATCCAGGATCCAGACCTCGGAATTGGCTCGGAGCATATCCTTGGCCCACCTGAATATCCACAACACGTGCCGAATGGGACTGAGGGGCTCGTTTGGAACAAGGCGATCGCGGCGGCTGAAGACGATGCTCATGGGGTCGTCGCTGCGTAGGCGAAGGCGCCGGATGAACTCTTGAGTAGGTGTACGGCCACAGGCGGCAAGATGGCGGAGTTTCATTCTGACGTTGCGGATACTGCTGGCCGTCACAATGATATTCCGGTGCCGAAGGGCCATAGCAATCTCGGGGGCGGTGGCAAAAGGGTTGCGGAGCAAGCCTTGTACTTCAGCGAGTACATCGGGGGTGAGGAGGGCATCACGGCGTGCCTTGGGGAATTGGTGCGCCTGGCCTGGAAACAGCGGGTGGTTGTGCTCCTCGTTCCTGACAGTGAACCACCAGGAATCACCTCTTTTCTTCCAGCACACAGCCTTGGCGGCCCAGAGGCAGTCCTTCTTGATCGTCTTGGTGTTCCGTTCCGTGGCCTCATAATCGCGGCCACGAGCGGGGCCCTCAACACACTCGATATCATATCGACCAGGTTGACGCTTGCCGCCGATAACCCGTTTGTTGGAGGTCTGCTTCACGGCAAAGTAGAACCCAAGCTCAAGGGCACGTGCCTTGATGGCGGCCTTGAGTGAGGGCCAGTCCTCATGCTTGTGACATTCGATTTCGGCAAAGGCACCTGTCGGGGTGGACCTCGGAAGGGGTGGTGGTTCCTCCGGCTCCGGCTCGGATTCTTCCACGAGCCATGGGGGCAGTTCTTCATCCGACTCAGAGTCAGAGTCCGAATCAGACTCCGGCTTGGGCTCTGGCGACGGCGACGGCGGCGGTGGTGCAGGTGTTGGTGCGAGGCGCAGTGCAAGTTGAGAGGAAGATGGCACCTGCGAGGAGGGGGGCGCCTGCGAGGAGGGGGGCAGTCGATAATCCGGCTCCGGAGAGGACTCGATACTGATGGGGACGTTCTTGCCACCCAGTCGATAAGCCATGGCCGTGGGGAGTGGTGGGGTGAAAGGCCAGAGTTGTGCAAAAGGCTGGAATCAAACAAGTCAGCCAGAGGTCCAAAAGGTTGGTTGGCGGGGTCGGAAACTCACACGTCAGATAGACCAAGTCCACCAAGATAAAACTTGGAAGCCGCGAGGGCACCTTGGTTGCCGCGAGTGGCACTTGGTTGCCGCGGGGGCACTTGGTCGCCGCGAGTGGCTGGAAACCTGGGCTCGCAGGGCACGGAAACTTGGTGCCTACCCTGGGTTAGATATCATGGCTGGGGCAAGCCCCCCTGGGGCCCCCAACTCTCTCAGGTGCAGTTCCAAGCTCAGCACACAACAACAGCCCTCACGTACACAGTGCAACGCGACGCGACCGGGCCGTGAGAAAGGGAGGATCCATTTCCCCGCAGGGAGTGGACTCGCGGAATCTCAGAGGACCATTTTTAAGGTATTACACGGATTACACGATTTACGCTAGGCGCCCACACTCATACTGCGAACAGTATGGCTGACCGGCTGCGTTGTGTGTTGTGCCACCTTGCCGAGAGAGATGGGGAGGGGGGAGGTGAAAATGGATGTGAAAGTGGGGGAAGGTTGTGCTTGGGGGTGGTGCTTGGGGGTGGTGCTTGGTCCAAGGAAATGGTGGAAAATTACCCTTGGCGGGGTTGTTGTTTTGTTGCGCGCCAGCGGCTCTTGGGGTGCGCTGGCGTTGTTGCTTGCTTGGGGGAGAATTGATTTCGTGTGCTTGCTGCGGAGGAAGAAGGTCAGTCAAAGTCGGAAAAGGAAGGCAGATGGAGGGCGGGGCTCACTGGATTGCCGGACTTGAAATCGCTGGACCTTGGACCTTGGGGGGCGGCGGCTCTTGAGGTGCACCTTCTTGCTTTTTTGTTGCCTGGGGGAGGATTGATTTTGTGTGCTTGCTGCGGAAGTCAGTCAAAGTCGAAAAAAAGGAAGGCAGATGGAGGGCGGGGCTCACCAGATTGCTGGACTTCAAATCGCTGGACCTTGGACCTTGCGCTGGCGGCTCTTGAGGTGCACCAGCGTTGTTGTTTGGGGAAGAATTAATTGCGCGCTGCGGAGGAAGAAGGTCAGCCAAAGTCAAAAAAGGAAGGCAGATGGGGGAGATGTCTCACCAGATGGCCGGAGTTGAAATCGCTGGACCTTGGGCTGGCGACTCTTGCGGCGCGCCTTCTTGCGTTCTTGCGTTTTTTGGTGTTCGGGGGAGAGAGGAAGAACGGTCGCAAATTCTCTGGGGGGCGCGAGATATACGGAAAGTCTGCCCCCCGGCCCCGCGCAAGATGCGACCGCACCAAGTGGGGCGGCGGAAAAATTTTCGCGGCGCTAAGGTGCCGGCGGTCCGACCGAATGCCGAAGGGCCGAGGTGCCGAGGTCGCTCGCGCCCACATGTGAGATGGTTAGCGGCGGTGTGTGTGAAGTCTTGTGATGCGACGAGATCGAGGTGCGCCGGCGCCGATGGGGATGGTCGGCGGTGATGGTCGGCGGGGATGGTCGGCGGTAATGGTCGGCGGTGATGGTCGGCGGGGATGGTCGGCGGTGATGGTCGGCGGGGATGGTCGGCGATGGGGGGTGAGGCGCGCGCCGCTGCGAGGGAGGGTCGCTCTGACTGAGCCTCGTGACTTTCCTCGAATGTCTTGAGCTCGCCCGCGAAGAGTGTCCCCGAGTGAGCGAGAGGCTCAATCGGAAAGACTCATCGCGAGCGAGCCCAAGACAGTCGAGGAAAGCCACGAGGCTCAATCAGAGCGACCCTCCCTCGTAGCGGCGCCGGCGTTGTTGTTTTTGTTGGGCTGGGGAAGAGGAAGGAGGTCAGCCAAAGTCGAGAGAGGAAGGAAGGCAAGTGGGGGGGCTCACCAGAGGGTGGGGGGCCGAGGTTGGATCGCTGGACCTTGCGCTGGCGACTCTTGCGGCGCGCCAGCGTTGTTGCTTGGGGAAGAATTGATTTCGTGTGCTTGCTTGCGTGAGGAGGGGTCGGCGTGAGGAAGGTGCTCGGCGTGAGGAAGGTGGTCGGCGGCGGCGGCGGCGGCGGTGATGGTGATGAGGGAGGGCAAGAGAGGAGGGGTCGCCAGCGATGGAAATAATTGAGGAAGGTGCTCGCCGTGGGGAAGGTGCTCGCCGTGGGGAAGGTGCTCGCCGTGGGGAAGGTGGTCGGCGGCGGCGGCGGCGGCGGCGGCGGCGATGAGGTTGGTGATGGAGGCAAGTGAGGAAGGTATTCGGCGGCGGCGGCGGCGGTGGTGAGGTTGGTGATGGAGGCAAGTGAGGAAGGTGTTCGGCGGCGGCGGTGGTGATGATGATGATGGTGGCAGTTGGGGAGGTTGCCGGCGATGGAATAAATTGAGGCGGCGCGAGGCGGCGCGAGGCAGCGCGAGGCGCGGGGTCGCCGGCGGTGGAAGTCATGTGACGTCCGAAAAGGGTAATCTGCGTGTAGATTTGAAAAGGTGTGGAATCAACTCCGTTGGTTGCGTTGTCCAAAGGGTGGAAGTCTGGCGCCGGCGAGGTGGAAAAGTAGGTGGAAGTCAAAGGGTGGAAGTCAAAGGGTGGAAGTCAAAGGGTGGAAGTCGAAAAAACGCGTAACGCGGCGCGTGCGCGCACGTGCGGCGCGAGGGGGGGGGGGGCGTGAACTTTGGCGGGATGGCAAATGTTAGTGCAGGCAAAAAGTGGCTGTGGCTGGCATTCGCTGACCCTGACGCTTTGGGCCTAGTCGGAAAGGTGGAGCACTGTCGACGGAGGGAGCACTGTCGGAGTAGCGGAGGTGGTGGTCCAGGCTTGCAGGTCAATGGATGGGTAGCGGTAGCAGCGGAGCTCGCTCATCGGTGGCCGATATCGCCATTGCGTTCATCGGGAAAGAGAAACCAAATGCCGGCCGGACTCACCAAGGGGTCAAACAGTGCCAAACACATGCCGGCGAGGTGGGGACGCAAAACTGCCCTGGGAATAGCGTCAAGTAACGCCATCTAAAAACCCCCACCAAGCTGGACGACGACAGTCTAGCACCAGAATCGGTTAGGAACCATTGCGTCATTTGGGAAATGGGGTTTCTTGCCTGTCATCCGAGAACCGCCCGTCCCAGGGAGCAGTCGCGGCTGTTCTCAGCTTCAACAACTCATCCACTGTCTCATATCGCCATGTCGGTATCACAAGGAAAGTCCGGCAATGGGCGCTGTGTGTGAATCCGAACGTACCGAGTGGCCTCTTCAAAGATGACGAGGTTCTCAACATGTTGAACTGTTGTGGGGAAGAAACTCCTGGAGGTTAGTATCAGCCCGTGCCACAAATTCCTTCTCCCGGTTCTTTTGAATAGCCACCCACTACCGATCACCGCTTTCCGCTCTCCGCCACCGTGTGATGTATGTATAAGTTGATACAAGCTGTCAAGACGTCCTAGGTAATGCATTGCTGTGCAATGTCTTCGGTCCTAATGAAGGGGGCAGGTTGAGAAATATCAACCAGGAAACTGAACGTGAAGATCGCCGGCATCGCCCGATCCACAAACCCCGCTGGTATGTTCCCTTCCATGCTTCCACAGCATGTTCTTTCGTTTTCGGAGTCGAGACCCAAACTAAACAGGAAAGTTGCCACCAACTCCAACCTGAACCAATTGATCTTTACATCCAAGTATCGCAAAATAGAAGAGCCAGAAAGTCGAGGAATACATACCCTGACTGTATGTGGTCCACATTCATCGGGAAAGCTGTTCGGAGAACGCGCCCGAAATTTGCGAGACATGCTGTAAAGATTCGGAACACCTGGCGGTCAGAGGAAAGCCGCATCAAAGACCTGACCGTGTAGATCAGGTAAAGGTGATGGTTCTGCCGCTCCTGAAGATGTCGCTGACTCGTTGCTGCACTTTGTCGAAGCGCACGGCCCCGCATGACTCGCTCTCGAGATGGTTGATGATAGCAGCCAACGTCTTGAAGTTTGCGCGGCAGGCAAGGTTCGGGCAGTGGTAGAGCGCCTGTTTGTCTGGAATGGAAAACGAGCGATGATTAGCACATGCCCTACATCTCGTGTTGCCCGTGTACTTACGGACAGCCGAGTTCAAATGCTGGTTAAGGCCCTGCAGAAGCGAGAATTCCTTGTGGCACAGATAGCACTCGTAGCCAGATCCGTTCCAGGCCCTGTTGTTGGCTTCGTATGTGACATCCTCTTCTCCAGTCCAGCCGATGAGCTTCTTGGAGATGATTCCGCTCGGATCCCTTGATCTCACGAAGCGGTATATCTCGTCGCGATTCAGCCGCGGCGCTCCGGAGCAACCGCCTCTCTCCAGGTGATGGACCATGCCCGTCGCGGTGGTAAACTGGGAGGAACAGAAGGGGCAGCATATGTTCTGGCCGCGGTGGATGCGTGAGTTCAGATGCTGCAAACGGTCAGCGACTCTCCATTTGAGATGGGGGTTGAATTGGAGCCCATACCGCCCTGATGTTGTTTGAGTTCTGGAACCAACGATCGCAGCTTTCGCACCAGTTGTGATCATCGATGTAGTGGTTGTCCAGTGCCTCCTCGTTGGGCCAGGTTTCGTCGCAAAATTGGCAATCCCAGTCGAAGTGGTTTGCCTGCGACATATGGTTCCATCTGGCCCGCTCGTTGCGGAAGTGGGCATCGCATTTGTCGCACTCGAACCTCGGACGGGAATGGCCGGTCGCGCGACAGTGGTTTTCGCGGGCAGACCAGCCGGCCGGGAAGGCCCTGGAGCAATCGCCGCACTCGAACATGTCGGGAAATGGATGCGCCAATTGTCGAAGCAAATGAGATACCTTGTAGTTGGGAGGCAATCGGGGGTGCTGGTGATCTGACTCGAAGCAAACAAAATGCGAGGCGAAGATGGGCAGAGGGCAGGGAAGGGCAGGGGACAAACGAGAGCGACTGCTTGGGAGGCTGTGTCAACTCGCGACGACTGGATTGACACAGACCATTCGATATTGGTCCCAAAGCCTGGCGGGTGAGAGTTGAGAAAGTCTGCTCGTTTGGTGGTTCTCGGGGAAGAAGAAGGTTGAGAGTTGACGTTGACGTTGACGCGTCGTTGAAATGGGCGGGGTGGGTCACGCTAAGACGGTGGGAAATGACAGCCGGGTAGGTTGTTCCGATGAAAAGAAAAGAAAGAAGCAAACAAAAGATGGGTGATGTATTATCTAATCATGCTGGAGAGACATGCTGGAGAGAGGAACCGCCGCGGTCAAAATCCGTTTGCCCTCGGCTCGAATCGTAAAAACGTGGACATCATGCCAGTCCCCAGTATTCCAGCGCAGGCATGCGGCGACAGGGCGACAGGGCGACAAACAATCCACTACTGAAAGCCATCAAAGCACGATGACCTGCTTCAAACAAACCAAACCTGGAAATACAACCTGACACTGCCAGCCTTTCTGTGAGTTTCTTCGCCTTGGGCTGCCAAGTGCGCAAAGCTTCAACAATGGGAAGGGCGCAGTCTTCAATCCCAAATGCACCCAGCACCCCTCCCCGGATTTGGACTTTAATTGTGAGACCACAATGCCCAATGTCCCAGTCTTCCATTCAGTTCCAGTAGGTACCCTCGAGGCGTGGTGTTGGTGTCTGAGTATTTCAGATTCCGTCCTGGACCTGAATTGCTTGTTAAGGGAACTCCTCGGCTGTCCGAGTCTCTGTCTCGCCGCCCAGAATATATCGAAAACATCATCGTGTAACCATTCCTCGTGTAACCATTCTCCTGCTGTTAAGTCTCGAGCCATTGGCCTATCGAGTTCCAGGAACCAACCTGGTGGGGGTAGGGTCCATTGATCTCGATGACGTCTTGGCAGTTGTCGTGGCAACTGGCAAGCAATTTCGGGGTCTTGGCACACCAGCATGCAGCATTTTGCGCATGCGAAAGTCGGAACACGGTGCAGAATGCGATTCGCAAGAACCGAAAAGTGCAGGGAAAAGTGGGACGGCAAGCTCCGATGATCGCGAAAAACTCAGCGCGCACAGCACCCAGCACCTTCCGAGCTGTCGGGGAGCACAGGTGACAACAGTCAGGTGGGGAAACACCGACCTAGCACCGGGAGCCATGACCCTTCTGAAGACGCGCCTCGTCCCCTCGCTTGTTCCGATCGTCTTTCCGCAGACTATCGGAACAAGCTTTCGCTCCCTCGCCCTCAGACGACCGCGACCCTCAAACGCCCTGCCCCCTCTCTCGCGAACCATCTCGTCGACCCCGCCCTCAGCAAGCCCGCGCAGCCCTTACCCTACAGCCGATTGGCGCAACATGGCCCAGGAAGACATTTCCAAGTACCTGCGCCAGACGCACGACAAGGTCTTTGAGCACAACAAGGCCTGGGCAGCCGAAAAGTGCTCCAAGAACCCCGAGTTCTTCACGGCCCTCTCGGCCGGCCAGAACCCCGAGTACCTCTGGATCGGATGCAGCGACTCCCGCATCCCCGCTGAGCAGATCACGGGGCTCGAGGCCGGCGATGTCTTTGTGCACCGCAACATCGCCAACCTGGTCTGCAACACCGATCTCAACGCCATGAGCGTCATCACGTACGCTGTCGAACACCTCAAGGTCAAGCACATTGTCGTCTGCGGCCACTACGGCTGCGGCGGCGTCAAGGCCGCCATGACGCCCAAGGACATGGGCATCCTCAACCCCTGGCTCCGAAACATCCGTGACGTCTACCGTCTGCACGAGAAGGAGCTGGACGCCATCGCCGACGAGGACACCCGCTACAACCGCCTTGTCGAGCTCAACGTCATCGAGCAGTGCCGCAATGTCATCAAGTCGGCCAGCGTGCAAAAGAGCTACGCCGAGAACAAGTTCCCCATTGTCCACGGCTGGGTCTTTGGCTTCCACGACGGCCTCCTCAAGGATCTCAACATCGACTTTCCCAAGGTGCTGGCCGACATTCAAAAGATCTACAACCTGACAGAGTCGTGAGCAATGGGAACGGGTTCATGTCAGCATCTTGGCTCTGTGGGGTTTGGCTCTTGGTGCCGTGGAGCTCCTCCTTGGGGGGGCGGATGCTCCCGGGTGGTGGGCTCCATCCTAGTATTTCTCTTTTGACACTAGGCAGTCACTAGTATCAAACACACCCCACTCGGGAATACCTAGAGAATCAATGATGGAATCAATGAACTCGATATATCTCGTTTTAATTACCGCCTGCTCTCCCAATCGCCATGTCCATCTAGAACCACCATGTGGGAGTCGGAAAAAGAGCAGCAACGGAGGGAGGCTCGGTCTTGATCTACCGGCCCCCCCATGGGAGGCGTCATTGATTTACAGGCGAGAGCCCGCGCTGTGCATCTTTCGAGGGCAGGCGAGAACACAAAGGTGGAAGTCAGGGCTTCTCTCCAAGGCAGGAGTGTCGTGCCGACGGAAGTGGCTGGCTTCCATGGTTGCCACAGCTCAACTGAATAGAAGGCACCTCCGGGTGGTGAGCGAGCCATATTTATTGCACGTCTTTCCCTCGACTCTCCCACTCTCCCATTCTTCCATCAACCATCGTCTTTTGGCAACATCTCTTCTTGGTTTGCGGCCTCATTCTCAGCTCACTTCAGCCTTCCAGCCAATACATTTCACCATATCCTACTGGCATCAGCAGTTTTCTGAACATCAACCTGGGTCAAGACCGACACCATGTTCCACCTTTCCTCTTCGTTGTTGGCCCTTGTGTCGCTTCTCTCCCTCCGGCCCACAGGTGTCAACGCCGTCAGCCTCGAGGACGTCTTCAGGAACCGGACGAGCTCGAGTACCTTCCGCTGGCTCATTCGGGTCAGTCCAGCCAAATGAAGTTCCGCAAACGTGACCGAGACTCGAGTCGCTGACTTTCATCTTTTCAGACCCATCCCGAAGTTTTCCACAACATTTCCTCGGACCGGGCGAATGGTGTGACTGTGAGTCTCTCCCCTGTCACGCCTCGTTGCCTATAACTCCCACCAAGTCCACAATACTGACAAGAACGTCCATCTAGATCCTTGCACCAAACAATCAAGCCTTCGACAGAGCCGGGACTGCGTGGTCCGGGCTCGGCGAAGCTCGAGTCAGACCCACGCTCCAATACCACATCCTCAAGAGAGCAATCCATACAGATTCCATCATCAGGGGCCAGCATCTGGCTACCCGGACAAGGCTCGATCTGAATGTTACCGGCGGTCAACCGGTTTTCCTCACCAAGGGTCCCTCGGGCGACGTGGTGTTCACATCCGGTTTCGCCACTCGGGCCACAGTGCTGCAAGAGAACATCCCATTCGATGACGGTTACGTCCACATCATTGACTCTGTGCTGCGAATGCCAGAGAGCTTCGAGGCCACAACAAAACATGCCTACACGGAGATGTCGGCATTTCTTGGCGCCCTTCACGCGACAGGACTCATCAACGAGATCAACGCAGCCAAGGACATCACCATCTTTGCCCCACACAACGACGCATTCCACCAGTTGTACCCTGTCTTTGAGAACATGACCCGCAGAGAGCTCAAGCGCGTCATGCGGTATCACATTGTGCCCGGGACCGTCCTTCACTCCTGGGAGTTCACCAACGGGACATCTCTGACAACTTCTGACAAGAACACCATCGCCATCACACGCCACGACCACAGCATATATGCCAACTCGGCCCACTTCCTCCAGACGGACATCTTGATCTCGAACGGCGTGGTTCAGATGATTGACAATTGCCTGAGCCCCAACGCTTCCAAGGCCCGCCCGGATCTTAGCCTGCCCAAGCAGCGCCCTGTCTTGTCACTGGACGCCTACTCCCCACCAGGCTCCCCTCCGCCACCAAGTTTCCCTTGTGCTGGAGGCGACTGTTCCGATACCGAGGATGAGGCGGCACCGACTGAGACGCCGTCGATTCACACGGAGGCGGAAAAGGACGCGGCTGTACCCAGCTATGGAGGGATCTCCAATGTTGGGCTTGGTCTCGGCTTGATGATTGGAGCCATTATCGCCCTCTGAACTGCTGTGGGCGAACCAAGGATAATTCAAGGAGCGATCAAGGGCTGTTGCTGGGCTATGGGACGGGCTTGGAAGTTGTTGGGTCCTTGGTGAAGTGTACCTTAGTATTAGAAGCTGTCCTCTGGGCACCTGTTGGTTGTGTGTATTGTAATCACTGAAGGCGGAGGCAGAACCCCCTAATTCAAATGACATGAATTCATTTCAATACGGGTTTGTTTGTCAGTGCAAGACCTCTTTTCCATGGAATGAGACTTCTTTAATTCCGACTTTGTCAAACGGTGAATCGCATCGGCTTATGTCTTGAATGTCTCGCGCTAACAAACAAAGTTTCGAGCCGGGGAGGGGCCCGAGGGGGCGTGGATTCGCCACCACTACGACGAGTACATTAAAAACCTAAACCATAGGTATGCAGGGTTGCGCACTTGGAAGCATTCATTCTGCAGGTGATGCTCGGTAGAACCACTTTCCCGTGACCAAAGGCTCCTCCTGCCTCTCTAATATAGGTATTTAGGTAGGGCGATGACCCATGGGACCTCTTGCATTCGGGAACTTCCCTTCCAAAACACCGCACCAAATACACTCGCATTCCAGACCGAACAACTCTTTGGATATACTGATCACAGCATCCCATCCTTCTCTGCAATACGGAATTCCCAACACTGTCGTACCATCAACAACAGCATTTGACTCTGTCACTCGAAAACCAAGATCACCAGAGAGACTGCACAGAGCGCCGTCTCAACATCATCGTCATCCTCGCCGTCGACATCACCCCCTCGGCACCCGTCCATCCATCCAACCGACCAACCATTGACGAAGGCGCCACCTAGACTACTGGGATCCCGAAGCACGCACCAGCCGGATCTCAGCTCACCACACACACACACATCCAAACCAAAACCGAAGCACACACCACACAAAAACCAAAACACACTCACGCAACCATGCCGACCATCGCGACCGCCCTCTTCCTCACCATTTTGGGCCCCATCATCCTCGCGTCCCTCTGCCTCGGGCTCCTCGGCGTCCACTTGGCTCTGCAGCGTATCACGTCGCGGGGCCAGCGGCGGCGCTCGTCGGTGACGGGCATGGCGAGGGCGGTGCTCGGGCGGGAGGCGTTCGATAGGGAGAAGGACACGGAGGGGTCTGCTGGGGTTTGTCGGGAGAGGGATTGGGCTTGAGCTTGGGATTGGAATTGCCTGCCCGGAAAGGCGGGGAGGGGATATTTGGGGGGTTCGGGGTGGTGGGGGGTGGTCAGGGGGGGGTCAGATCAGGGTGCAAGAGTTAGCCTGGCTGCAGCGTGTGTTCAAGGGGTGATGATGGGCGATGATGGATATCAGTTCAGGCGGATCATCTCTGTACATCGTATTTGGCCGGTTAGCAGCAGCAGCGCTTTTTTGTATTTCCCTCAGTGTTGACTACCTCCTCTCCTCATCAACACCCACCGTGTATCCCCTAGCAACACCGCTTCTCCCCTGCTCAATGACTGTGCTCTCCTCAGCGACGTAGTCACTCCCGAGCCCCTGCCATGTCCTCTGTGACCTCAAGAACTCGGCGCCAGGGCTCACGACACCGTTGACCATGGCCAGCTCGGCCTTTGGTCTCAGCGCCAGGGCAGCCGACGACGACGAAGTTGGACCGTCGCCGCTGGTCTCCCCCGGATCTTGTGTGGCCGTCCTGACTGTGCGCATCGGCCGGCTGTGGCTGATCAGCTTCCCCGTGCGGAGATCGAACTCTGGGGGCGCGGATTCCTCCTCGCTGTCGTCTTCGTCCACGCCGACCTCGATGCCACCGGCGTTCTGCTTCCCCTCCTCCACCTTGCCAACCTTTGGCTCGGTAACGCCTTCGATGCCCCCCCACCACTCGCCCGTCCACACCCTTGTGTCGTCCCCAGCGAGCGCCACCTCCAACTCGAAGGGCGTGATGACCGGGCGGTAGTAGTTCCCGTCGTCCTCGACCAGCGAGCTCTCCCAGCACCCGACGACGACCCACCCGTCGACTTCGGCAAAGTTGGCGAGCTTGGCTGGGTTGAGCTTGCCCACGACGACGGTGTAGCTCTTCTTCCCCGCGGCGGCGATCTGCTTCTTGATGCTTTCGATCGAGGCGAGGTAGTTTGAGATGGAGAGCGTGTTGACTAGGATGCCAATGACGCCTGCCGATGCCAGAGCAAGGAGGCGCGCGTAGCGGCGGCCGAGCAAGCGTTGTGTGTTGGTTTGCTGGCTCGTTTCGTTCGAGGTTGGGAAGATGTAGAGGGACTGGACGCGGGAGGACAGGGCGAGGAGAAGGGCGTTGGGTGGGTTCGAGATGTGGAAGACGGAGTACTCTTTGAGCTCGATTTCTGGAGGCGGGATACCTGGGACTGGCGATACCAGTTTTCGGTTCGGTATCCTCCCGGTCGGGTTGTGGACGATCTCGGTGGAGACCAGGTTTGTGTATCCGCGCGAATGCAGTTCTGTTGCGAGCCCTGGGATGTGGTCTTGGAACGTTACGTCTGCCATGAGCACCACCTTGGACGACTTGTCTGGGTATTCCTTCTCAAATGCTGTTAGAGCAGCTTCTAGGTCGAGTGTCTGTCGGGTAAAGACGTAGATGACTGGGAGTCGGGAGGTCGGTGACAGGCAGGATCGGCCATAGTGGACGACGGCCTCGGCATCTACATGCTCGGCCGCGATCTCGTCGACGCAGCAGGCGCTGTAGGATGTGTCGGCGAGGATGTATATCCTTTCTGATGGGGCTGTAGTCTTGGAGGCGCTGTCGGTCGGTCGGGTTTCTTTATCCTCTTGAGCTTCCTCCTCTTTCTTTTGACTCTCGCTCGATCGTAGACCATCCAGCTCCGTGTTCAGGGCCTGGACAACCCGGGGCGCATCGGCCAACATGTGGTCGGGAAACTGTAGACCGATGCGTTTCCAGCCTCCATCTCGAATTTCCCGGGCCGTGCGGGCAATCTCGTAGATGTCGCAAAGCTCGTCGTCGGTTCGCCTCTGTGTTCCATGTTCGGCGGGGGAGATCTCGGGCTCGACGTGTTCGAAGAGGTGTTCGGCTGGCGTGGAAAGCGCCGGGGGCGCGGCCAGTTCGCTGCTCATTGTCGGGTCGGGTCGGTCGGGTCGGTCGGTAGGCTTCTCGTCCTATTTCCTGCGCTGAAATCGCGAAGCCATCGGCTGGCGTGGTGGTGGGTGCTCCTCAGGCGGTGCTGGCGGGGTCGAGGGCAAATTGTTCGGGCTGGGACCCCGCCATCATCAGCAAAAGTCGCGCCCCGCGTCAGGAGGCTTGGCAGAGCCACCTGGAGGGGTACCGTGCATAAGTCCCCAGCGCTTTGCAGGGCATGCTTCGCGGCAGGCAAGCCCTATGAGCGCCGGCAGCGAAACCGACCCGCCGCCTGGCGCCAAGATATCCCCCCTGAAAGAAATAAACAAACGCTCGTCAGATGTTACCAATGACAAAAAAGACCCGAAAGTTCACCTCCGAGCTTCCCAGATCACAGGCACCTTGTCCCCTCTTGAAGGAGTGGGGTTATCTGGCTGTTGAAAGGTCAGCGGCTATGAAACCCCCGGCGAGGTGGGACCCGGCTTCAACAACATCACCGACCATGGTTAAGATACGCCCAGTTAAACGGGGCATTGGGGCCGGGGGGGGGGGTTCTTGGAATTGAAATGATCGAGAACTCATAGGGCTATGGAAAGGCTGTAAATGGAATGCAGTACTGCCAAAGGATTGCAACCCCCCGCCGTCAACGATGATCCATCTTCACAAGCCGCTCAAACGCCTCATCGCTCTCGTCGTCCAAGTCGCCATGATCACCGCGTATCTGCGATCGCAGACGTCTGGCTTCCTGTCGCTGGTACTCGGCTTCCTCCACCCGCGTGGGGTCCGATGCCAGAGCTTTGGAATACGCGTGGATGCATCGGCAGAGAATGCCAATCGGGACTTTGACGAGCTTCCCAATGGCCGCTGCTCTTCCAGTCTCGTCACTTGAGGCAGAAAGGGAGGAGTTCCAGTCAGCAACATCATCGACGCGGTTTTAGTTACCCGGGAGAGGCGGCTGTGCGGGAATGGAGGGAGGGCGGGGGTTTCACTCACATGGCGTCCTGGATGCGACCTTGCTTGGCCGCGACATCACCTGCGCGATATGCGCAGTACGAGCTGAGCCAGCTGAACCGGGCAGATGAACCGGAAGTCTCGAGGAGGTTCTTTGCGATGTCGACATGGCTCTTTGCATCGTCAAGTCGGTTCATCCTCGTCCGGAGAGAAGCAAAGGTTAGGTGCGCGCTAGAGTAGACACGGGTATAAGCAAAAGAAAAAACAACTTGACAAGAATGTGAGGGGGTGAGGGAGTAACGCACTAAGCCAGTTGATACCAGCCTCCCAGTTCCTCTGCCGCCGCGAGCGCGTTGCTGAGGAGGTTCTCTGCCTCCTCATACCTGCCCATACAGTAGTAGTTCCGCGAGATGTTGAAGCTCCAGACCATATTCCTGGTCGGGATCTGGCCGGCTGGGCCCTTGAGGATCTCGCCAGCCTGAAGAAGCAGGTCCAGGCCCTCTTCGTAGCGTTCCTGAGTACCGACTGCCATACCGAGCCAACTATACGAGAGAGAGAGAAGCAAGTCACCGGGCTGCAGGAGCTCAAGTCGGATGTTGAGGCTCTCGGTCACCTCTCGCTCGGACCTGGCGAATTCTGAGGTGCAAAAGTGATACATGCAGTTCAGAGATTGCAGGTGAGCCCACGTCAGTCTGTCTTGCTCTCCCTCTCGGCATTTCTGGTACGCGATGTTCGCCGTGCTAAGGAGCCCGCCTACCGAGTCGGTTGTGTCGTTGTCATGTATGCCACTTTGAGGGGCATAAATACGTCAGCTAACAGTGGGGTGTGGAAGAGACCGGTTGCTACCGTACTTTGCAGCGTTGACGAGAAGGTTGACAAAGTCCATGTTTGCCTTTAGGGGATCAGGCTTATCCTGGGAATCTCTGTAATTGGTCGCGAGCGCAAGGACCTGTGGGGTGTACCTCTCCAGCAGCGTATACTCCTCGTTGTCGTACTTGTTGGCTCGCTCGTGTGGCAACTTTCCGAGCAGGAGCTTGGTGGCCGCGTCAAACCCCTCTTGTCGATTGTCTGTTCTGGCGCGAAATTCTGACTGCACGAGTCGATGGATTCGAAAGCTCCCCTTCTCGATGTTTCTCCGAACCAACGCATGGTGAGTCAACTCATCCAGGGCATCCCCAAGACTGAGAAAAGATAAGTGTCAGTTTGCTTCCTCGCACCCCAGCCCCTGTGTGGAAGTGACGGGTGACACTGCTCGACGTTGCTTACCTCAACTCGTCTTCACAGAAGGAAAGAAGCGCAGGCAGGTTTGCGGGGTCGTCGGATTGGAAGACCTCGAGAGGAACAGAGTCAGCTGAGAGCAGGCTCAAGACTCCGAGACACGCGCGAGCTTCAGTGCCGAGGTTCTCAAAGGAGAGCTCAAAGACGGTGTCGAGAGAATGCTTGTATCCCAGGGATTTCCACCCGCCCTTCTTTTCCTTGTGTAGACGCCGCTCGTACTTGAGGTACATGGCATGGAAACCGCTGATGGAGTAGCTCCTGGCATTGATCAGAGCAGCCATTTGGTGCAAGGCCAAGGGCAAGCCTCCAAGAAGCTTCGACACGTCTCGGGCTGCATCCAGTTCGCCATCCACGCGTCGTCTTTTGGACGCCACGTGGAGCAAAAACTCGGCTCCTTGGTTAACTTCGAATTCGTAAACCTCCAGGCCGATGTCGATGGGGAGTGTGGCAACGAGGACATCTCGTGTGGTCACAAGTATTGATCCATGGTTGGACGCAGGCCAGCAATCGTCGAGGGCATCATGAGTGTCCACATTGTCGAAGATTAGCAGCCATGTGGCCGCTGGAAAACTGCACAGTCAGCCCTGCGCACGCCACTATATCGGCCCGGGTTGTCTTACAAGTCGAATGCAGCCAGTTCAGGACCAATACCATGTTCTCCCGGTTGGCCTGCGGGCCGTGATGGGCGCCCGGGAGCTTGAGGGTATTAACGGCCACCCGTCCGAAGTCTTGCTCGATGGACATGGAGTCTTGAGCAGATATCCAGAGGACGGCGTCGACTTCGTCACGCTTCTGGTATGCGTATGCAAGGGCAATCTGTGTCTTTCCAATGCCCCCAAGTCCGTGTATCGCGAGAGAGGACAGAGGGCGGTTCGCGTCGATAGGTCGCAGCTGCTCCTCAATCTTCCCTAGTATATCCTCCCGGCCGAAGAAAGACACGGTTCTCGGCCACTGGAAGGTTGTTGCAGGGAAGACTTGCTCCGTCTTTCTTGGACTCGTCGAACATCATGAGATGCTGCATGACTACCATGTCGTGCATGGCGCGGGCCTGTCTCTCGGCCATCTCGGCCACCCGCTCAATCCGCTTGACCGCTTCCTCGATATTCCTGTAGGCTTTGTTGTATATGACGGTAAGGCTCTCCCACGCATCTGCATTGAGAGAGGCTGCAGAGAATGGAAAAGCTATTAGCAATCCGCGCTCGGCTCCCATCGGCCACCTTGGGGTCACTCATCATCACTCTTGAAACACGTACTTTCGGAACTGGACGCCTCGTTATCCCGGAATGTCATGATAATATTGAGCCACAGCACAATGATTTCTCGGTTAACCTCGACGGTTTCGCCCTTGACTTTGGAAAAGTCGGTGATGACCCCCTTGCATTCGTTCAAGACTTGCAGCTTGTGGCCAATCTTCTCTAGCCATCTTGTGATGCGAGTCAATGAGTTGTCGAGGGTTTGGTTGACTGGATCCGTGCTGGCCAAGGCAAGCTATCAGATAGTTTCATGTCAGCCGACGACAAGGAGCAGTGTAGGACTGAGGAGGTTGTTTGTATACACAGGGTTTGCACCACAAGTGTTTCCTGCCTGCCTACCTACCTTGAAGACCAAATAAAGCAGGCCCCACATCATCGATGTGTCGACCGGATTTGCCATCATACTGACAAAGTTTTGCGCAAAGGTCTCGTAGTGGTCCAGTGTAGGATGGATCAAGGCAATCGCCTTCGCGGATCGTTCATCTTGGTACTCGGCCATGAGGTGCACCAACTCGGCCCTGAAGTCCTGGATGGACTTGACTCCCAGGGCACGGTCATGGTCGTGCCTCTCCAATCTCTTTTCGCATTCCTTCAAAGTGTCGTGCCAAGAGGCCGTGTAGATCTCGTCACTGCACGGCCGAGTCTCGTCAGTGACCATGATGGATAAAGGGGCATGGTTCTGCCTGATTGCCCTGCACTCACTACGTTGCCATGTTTGAATCGCTGCCCAGCAAAGGGTCCGTAAATCGCACGGCGGTGCGGCTGTGGAGTCGTGGCTAAATATCGACGAAGGAAGAGCTTGAAAAATGGGGGACTGGACTCCAGGACGGCTGGAAACAAGGTTTGAGGGAGGGGTGTGCTCGGGGAGTCCCTTCCTGGATGCTTGCCCGCAGAAGACAGAGCCTCAGCTGCCGCGTCATTGTCTTATAGGCTGCGGGAGCCTGCTCGGGTTTCTATGGCAGGGTCGGGGGGAATGCATCCGTGGATTGGTCCCCTTCGTTGCACGTTGTTTGCCTACCTAAAGTCTCGTGCGGGGCAACGGGGGCAGCCGGGAAGGACAACGGGCTGTGTGCAACACCAGTCGCCCGAATCTTCAGCATTATTTCAAGACTCAGACTGGAGCACCCGAACATCGGGCTGACTTCTCCTCCGTCATCACTTCTCCTCCGTCATCCAAAATGCCGACCACTTGGCCACCTACCTTCCGAACCCAGTCGCGGCGGCGTACCAAGATGGGACGGTACGAGCTTCAAGCCCGAGATCCACATTCATCGCGAAACGCGTTTCTAAGCGCCTGCTGCGCAGCGGGTGACGCACCGCGGTGTGCACTCGACGAAGGCCTTGGCCACTTCAGCAGGCTCACTGAAACCCGTATGCTGGCTTATCAAGATGCTACGGCAGGACTGCTGGAAACCTTGTGGGCCCGGGCATCTCGTCCGGAGCTTTCGTATCTGGAACGCCAACTCGAGACATGCGCCAAAATCGTCACCGCAATCAACACGGCCGTAACCCATCAAACAACAATAGACGACATTGCAAACCAGGTTTTTCAGGGGTTCCAAGTCCCCGTAGCCGAAAGGGAACACCACCGGGACGTCCTTCGCCACTTGGTGTTTGCCGCCATGGGCTGGTCGACTTTGCTTTTCACGCCCACCTTCACGCAGGCGGATGCCGACTTTTCCCAGGCGACGCGAAGTCATGCCGTCACTCGCAACTCGGCCAAACACACACTCACACAGTCCTCCCAGAGGCCGCTCGGAGCTATGCTTCGCAGCCGTGGCCTTATGCCCATAGCCTGCCCCCCGGGATTGACCGCATCCTCCTCCCAGGGCCTACCGACTCTCCTCACCGTCACACATTTGAACTTCTTTTCCTTATCACGGCTTGGCGACATCACGATCACCTGGATAGACGACATATCCAGGCATTGCGAGTTCGATCGGTACAGCCCGAAAAAGGAGTTGCGATTATTTCGCTTGCCTTCCCTTTGCGCAATGCTGTGCCTGACCGGCAAAGAGGAAATGCTCCTAGACCAGTGGGTACTACCTAGGTACCTATTCATGCAGAGCTGACACTCCATACTGACAGATTGTTCAAATTTCATGTCTGTATGCAGAGCTGCCGCTCCCACACCGAGACGGTGGCAAGGTCGTATCTCATCGAGATTTTGTTGAGCTATCGCCTGCTCTTTGGGCAACACCACCGATCCCGTCAACTATTCCGAAAACACGAGCGAGCAAAAGTGAAACGGGACGGAGCTGCTCTCGACCCTCTTCTCGACGCTCTCTGCGGCGACAGAGACATGGCCGATTTTGGAGGTACCAAAAGCTTGCTTCGCGAACGCGGCGTCTACAATGCCCAAACCAACTTCCCGCATCTGGGCGCTCATTTGATGGAGCTCCAGGATTACAGCACCTGTCAAAGGCCTCGGAATATAAGAGAGGTATGGAACGATGAGCGGGATCCTGAGAGATTGCTTACTTTCAAGGCACTCGTCATCATTGGGGCATTGAGTATTTCTCTGAGCATAATCCAAGTCATTGTTGGCCTTGTGCAGATAGTACTAGCAGCTCAACCGCCGGCCGGCTGAAAACAAGATGGAGATTCTTGACATTGCTGCCCCCAAACAACTGCCTAGAATACTACGCCGAAAAGACACCTTTCGTGGTGGCGCATCCCCCCGATCCCACGTCTGGGACAAGTGGCCTATATGAGGTGTCAGCGCCCGTACTGCCTTTGCGCATTGCGTGGCGGAAACTAATGCCATACACATACCATTTCACATCTCAGCCGGTGCTGGCCAAGTAAATCTTTCCTCCTCGACAGAGTGGCTTGGGGGTCGCAACCCAGGTGGAAGCATCAGAACGAGATGAACCTTGTGGAAAGGCGATGCCCTCGTGGGCACGCCAGGTCTGCGCCTTGAACTTGATGGGGGGGTAGCCCGCACGGTTCGTCACGGTCCGCATGTCGAACTCGTGGTTCACGCGGAGAAGTTGCTGAATTTCCGGGTCACTGAGCTCAGGCGGAGTGCCAGCCGTCTTTACGGGCACCGAGGGTTGATCGGCGGTGAAGAGATACATGTCCAACTGGCCTAACGTTGGAGGATGTGAACTTGTGAAGAGAAACCTGGGGCGGTTGAAGAAAGAACTGGATCGAAGCCAAACAGACTGGGAGTCTTCGATTGAATGTTACGTGGGTGGGTGGGTGTCTTGCCTTCAGACCTATTTGTAATAGTTTGTTGGCAAATGCAAACCTGCTCATAACCAGCGTCAACTTGTCAGCAAAACCGGTGAGACACCCCGCGCACGCACTGCTGATAAGACTGCAGCCACCATGCCGCTGAGCGCAAATAGAGTTGTCACTCATGTCGCCGTGCCGTGCTTGGCACGGGAAGGGACATCCGAGAGGTCAGCCTGAAGTTTCCTTGACCCGGGCTTCTCCGACCCCGTCCCTCCAACCTTGGGAGTGCTTTTTTTTCACGAACGAGGGGACGGCAATTCCTGCACAACACTCCGTAAGCAGGACGACATGGAATGCCTGGAATCATGCAGGCTTATGGGGGGACGGGATGGTCAAGGAGCTTGGGCAACATGAATGCTGCCATGTGTATCGGGACCAATGGCAAGAACTGCTGTCCCATGTGTCAGCCCCTGAGATCAAAGTGATGATGGTGGTGATGCCGCACGGCGCGCAAGATGGAGACTGCTTGGAGTTTTGTGGCCACAAAGAGTGTTTGAATTGCTGAGTCTGTCTCTCTAGAAGTGGGAGCCCAAGGGGGCTCCGTGGCCAGTATTTATATACAAAAGGTCCCCATAGATCCTCCCTATCTTCCTCCATCTGCCGTGTGTAATTGCCGCCCTGTTGCGGTGCCCAGAATGATGCCATTGCGGCTTGTTTCGAATAGCTGCACGCAAGTGGGCGGCCGAAGTCGGTTTTGCCTGTGGATGGTGGGAAATAGGGGTTGGATAAAGGGGTCGCAGGTGTGGCCGCGCCAAGGCACGGCTCAAAGAGGCGATTCGGACCTGCAACCCTCGACACCATGAGAAACACCTGCCATTTTCCCAATCCAATAAACCCCGCTCGGCGAGGCCATGTGATGGTGGTTACGCACTTTCAAAACCCCGCCTCCAACTATAGGTTCCACAGCAGCTTCTCAGTTGGGAATTCCGGCGGCTCAACAGGACTCATGCTTGGGTCCCTCGACAGCACAAAGGGTTTGGCCCTTTCACCGCCACCTTCAATTCTCCCCTTTTCTAAACTGTTACCGTGGAACTTTTGACTTCGTACTGCCGAGTATCTTGGTGGTACGGTGTACCCATCATCGATGATTCCACAAGGTTTCATTTGTTTACTTGTTTGCATAATTTGTTGCTGAATTTTACCCCTCTCCCCTTGAATCCCTTAGGAGTTCTGGATCGGTACTACCTAAATACCGGAATGACACGATGGCTCCAACAGGTCTCGACATCGAAACCGTGATCGACTTCCTCGCCGATCTACCTGCATACGAGGACGAGAAACCCTACTACCTCCATGCCTCAGACTTGGCCGGCGAGCGCCTCGACGAGGTCAAGATCACCAACGTGGAGTGGGACAAGAGACCCGTGACCGTCCACAGTATGCGCGATGAAGCTGGTATCGGCCTGGAGGAGAGCGGCTTTTCCTATATCCAACACGAGTCAAAGCACATCCCGCATGCAGGCATCATGACGCCAGAGAGAGCGGCAGACTACCGCGCCGAGTGTGAAGACCTGCTGCGGTCCGTCTTCAAAGCAGAATTCGCTCACTGCTATGATTTCAAGGTCCGAAAACAAACCTGGAACCCTGCAGTGACCACGGCCTCTGACTTGATTCAAGCTACGGAAAAACACACCTATGGCTCTGGAAAAGTTTGATCCGAAGGACCCCTGCCTGGTGGAAGAAGCTGCGGTTGGGGCGCATGGTAAGCTCACCTCGGGTCAGATTCAAAATTCCTTGACGATTTTTGAAGAGAGTCTAATGTATTGCCAGTCGGTTCGTCTTGATCTTCCCAAACAAAGCAGAAACGTCTAGCCCCCTTTGCTTACCAAGTACACAACTTCGTCCAGACGTCACTGTAGATACCGTACCACGTCTTATCAAGCCCCTGTTGGACGAACAGCAACTTCGCACATTCTTCCAGCCTGGTTACCGGTTTCGGTTGATCAAGTAAGTGCACTACCCAGAAGCAAGCAAATACAAGGCATCTACAGCTCACACACATCGCGATACTGGTAGCATCTGGCGCTCAATCTTGCCTGAATGCCAGGACCGCCCCCTCGCGGTGTGTGACTATGCATCCATCGACCCCAGCGACCTAGTTGCCACAGACAGAGTCTATCCGGGAAAGCTACAAGAGATATACCACCTCAAGTACAACTCACAGCAGCGGTGGTACTGGCTTCCCAACCAGCGGTCCGATGAGCCATTCTTGTTCCTGACCTATGACAGCAAATCAGGGAGCAATGCTCGGTGTGAGTCTTTTTCTTTTGTTTTTCTTGAAATAATAAACATGAGATCCAGCTAACCGGTGCTTCCAATCCTGTGTCAAGACTGTCCTCATGTTTCCATCAATAACCCTCTGGCGCCATCTGATGCCCCGCCCCGCGAGAGCGTCGAGACAAGGAACTTGGTCATTACCAAATTGTAATTATCGAGCCTCCCTGCCTCTATTAAAACGAGGGAACGTGGTAGTGACAAGGTTGAACTTCTTATTGTTTATCCGAAACGAAGAGATATTCTGCTGGGACAGGAGTTGAGCGAGGTTCAACCTATGCAACATTTCCAGTGAATACCTATTCCTTGGCCTCTCATTTCTCCATACTTCCCATGACAACGCCGGAGCGGCGACTCCGAGACAGCTGCCTGAGAACGGCGTCACCCTAGATGGTTGAGGATCCGCGTCCAGACCGGGCTGTACGTGACATCACGTCGTGGTCTTGGGTCGCGATGGGCGGTCCCAGACGGTTCTGGCGGTCATGATCTTTTTGCAAATGTGGAAAGTGCAATTTAGGTGCTGGTCCACTGGGCCCCCCCATTGACTGTTCCTCAGGTGGCAGCTGCTCTTGAGGGAAAGAGCGTGTTGCTCCACCTTCAACCTTGGTCAGCTCGGAGGCCGGACCTTAACGGGAACCCCAATGCCTGACGAATTTGCGGCATAAACAATTATTTCACTTTTTCCTCCATTTGCACCCTCGCCCTGTTGTAGGGTGTAAGTCGGGGCTACACGGTCGCCGAAGTCTTCCCTTAGGTGCCAGTCCAATCCAACAATCACAAAACAATCTTGGAGTCATGATGTTTCTGTGACGAATAACAACTTGAAGGTTCGAATCTCGGTTCTTCTCCCTCAGACAGTCGATCGTCTGACCCTTCATTTGGCCCACCACCCTAATGACCACCGCTTGCCTTTCAAGACTGTCATTTTTGCCAGGGATTCTATCGTATCCAGGTACTTTCATTCTCTGGTGGGGGCTATTCCACCGAATCTTTGTGGTATCCAGTTCTGTTCTCCGGGCATCATAATCTTGGACCCCGAACCCAAATCCTCAGCCCGATATTTGGTGCGCCAACCCACCCATCTGCAACTGAAAACAAAGAGCAGCGCACGTTTTCCCCCAACAGATTCCTTCGCTGCTGGTCTGCCTGCTGGTCGGCTCTTTAACATCTGACAGTCTGACAGCAATAGATTGCATCATGTCCCGCACCGTCGTCCTCATCGGTACTTCCTACCCTCACCCTCGCCCCACCAAAGCCATGCTCATGCTGATCCATCTTGAGGCGCCAATCGTGGTATTGGACTCAATCTAGCTCGCGCGCTGGTCGCCCAAGGCTGGAACGTGGTCGCATCGGTGCGGCCTCAGACAAAATCATTGAGGGACCCGTCAGTCCAAGAGGTCGGAAGCTGGCTTCATGTCCTCTTTCTTCTTGGATGCTGGGCTCATTCATTGCCTTTGTGTCCAGATCCAATCTGTGGCTTCCAGGATTCTCGAGATCGATCTGTCCAATGAACAAACGGTGGTAGAAGCCGCAAAGTGCTTTGGCGATGGCCCGCTGGATATGCTCGTCAACATCGCTGGTACGAGTTCACGTCACCAAGGGCTGCCTGAACCTAACTCGTCTTGGGTGTGTCCAGGCGTTGGCCCCGAGCCCGACAACTGGTACGACCATACAGCCGAGATTCTAAAGGAAAAGTTTGCCATCAACACGGTGGTGAGTTCCCCTCATATCTGACATCTCTCCATTGGCTTTGCTGACCGCAACTGTACCATAACTCCCCAGGGGCCCTTTCTGACCTCGAAGCATTTCCACAAGAATCTCAAGAAAAGGGGAGGAATCATTGTGAACATCTCGTCGAACCTCGGCTCCATTTCAAGTATGCCCGAGCCCGCCTCTCCCTTAAAAACACGTCGTCCATCTAAGCCTTCCCCAACTCTAGTGTGCAACGGCGAAGACTTGGCCTACCGTGTGTCCAAGGCGGCGCTGAACATGGTCACCGTCACCCTAGCCAAGGAATTCCAGGCGAACGGTGACAACATTGTCGTCATAGCCCTGAACCCAGGCTACGTCGCCACGAGGATCACCAATTTACGTTTCCGCGATGACATGGACGAATGCATCGCCGGCATCGTCAAGGTTCTTGACAGCGTGGGCATGGATCAGACGGGAACGTTCTTGGATTGGCGTGGTGAGACTCTGCCTTGGTAGCTGGCTCTGCCTCCCCCCTTTTCGGTTGGTTTACACAAGTAGGGGGTGATGTTTACATTGGCACATATGGTAGCGAGCACCACGTACGAGCAATAGATGCAATCTTTTCTCGTACATGTGAAACTCCTCTACCAATACAGATTTTCTTTCCACAGAATGGCCTTTTCCTTTCCAAGCTCTCGCTCAATTCCATATGAACCCGGGCAACTACTGTGATAAGTGACAGATGCCAAACAGAAGACTGCAGGAAGCCCACATAGCGTATACGCGCAACAAACAACTGATATCTCCGCCAGTTGGTATTCAAATGGAGCCGATATTCCCCCAAGGTCACTCTACCGCCAGCAACTCGGTACGATCACCCCGTCCAGTTCCGTACACCCGGAGATATAAACAGGCGCCCCCACATACGTTGCGAAGCGCGGGCGGCGTGCATTCCGGCAAAAAAGAAGAGGGACCGATTACAAGTTGCAGTGCCGCAGCACGCAATGCCTGGCGCCGGGACGATGGGCACGTTGGCGGCGGGAACAATTGAACCTGGGGTGGTAAGACGTCGACTACGAGGTTGCTTCCAGGCATCAACATGCTGGCTTTGCATATTAACGCGGACAGGAGCCATCATGATTCATCTCACCATATCTCACCCTGCGCACTTGTGTGTCTCGGTCGGGGAGGCAAGCAAAAATATCGTGCGCGCGTCTCACCCCTCCCGAGTCTTTGCAAAATTTCGCCAGTGCAGCCTCCCGGCCGCCGTGTGCCCTCTGTCGCGGCAAGGCGCCTCGGCGATCGTTTCATGTTCATTTGGGGCTGACGAGGGCAGCAGGGCTCACGGGAAGATCGTCGTTTGTGTCGCCAGCGCGGTCTGGCATTCCCTTGCCATCTGGCACCCGCAATGGCGTGTTCTGGTTGTTGGGTTACACGCCGTCTTCTGCTGCAGCGGTCGCAGTGGCTTAGGTGTTTGTCAATTCCAATGCGCGACCCTGATCGGCCAGGTCTCTGTTAGGGCTGATGTAAGTTGCGGTTTGACGTTGCCAGTGCGTCTTGTTGCTGGTGTCACGACTGATGCCAAAGATAAACTCCCTGGCGCAGAGGGACTCGGGACCGACCACGCATGGCTGGCAAGGAGCAAACAGCTCTAGCGGCGTCCGTTTGTGTCCCGGACTCCCGGAGTCCCATCCATGGATTTGCAGACTTGCTACCATGCGCCCGCCCTTTCTCGTTGCAGCAGCACCCGAAAGGGAACAAGATACTGCAAACTCCAACCACACTCCGGAAAGATTCGATTCGGCATAAACAAGCAAACAACACCCGCTGGCTCCAAACCGGCAGTCGCTGGCGAGCGGTCGCCGTCCTGCGCAGAGATCCGATCTGGCCCTATTCCTCAACGGGATAAGCTCGCCCGTTGAAGGAGCAAAAAGCCGATCGATGCCGGCTGGCCAGTGCCATGCAGGATTGCCGGGGCGCCGAGAGCGCCACCAACCAAGCTTTCTCTGCCTCTTCTGGTGTTTCTCGTGTCGCTCCGCGATTCTGTTACCAGAGCGGGAATCGCGCCATGGAGAGCATGAAGCAGTCTCGGCACCCTCCTGCCCTCCTCGAGCCTTTTGGTCCCATGGGCATGCTGTTTCCTGCGACGTCCCTCACCGATGTGGACCGTCCGGGCCTTCAAGAGTTGCCCCGCGTCCCCTGGACGCCACCGACGTAGTTATTCCCCGCGATTTGGGCATTTCCTTGGCGAGGAAAGCAGAGGGATTGGACCGCGGAATGGCGGGGTCGGCTCGACGATGGCACAAGGGGAATGCGTGAATGCTAACGGGGGTGTCGAGAAAGTGGAAAAAGGCCGCGGGGCACCAGGAGCTGGAGAGCAGGATAGGTCAATGGCGCAGAGGGATCGATGTTTGTCGCCACGTACCGGTCCTTCCGATCGTCGGCAGCAGCGAGCGAGCGAGCTTCGGGTGGGTGGGTGGTGTGGAAATCTGTATGAGGAATCCGTGCCTCTTTCGTATCCGCGGCATCGCCTCGGGGCCTACCTAGAGATAGTCAGCTTCCGCTTTATGAGCACCCGGAAGAAAAGTCGGTGGCTGCCTGGTCCTCTTTGACCTCGAGGTCATGAGACTTGGCAGAGGTACCGCCATGCGGCACCCGCCCGCTCGGGGTCGTGTAAGCCGCTTCATCTCTGAGGGCAAGACACCACCCCAAGTTGAAGGCCGGGAGACTGGGGAAGAGGAGCGGGCAAAGTACGGTTCGCCTGCACGTCAAGCACACCCCGACGTCCAAACGCGGGCACCTGGAATCAAGCGCCAGGAGAGGTGCTGCCGGAGCTACCGTCGAGCACGGCGTTTGCCATGCTGCAGCCCGCTCGAGCCGACGAGGCGGGAAGGGCGAGAGCGGCCCCTCAATTTAGAGCTGGCTGGGCGTCGGCAGAGGTCGACGACAGAGGGTGGTCCCCCTCTTACCTCGCCGCGCCAAACTGCCGCTGCGTTGAACAAACGGGGGCGCCTCGCAATATGGGTGTTTCTCGCGTCGTGCCGCGGCGGTGGAATTGTGCCAACAGCATTGTTGGTGCAACGAGGAACGGGAATGTCCTGTTGGATAACTCGCCAGCGAAAGAAATGTCAGCGTTGGGGGCGCAAAACTGAATTTCCGGGACCACGGCAGGAAAGGCAGCGAAACATCGATGGAAACGTAAATAACTGCACGTCTGTGAGATGCAGGTGCCCTTTTCTACGTCTGGACCGGCGACACGCAGACAGCTTCCAGGGTCGAACCTGTCATGATTCATCCTGGAGCAACTCTTTGGGCTCAGTGGAACGCTGTGCCGTGTACGCTGCCGGTATCCATCCTCCAGTGGAAATTGGCCTACTGCTGGGGTCCAGGCGGGTTGTTGGACGTCTGCAAGTCGCACAAAAGGGAAAATACAGCAGAGACGAGCTGCGTAAGGATGGAGCTCGAGGGGAGGTCGACGGGAAGATAGGGATGCATTGAGGAAAATGGGCGGTTGTTGGCGGGTGTGACGATGGCTGATGAACGGGAGGAGCGGACGATTGGCCGGACCATGGACGGGAGGGGCGACCTCGGCTGGTGCTGTGGCTGCAATTCGGCGACCAAAATACCGTATACGGATTACGGATTACATACCATCAATTGCCCGACCGAAAGGTCGCCCGTGTCCTCCCCCGGATCTTTCGGCCTTCTTGTGGCGCGAGTGTTGTGATCCCGAGCTCGACGGCAGGTGTCGGGATATGCCTCAAGGTCAGCTGCACATGTCAGCAAACGCTCGTCCAGAAACACCGAGTCGAGGCGATCTACCCCGGACCAAGGAATTCCAGAATCCAGCGTGAGATCTCGGCCCCTCGACGGAGCTTGGGGCCGGACCTTTGCCGGTCCTTTCACGGAGCTGGGGTGCATCGGTGCATCGGTGTGGAGCAGGAGAGGTCCAGAAAAGGGCTAGCCAGCGCCGAAACTGGACATTGATGCCGAGCGCATGACCTCGAGCCAACGACCGAGAACACGGCCATCGCCGGCTTCACAGCAAGGGACTTTGTCGACAGGGCTGCCCGGGGGTTTGATGTGACGGCGCTGGCAAACTGCAAAGGTGACGTTATGGAAGAGTTTACATTGCAGGTGTCAACTTCGCCATGTTCCCCTTCGTGGTCTGCGTGAAATGGAATACAGTACGGATTATGTATTTACAGCGGGCGGGCTTCCCCAGACAGCGCTAACCACACCGGGGAGGGGCTCGATCGCGATCTCACGCCACGCATGTCATCGAAAAGCTTGGCCAAACCGTTTTGGGTGGTGTGGTTGAAGGGGTCAGGGAAAAATTTCTTCAGATTCTGCTCCTTGCACCGGGAAGCAAGCAGTTTCGCAGTGCCACAGCTGAGATGACCGAGTTCCACCCAACTTTGCATTTGCTCGAGTGCGGGTTTCCGATGCTCCGTGCCTGGGGCGCCCATGGGGAGATGGGGGAGGGGAGCGGGGAAAACGAGGGGCGGCGGCGGGGCCAAGTTGGAGGGCCGAAGGAGGGGAACCCATGGGGTAGCGGCAACAAGTCCCCAGAAAAGGACCGTTTGCAAGTCCTCCGCCCTTTCATTGCCTCCACAACCACTCCATCTTTTCACAAAGTATGCCTGCCCGCTGCTGTCCTTCCCCAGTTCCATCAGCTGGAGCGGTATGCCATTGGCTGAAAGTCGAGTTGGAGAGTCGCAGCACGAAAATGCCTTCGGCGAATTACATGTACACATGAACCCTGGTGATGCCGGTGATGACACCACACAAGGCGGGAATAGATGCCTCGATTCGACCTTGGCTCCTTGTCGGTTCTTTTCTTGTGATAGCTGTCAGACAAGATCACATCGCAGACCGCCCCGGGCTGGGAGTTCGGTTCAGGGGGGCACGAACCAGAGCCACGGGTCGAGCATCAAATGATCAAAATCATGGCCACTCCGGAGATGGGCCGGCGAGGCCGGGTCAAGGCCGGAAACAACTGGGTCGACCTACACACTGTGGAAGCCTTCGTGGTCTTGTTGGACCAGAAACAGTCAGCCCACATCTTCATCATCACCCATTTGGGTCGGAATACACGTCTGAGACCATTTCTTCCCATCGTGTTTGCGTCAGACATTGTGCACACGGACAAAGAAGAATGTAATCCGTCGTCGGAACACGGGCAGAACCGTCCACGTGGTCAACGCACAAAAAAGAAAGTCGAGATCGTGGCCGTCATGGATGGTGGTGAGAGACGAGAGTTGCCACGCTCTGTGTGAAGAGACAAGAGATGGCGCCGTCGATTGGCCAGGCCATGCCGTTCGGCTCGGCAGCGAGGTCGGAAAGAAGCATTCTCCGGGGCTTCTAGCTGGCTTGGAACCCTTTCTAGCGGCCGTGATGGCCGTGGTGGCGCCGAAGCTCGATGCCAAGTCTACCCGAACGTCGCCCCGACGACAACCGATTGCTGCTGGCGTCCATGTGGGAGCGGCGCTAGGTGAAATCGTCGGCGAGATCACTGACGACATGCGGACCAAAGGCAAGATGCCGCCCAGGACCTTTTGCAGGGGCAACATGGCGACTTTTCTGTCTCTTCCATGCTGGATTGACAAATCGTTCAGGATGAGAATGGCGGGGAAACCACGGCCCCGGAACTGGACTGGGGAGATTTCAAGGTGTCAGTATCGTCACGTATCAGTTCTGTAATCCGTACCGTAATTTCAATCCCGCTGTGCTTGGCGTTTGTCTCCTCCATTGAACAACTCTCAACGCCACGAACCAGACTGGACCAGATCTCGGGGCGCGTCCTATGTAACATACCGGTCCGACTCGGCCAGCTCGAGCAAGCCCTCGCAGGTCCTTCTCAGACCACTCCTGCGCCCTCGAGCTGTATGGCGTCGGCCTGGGAGCATCGGCTACTGCCGACGATTGGCGCATTGCGCCGGGCGGGTAGGTCGTGTCCGCAATGAAGATGTTTGAGCCTCTCGTGGCTCTGCCTCTGTGCCTCTGTGCCCGGCGGGGGAGGGTCGCAGCCGACGCTGGGTGGTAGGGTGGTGGCCCGAAGCACTCGGCGGTATTCTGCATGGATCCAGTCTCCAGACGACTTTCATTTCATCCATGCTGCATCGAGGGACGTCCCTTGTGGGTCCGGCCTCCATCAATGGCCGGGGTGCCGGGGTCGTTGTTGGACAGGGAGGTCCCGACTTTGCCATGCACGCGACCCCGGCGGCACAACGGCGAAATAGGTACCTGGCCCCAAACGGGGAGACGGGGCCCCAGCTCTCCCCCTGCTGTGAGTGGTCCATCTGCTCGTGCCGTTTGGTCAAGCTATCCATAACCTGGAACACAGCAGGACTTACACGGAAGGAACGCCCAACAGTCCATTTCTGACTTTTCCATTAAAAGGACCCTCCTGTCCCGTCCTCTCTCGTGTCTTGGCCCCTTTGTGTCTCTCCAGCATCCTTCTCTCCGACCATCCTCCCCCGACCCTCCGGCGCAATACCGAGTCCGCACTCGGCACACGACCGACCCTCGAGTCTCGAGCTGCCGATCACGGCCCCCAACAACAAGATGGCTGACGCCGTCCACGACAAGGAAACGCAAGCTGCGTCGGTCGATCACGTCCACGGCCTCGCCGCTTCGCAAGATGTCAACCGCGTCGAGGCGCCCGTCACCTGGAAGGCCTACATGATCTGCGCCTTTGCCTCGTTCGGCGGTATCTTCTTCGGCTACGACTCCGGCTACATCAACGGAGTTCTCGGCTCCCAGATCTTCAAGGATGCCGTCGAGTTCCGCGGCGCCACCGAGGTCTCGGCCTCGCACACCTCTCTCATCGTCTCGATTCTCTCCTGCGGAACCTTCTTCGGTGCCATCATTGCCGGCGATCTTGCCGACATGCTCGGCCGCAAGTGGACTGTCATCTATGGCTGCGCTATCTACATGTTCGGTGTTGTCATCCAGATGATCACTGGCGCCGGCAACCCTCTCGCTGCTATCGTCGCTGGCCGTCTCATTGCCGGTATCGGTGTCGGCTTCGAGTCCGCCATTGTCATTCTGTACATGTCTGAGATTGTGAGTACAAGCACCTCGGGCGCCGCTCTCATCCGTCGCATTTACTGATCCTCGTCTTCTAGTGCCCTCGCAAGGTTCGCGGCGCCCTCGTTGCAGGGTATCAGTTCTGTTAGAACCCTAACCCTTGTCTACAGCTAAAGATTATGTTGCTAACTTTTCTATAAGGCATCACCATCGGTATCATGCTTGCCGCCTGTGTGGTCTACGCTACCCAGAGCCGTGAGGATACCGGCGCGTATCGCATTCCCATTGCGATTCAGTTCCTCTGGGCTATCATCCTCGGCGGCGGTCTCATGCTCCTCCCTGACTCGCCCCGCTATTTCGTGAAGCGCGGAAACATCCAGGCCGCCACTGATGCCCTGTCTCGTCTGCGTGGCCAGCCCAAGGAATCCGAGTACATCCAATACGAGCTCGCCGAGATTGTCGCCAACGAGGAGTACGAGCGCCAGCTCATCCCCTCCACCACCTGGTTCGGCAGCTGGGCCAACTGCTTCAAGGGCTCGGTCTGGGACGGCAACTCGAACCTGCGCAAGACCATCCTCGGTACCTCTCTCCAGATGATGCAGCAGTGGACCGGTGTCAACTTCATCTTCTACTACTCGACTCCTTTCCTCCAGGCTACGGGTGCCATCAGCAACACGTTCCTGATCTCGATGATCTTCACCATTGTCAACGTGTGCTCAACGCCCATCTCGTTCTACACAGTTGAGAAGTGGGGTCGCCGAACCATTCTCCTCTATGGCGCCTTGGGCATGTTGATCTGCCAGTTCCTCGTCGCCATCATCGGTGTCACGGTCGGCTTCAACAAGAGCCACACCGATCCCGCGGACCCGACCAAGACCCTCGCCGACAACATCTCGGCTGTCAACGCTCAGATCGCCTTCATTGCGATCTTCATCTTCTTCTTCGCCTCAACCTGGGGCCCGGGCGCCTGGATCGTCATTGGCGAGATCTTCCCGCTGCCGATCCGCTCGCGTGGTGTTGGTCTGTCCACCGCCTCCAACTGGCTCTGGAACACCATCATTGCCGTCATCACCCCCTACATGACTGGTACCGACAAGGGCAACATGAAGTCATCCGTCTTCTTCGTCTGGGGCGCTCTCTGCACCTGCGCCCTCGTCTACACGTACTTCCTCGTGCCCGAGACCAAGGGTCTCACCCTCGAGCAGGTCGACCAGATGATGGCCGAGACGACGCCTCGCACCTCGAGGGGCTGGGTTCCGACCCAGACCTTTGCCTCGAAGCTCGCCAACGAGAAGAGCACCAAGGCTGCCGAGGTCTAATCGATCCAGCGAGTTTGGCGCGGGGGTGCTCTGCAGCCCATTTTTCTTTCGCGGGGCGTATGTCTTGTCAGCACGGATACCCATTTTGAAGGCGGCACTGCCGTGGCAGGGGATGAATTGTACGACTGGATGAGGATACGGGAGGTGTATCTGGATTTTGGACAGGGGGAGGAGGCGCTGGTTTGAATGAATCACTGCAACTTGAATATCCCACGGGGTACTATGTTGGCTGTCGATGAAAAGGGATGTACATATACCTCTCACTTAATAAGACGATGGATTTTCCAGGAAGTCATGATGCCTTGGCCAGTGTGGCCCTCTCTCTGTTGACATTCGGGCATCTGAGTCTTGCTCGCCTCCGTGCTCCCAGATGTGCCGTTTGGTTGAAACAAGAGATGTACGATTCTTTGTCTACCTCCCAGCATAATGCAATACTGGTTTGTTTGTTAGCGCAAGACATTCGAGACGCCGATCAAGGCCATACACGATTCGATGAGGGCCTTGGGGATGGAACTGGACACCTATATTTTCGCTGGCCAGGCCCCGGAGAGGGAGCTCGAGGCCAATATTGTTTGCTAGCCACGCCCCGAAGATAGAACTTGACACCTATATTTTCGCTGGCCAGGCCTTAGAGAGGGAACTCGATACTAATGTTTTTGCTGGCCACGCCCCGGAGATGGAACTGGATACTAATATCTTTGCAGAGAAGGTCCTGGACTCGGGGTTGGAGACGTTCGTTTCCTTGGTAAGAGGTCTCGTGCTAACTTAACCAGGGGTACTCGGAGTTGAACTTGCACATCACCACGCAGTTTTTCAGTTTTGCAAGCCCTTCCGGCCGAGATGGACTGACAATCATGCTATGTTGATTGACATGCAGACGTGCTCACAGCATCTGTCAAACTCCCCACTGTAAACAACGTGCAGCATGCTTGTTTCTTTGCTGCCGTCAGGGGTATTCCCTGACCGCACCACAAAGTCTCGACCGACTTCTGATTTCGGCACGTGGAGCAAACACGATGCGTGTCGATGGAGATGTCTCCACTCCACGGATTTAACCTTTTTTTCTTCTTCTTCCTTTTTCATCCTCACCGGGACGGGCGATCCCAGTTGAGCTTGGTGGGGCAACGGGATGGGGGGGATTACTGGCATGGCTGGTCATGTTAAATGCATTCAATGCATTGCGGGATTGCGGGAGATGGGCGTACCCTTGGGTCGGATGAGAGGTCCACGGGACGCATGATGGATGCTCAAAAACTTCATCTGTGGTGGACCCTGACAGGCAGTAGAAGAGCTACCCTGGGCTGGCGGGTCATCACACAACCCCGTGCTTTTCGAGCCGAGAGGAGACTTCGAGCTCTCCACAGAGGAGCTCACTGAGAAGGCAGCATTCATCGAAGCACGCCGCGTCGAGCTCCAACGTGTGTACTACTATCGCCCAGAGCAGAAGACGCAGACGAAGGCGTACAACGAGAAGTGAGCCAAGAGGTTTCGCGAGACCGAATACGCTTGCGACATTTGCGAGGAGACCTTTTACGGTCCCTCGACTCTAGCCAGACACCTCAAGGGCAAGTTGCACGCAGAAGCCGTTAAAAGAGGAGGGCCGGCGCCAGCCCTCAACAAGCCATGGACGTGTCTACTTTGCAACGTCAGCTTCACCGAGAAGCCGGGCTATGTCTTCCACGCCAAAAGCGAAGGACACCAGGCCAATGTGGCCACCATGGCCGATCCATCACGGGAAATCCTGCAATTCACGAAGCCAGACGGGCCGGTGGACAAGCCATTCACCTGCGATGTTTGCGATCTCAGCTTCGATACGAAGACAAAACTTAGGTAACACAAGAGCCGCAGCCAGGAGCACAAGCGCAAGGCCGCCGAGATGGGGCTCGAGGTTGCTGTGAAGAAGGTGCTGGTTCCCAAGCCATTTACTTGCGAGGTTTGCCATGTCAGTTCTCCGTCCGCCGTGGACGTTATCCCACTGCTTCTCATGGGAGCAATGGTTCTTCCCGCGCCACCGCCGACACGGCCTTTGCCGCCTCGGTCTGCTGCAGAACCTTGGAGTGCCCCAGCAAAGCCGCGACAAACTGAGCGAGTGAACCGCCACCTTTGGCCGGTTTCCTGAAAAGATCGAGGAGTCGCAAACGGTCCGCCGAAACTTCTGTCTGGTGGACCTCGGTGAGAATCAAGCCTTCGAGAGCGTAGAACATGGGGAATGAGACGATCGTCTCATAGCCCCCTGCCTCTGGCTCTCCCACGAAGAAAACGGGGACCATGCGTGCGATGGATTGGCAGCAGACCAGGATGAGTGGAATGTAAGGGTCGTCTGCTGGTGAGGAGGATAGGGAGCGGATGACGGTGAGGACTTGGGCGTAGGTGGTCCAAAAGACGCACATGAGGTGGGCGTTTCGGATGTCGCTCCGGGTGGGGTTGTTGTAATCCAAATTTGGACAGCCAGTTATCCCCCAACCATCGGGAGCAGAAGTCTCGAACCATTCTGCAAGGGAACGCTCACAGGCTGTGGCGTGCTCCAGGCATCTCTCGGTGAGAAGTTTGCCGAGAGATATGTCGTTGCAATCAAGAATGGTGTCAAGTTGCTGAAGGAGGAGGGGAAGATCCACGAATATATCAATCAGTAGATCTCTGGCGGTTTTGGCCCTCTTTGACCAGGGTATCGTTTTCCAGTCCGGGTCGCTGAGAATCGTGCCTTGGCGGGTGACGGTAGCTGCAACAGTCTATGTTTCTCGTTAGGAAACGCCCTTGGCGATCAGATGTGCTGGAGATGAGACAGGTACTCACACACATGAATCTTGCGTCGCTGAATATGTCGTGGGAAGGGCCCTCGACAAAGGTGTCTGGGGATCTCGCAGCGAGGAGGGCGACTTCGCCCATTCTGTGGGTGGGCCAAGCATGGACTGCCGGCACTTCATGATGCCCCTTGATGGTCTCCCCTGAGATGAGCTGCAGCCGACGACAACAGTTGTTAGTTATGTACCTAGTTGGAGATGAGCTGGGACGGTTCGAAAGCGTGAGAATTACCTCGTGGAAAGCTAGGAGTCTTGTTGTAACTAGCATCGCATCCGAGGGCGGGGTCGACGGCGGTAGGCGGCTCAGGGCCGCCGACAAGGTCTTGATGGAGGCACCATACAGTTGGCGCCCGCGTTGGGTGATCCACTCGATTCTGTTCTGCCTTCCGATGGAGGCAAGGCACACAGCGAGCAGAGATTGTTGGAGGGAAGGGCTTTGCTGGAAGATGGGCTTGTCCTGAAATTGGTTGATCCCGACGATTTTGGCCAACTCGCCGGCGTGTTCCTTCAGATACTGCAGCTCCCACAGGGTCGCAATGGAACCGATTCGGTCAGCCGACCGAGTGAGGCTGGCAGAGAGTGCGACTTCCGGATGCGGAGCTGGGGAGACCGGGGAATCGCCATCGCCCGTGACGGCTGCGGCGGGGGAGTTGGGCAGCACCTTTCCCTTTGACATCTTGGAGGCGGGATCGGTATGGACGAAGATGCGCTTCGGCTCATAGCCGCCACAATCGATTCCCGCGTGGCGGCATCGAGCGCAGGTCGGACGACCGAAATCGCACTGGTAATAAGTCGCCACGTTGGAAACTGCTTGCAGGCGGTTGCGGGAGGGGGTGGAAAACTTACACCTTTCTTCCGGCGACGGCAAGTGTGACAGCCCTTGGAGCGGCCTGGAACTCCGACCATTGCGCCGATGCAGGGGTGAGAAGGCCGTGTCCAGAAATTTGGCGCGCAATCTTTCCGTTTGGGGAACCCTGCGACCACTTGACAAGGAGATATTTGCGGGTTTGCGGGTGGCTTTTGAAGGAAAGTTGCAGGTGCCAAGCTGCCCACGATTAGAAATTCTAGAGACCCGCCCGTAGGAATGCCCAGGAGTCCATGTGTTCTGCCCTGACGGGAAAGAGTCCTACGGTGTTGAATTGGACCGCGATTATCGCAAGCTCGGACTCGGAAGTTACGACATCTGCGTCGACCTGCCAAGAAAGGCGAGCCGCCCCACAAATTCCCTACTTGGGAACCATTGCGCGCGCGTGGAGGATGCAACTCCAAGCCTCAGCCAGACTGTTGCATTTCTCTTGGAGGTCGTGAGCAACGCAATCTTGGTGATAATACTATGGCGGGCTGTGCTACGAGGTGTAAAAGTCAACTCTCCCATCCTGATATAAATGTTGATGGTCGAGTTCTGCCCCATGTCCTTTGCTCCCATCGTGCTCCAACTCACCACCCATCCTTCCAGCTTCAAGTTTGAATTAACACTTGAACAAGCCCTACCACACAGTCCAAGTCCCGAGTACAACTGGCCCAAAATGGCAACAGCAACCACCCGCCCACCGGCAAACGGATTCGTCAGGGCAATGCGCAAGGTGTACCATCCCATCGGCTTCACCAAAGGCTACAACTTCGTCCTCTTCTTCATCTTCGCCGGTGCCATGATGGGCTTCATCCTGGCGCGGTTCCAGTATCTCAGCTACGATATGATCTTCTGCGGCGCCGACCCCACCTTCGACTGCTACTACTACGACAACGACTTGGTCCAAAAGGCCGGCATTATCATCCACCTAGGCGCCATTCTGCCTGCCGGCTTTCTGGCCTGTTTCCAGTTCGTGCCTGCGATCCGCCACAAGGCCATCCTGTTCCACCGCCTCAATGGCTACACCATCCTTTTTCTGAGCCTGGTTGGGACGGCTGGTGCTATCATGATTGCGAGACATTCCTTCGGAGGCGGCTTGGACATCCAAGTGGGCGTCGGTGCTCTGGGGATCATGTTTATCGGCTCCTTGGGACTGTCCTACTACAACGTGAAGCGCCTACAGCTCGAGCAGCACAGGGCATGGATGCTGAGGGCATGGTTCTACGTACGTGACCCCATGCGTCCTCCCTCTTCCTTTTGCCGACGAGAATTCTTCCAGGCCGGCGTCATTATTACCGCGCGTCTGGGGCTCATCGCCATCGCCTCCATCAGCAGCAACAAAGAATACTACGCGCCAATCTCCTGCGACGAACTTGCCAGCCGGTTCCTCCTCGGCTCGCAGGAAGAGACCCTCAGGAAGTTCCCGGCATGTGAGGCCTACTTCTCCGGCACGAACCCCGATCTTATTGTGCCAGTCGAAGCAAACATGAACGGCGATGGGCCCGAGACCGCCCGAGCCGCTTTGAATATCACCTTTGGCGCTGCTATTTGGCTAGCACTATTCATCCACGCCGTGGGCATTGAGATCTATGTAAGACAAACCCCTTCGGTTTTGTTGTGTTGCATTGCTAATCTTCTGTGCTCTAGGTCCGTTTGACTCCAGCCGAGGGCGAACGCCTCCGCAATGTATCCTACCACCGCCAGGTCGAAGCAGGAATGAAACATCCAGGACGTGCGGGATTGACTGCCGACAAGCTTGGCGACTCGGCTATCTGGGTTCCAGAGGAGGAGAGGGAGATCAACAAATAAGGGGGACGGTTGGATATCATAGCGGCACATCCGCAGTCATCATTTTCACCCCCGGCATCTTGCTTGGTTTGCCCGCGGTGTGCCGAGATTCGTCATGAAAGTGTCGCGCTCGCGCCTTGATCCCTTTGTTTGCATATTTCAGCGCATTAGTATTGGAAATCATATAACGTTAGAAGAAATCGCCACAATTTTCGTTCGTCACGAAAGTGCTTCCCTTCCTAGCCATTATAGGATTGCCCCGGAAATCCTGAATGAAGATGTAAATTCGGAAAGCTTAAATCTCTCGGCCACCGCTCCAACATGCTAGCCTTGGTACCTAGGTAACATCTTAAGCAAGGCTTTCAGTTTCAATCTCCTCAGTTCCGACCTCCTTGGTTTCAATCTCCTCAGTTCCGACCTCCTTGGTTTCGATCTCCTCGGTTCCCATCTCCTCAACCTCTTCAATCCTGGCCTGCGAATGCGAGCAGTCTGCTGATGGTGGAGCGCCAATCATCCTGCCATCGGCCATGGCCTGCGTCAGGTAGCGCATCGAGGGATCCTGAGTGGCGGTCGCCAAAATGGCCAGGAGCTTGGTTTGACTGGTAATCGGCTCTCGAGAGGTAATTTGTACCTTGGTTTGGTTGCCGTTGTCGTTCATGGATATTGTATAATGGTGCTGATCCTTCAAGGGACATTGGTCGTCGTGTTGATCGGGCTGACAGTCGCAGGTGCGGGGAGAATCATGGTAGTGATGATTGATGATGGTGGAAGTGCGATCAAACATGGTAGGTGTGCGGTATACAAGAAGAGGGGTGGTTCAGTAGAAGTGAAGTGTCTTTGAAATGAAAAGTGCCACGTCTACAAGGGTCAGGCGCTGGTGAAGTGATTCGGGGATGTGAACTTCCTATTTATGTCCAGCAAGGCAAACCGCCGGCTCGGGAGGGAACTTTCGTGACAGCCGCATCTGTTGCTTTACGTTGACCGGAGGGAGGTACGACCCCCATGCTTTTGACGTTGCGACGATTGGCAACTGGAAAAAGAAAACCGAGGCTGTCGACAGTGTGGTTGATGATTGGTGACTAAAAAGAAATACAGGGCTGGAATGACGTCATCTCAGAATTCCAATTCCCCTTTCTGGACGATATCTACGTAGGGAACAAAGTGTAGAAATTCGATCAAGTATGTGTTTTTACATGATTCGCCAGAATGCTATAGGTTTGTGTTATTGGGTCGCCGACAGGAGGTTGCCTGGACGCGTCACGATGGCATGTGCTCGTTGGGCTCCAATGATTTTGCCTCGACCTTGTCCTCGCCCTCGTCGTCATCGCCATCGCCATCGTCATTGCCCGAGCGCTTGGTGCCAGCATTGGACTTGTTGACGACCCGGCACTTCACCGGACCCGGGTGCGACGCACCGGAGATGTCCGCAACCGTTCTCTTCCGCCCTGTGGTCTTGCTCTTCTTTGGTCCGGGGCCTCGCTGCGAGTCGTAAGCCAGCTCGCGCAGCGTGATGTGGACCTCGCTGGACGGGGCCGTGGGAATACCCGGGACGATGTAACCAAGGGCAGCGGCAAGGGTTCGGTAGCTGGTGAGCTTCTCCATGTTGGCATTGCTAAAGTTGTTAATCCAGGTGCGAGTCTTCTTGGGCAGCTTCATCTCGTCCTTGTACACGGCTATGGCGCCGAGGTGCTGGATCATGGTCATGTCGCCGTCTTCATCCTTGACAGCCTCGGCGACACCGTACCTGTACACTCCAGCCTGGTTTGTTTGATAGCGCGAGACCTCGTGCCATGGAAGCGATACCTGAATGACAAGACCAGACGCCTCCAGTTCTGACTTTGGGGCCTGCTTGGAAGAGATAGAGGTGTCCTGTTCCATCACTAAGGCCTCCATTGAAACGGTACTGGCCTTGGTTAGTACCTCGCATGTCTCGCGCTAGCAAAGAAACCTGGGCTGGATTGTACGCAGGGCGGTTGGCGACGTACTTGTACTGGTCGGGGTCGAGGTCCTCCCTCTCCCAGGCTTGCTTGCCACCGTCAACATCGGTGTCGTCGCCCTTGGTGCCCTTGGTGTTATTAGGCATGTTGGATATCTGTTAAGACCTGTTAATATTTGGTTGGAGTACTTGGCCACCGGTACGACTTGGGCAGGGTAAAGTTCCGGCATTGGGATTGCCAATGACTGCTCGGCCAACCGGTGAGATTTGCGCAGGGCAGAGTTATGGCATTGGGATTGCCAATGACCACTCGACTAACCGGTGAGACTTGGGCAGGGCAGAGTTGTGGGATTGGGATTGCCAGTGACCACTCGGCCAACCGGTGAGACTTTGGTAAGGCAGAGTTCCGGCATTGGGATTGCTAGTGACCACTTGACCACTTGGTGAGATTCCCAGAGATCGCAGCTCCTTTGGCATGACCCCCAGAGACTGCCGGTGACTACTTGGCCGCTTGGTGAGGTCCCCAGAGACCGCAGCTCCTTTGGTCTGACACCCAGGGACTGCCGGTGACTACTTGGCCCTTTGGTGAGATTCCCTGATACCGCAGCTCCTTCGGTCGGACACCCAGGGACTGCCAGTGACCACTTGACCACTTGGTGAGATTCCCAGATATCGAAGCTCCTCTGGTCTGGTACCCAGGGACTGCCAGTGACCACTTGACCACTTGGTGAGATTCCCAAAGATCGAAGCTCCTCTGCTCCGACCCCCAGGGCATGCAATGGTCGTCTGGTTTTCTCTGTGAGATACCCAGAGACAACAGCTCCTTCGGTCTAACACCCGGGGCATGCCATGGTCGTCTGCGTTTCTCCGCGAGGCTCCCGGGGTTAGTATTTGGTACAGCCAGACACTCGTCCGCGTGAATGTGTAGAATACCATACTCGTGGGGAGGGTGTGATGAGGGGCTTGATCTCTCCACTACAGCCGCCGCTGCGATGTAGGTCTAGCCACGGTCGTGAGAGGTCGGCCAGGGTCTTGCTTTCGGGAGTGAGTGTGAATTGCGTTGGTTTGCGTACCTTGGAGACTTCGGTGGTGGTGGTCTCGAAGCTGGGATATTGGAGTGCCTGGATGCGCATCTTTGCTAACCAGGCCCTGGAGATGGAACTGGATACCAAGAGCTTTGCAGGGTAGGCCCTGGACAAACCAGGGCTGGAGTGTGGTGTTGACCAGTGTCCATGGCGGGTGAGTTTGGATGTCGATTGTGTAGGTAGGTACTTGGAAAGGGGTCGAGGTCAAATGACAAAGGCCTGTTGTGCAATCCAATACTCATTTCTTTGTTGGCGCGAGACATCCGTAAAGGAAACGAACCTCTTCGATCCCGACGCCAGGACCTGGTCGGCAGAAATATAGGTGTCCGGCTCCAAAGGAAGGTATTTGGGTTCAACCGTTGGGCCTCCATTGGCGCGTGTGTGGTGCCACGCGAGGGCTTCGTGAGATATTGCTGGGTTGTAGGGATAGTTGCTGGGACCAGGTCCTGTTGTTGCGCTCGTCTGGGGAACCTCGGGTGTTCTTGAGGAGGTATTCGAGAGCTTGACCTTGGTTCGAGGATGGGGTTGTTCCTGCTCGTTCGTGAGGGGGCCCTGGAGGAAAGGTTAGTTTCGGCTTCAATCGTCGCGCTGATCGTCTCCGTGTACTTCTCGTGATGCTCGTCGCTCTTTGCCAACGCCTCGGTAGAGTGAGGTTGTTGATGTTGGGAAGAAGCTCTCGTGGTGGTGGAAGGGGAAAAGAGTATTAAGATTGAGTTGGTGGAGGCCGGAGAGGTCTGAGGAGCTCGCGGGGCGTGAGTCGGAGAGGGGAAAATAGATGAAGAAGGAGCGGCTTGGTCCTCTGGGCCCGTTTGCGCACCGCGACAGCTCACGGTCACAGGTATAGGAGGATGTCTTTGTCTAATACTAAGGTAGTCCTGTCTCGTGTTCTGCCTTTCGTTTCAGTCCAAATATTCGATCGCTCACATCTCGTCCACCACTCGTCGTGGGTTTCTAAGCGGGCTTCTTGGGCCAGGAAGGCTTGCTAGCCACCTTTGTACCATCTCCAGCTTGAACCTGCTGAGTCCCATTGGCGGAGGCAGAGGGGGTGGGGACAGGAAAAGTAGGGTCGCCGGTTGAGCCCACTCAATCTGAGCTCGTAAAATGTATGAGCTGGCGCTGTCCAGGCCGGCGATTCCGCAGGCTCGTTGTCCCTCACCACATCTGGTATGGATTTCGTCTCGGTGTTTAAAGATCCATCTACGCAGACAGAAGCCACTGCGATGCGCGCGTGGCGAACACCTTCTTCTTCTGTCGAATTGCTCGGATGGCAGCGAGGTAGTGCTTGATGACACGACACCTCTCCGTGAACACGGCTACCACACTCTCGTGGGGCAGGCGTGGGTGGGTGGAATCACTGGCATGCTTGGTCATGGCGAGGTTAAATGCATTGCATTGCGGGATTGCGGGAGAAGGGCAGGTCCACGGGGGCGCATACCTAAATGCTCAAAAGCTTCACCTTTGGACCCTGAGGGGGTAATGGGTTTTTCGATCAAGAGTGTTGATTTTTGTGCTTCTTCCCTGTCCCTGGCCAAGAGAATGCTAGATACAGTAATGACAAGACTCACAAGAGCCTCGACCTGGACACCTTTTCAGACCCAATGACATGTGATCAGTTCGGCCAAACGACAGTTCCCCCGCTCGCCTGATCCTTGGTGTAGCTCACGCCATGCACCTTGAGCCCCTTCCCATCAAGCAGCGTGATGGTGCCTCCCTTGTTGGACAGCGGTGCCTTGGGCACCTCCACCACCAGCTTCTTGCCGGCCGCGAGCGTAATCCCTGCCGGGAGAGGCTGCTCCTGGCCGGCCCGGTTCCGAATCTTCCATCCGTCGAGATCCACATTCACGTCCGAGCGGTTGTGCAACGTCACCGTCTCGGCCGCCGCGCCGGGTTGGCCATCGGGACCCTCCGGGTTCACCAGCGCCTCGGCGATCAGCACGGGCGAGTCGGCGATCTCGGCACCTTGCTTGTCAGCCTCGCTCGCCTCGGGCGCGAGGAGGTTAGCCCACGTCCGATAGCCCGTGCGAGGGATCGGTTGGCCGGCGTCCTGGCCGGGGCCGTCCTCCGTGTGCACGGCCTGCGAGGCGAAGCCGATGAAGACGGCCTCGAAGTGGTCGTCAAATTCGAGGAAGAGGGCGCCGTCCTGGAAGACGCCGTTGTCGCGAGAGAAGCGGGCGGGGTTGCCCTGGTTCTGGTGCACATTGTGGATGCCCTTGCCGTTGTCAAAGGCCGAGCCGAAGATATAGACCGTGGCCTTGGCGGCGAGGGCGCGGTCGAGGAGCGGCTTGAGCTGGTCGAGGATGTCGTTGTTGGGACCGTCGACGTCGTGGGGGAGGATGCGGCCTGAGCTGCGGTCGAAGAGGTTGTCGCGGATGAAGTCAAGGGCGAGGCCTTCGGGGCCTTGCTCGGGCGTGTCGGCGAGGGGAGCGAAGCCGGGGCTGAGAGCGGATAGCTTGTCCGTGGTGGGATGGGTGAAGTCGGGGACTGTCCAGTAGGCGAGGCGAGACTCTTCACGGTCGCCCGACTTGATGTTGATGGCGGCGCGGCCCTCGCCCTCGTCGTTATCGGTGTAGAAGAGGGACAAATGGGGCGAGATGTTGTCTTGGTCCCTGCCCTCGAAGGTGTATCGGACAGGGGTGGCCTTCCACACGCCGTAATCTTGAACGGGCATCGTGACGGTTGCTAGAGCCTAGTGTTTGGGTTTCGGATTGGGCCGAAGAGGGACAGTGGTTGTGGTTTGTGAGAGGGTGAGGCCAGGGAAAATGAGTGAGGGGAGGTCACCTCTTAAGTGCTCCCAGCTCCTTGAGTCCTATCTGGCAAGGCACTTGCCGTCCAAATGGTTGTTGAGTCACACGCGGGGTGATGCCCAAGATTTGCAGGAAACGACGATGATAGCCGACAGGTTGCGTCACAGCAATGCCTTCGTTTCAGCTCATGGCGTACCTCGTCCGCCGTCACACTCCCAGGCCATTGGATATTGCAACGGGCCACCATGGTCTGGACGTCAAAAATGCCTGGAAGTTGAAGTTGCACCATTGTCGCTAAGCCCCTTTTCACTGCTCCGACAATGAGCTTTTCAGCCCCGCTACTTCAACAACCAATCCCTAGCAGTAGGCTGAATTGTTTGCAGCAAACTCGCAGTAGCCATTGCTCTCTGGCTGGCTGAAAATGAGGGGTTCCTCAGCCCGGTTCTTTTGCCCAAGCCCATCCTTCAAGGTCTTTTGAGCTTCCTGACACTGATGGGCTGAACAGCACTTCGTTGTTGAAAGTCGCATCCCGGCTAATGGCACCCTTTATTGACACCCCTTTCTAGATGGCAGGCCAGTCATGATGACTCGGATCCGATCCGTGGTCAAACGGAGGAAGCCCAAAGAGAGAAGTTTGCACCCCGAAAGAATCATCCCACTCAGGGCCCAGTGATGTTGTGTCGTTGGGAAGTGATGACTGGTCGATATCGCCAAACGTGTCCTCGTCAATGGCCCCGAACTCAGATATTTGGGTGGACTCTCGGTTTCTCAAAGGCATCCAGGCCTCGTACGAACTGCTGCCACTCAATCGGTTGGAGAAAGGCTGCGCAGGGTCGGCAGCTGCTGACCAGGGTGTCTGGCTTGATGAAGCGGTAGTCAAGACGACGGCGTGGCTCTGGTCTCTGCCATTGTGTGATGGAGGCGATGGTGAGCCTTGGCCTTGCCAGGTATCCCATGTAAACTTCGAGGGCGTCAACCTCTCCCCTGGACTGCTGCTCTGCCACGGTTCATTCGTGCTCGAAGAGGGTCCTCCGCTCGGGGGCGTGTTCTTCGGTGGTGAACTGGACGGTTGTCTGACTGGGGTTGAAGTGGAAGTCATGTCGACAGGCTCGCGGGAGTTAGATGACTCGGCGAGGGTCCAGTCAATCCGCGGCCCCGGGACGGTGGACTTGGGCGGGTCGGAACAGCCGAAATTGAAGCTCGAGAGGTGCGGACAAGAGGTCAATGGACGACCTGGGCGGCGGACTGGAACCATCGGTCGCGTTCCTTCATGGCTGCAGGTTGAGGATCGGTGGCCTCGAATACATGACCAACTGTTGAAATTGAATAGGAGTTAGTACCAAAAACAGTGGTGAATTCTTCATGGCAAGCATTTATACTGGTGGCCATGGTCCTCCGGGGGGGGGGGGGGGGGGGTCGAGGACAAAGAGCACACCAACCGAAATTTTTACCACCAAATTTTTGCAAAACCCCAAAAAAAAGGAGAAAAATTTTGGGTTCACATTATTAGTGTAA